>RANX01000048.1:0-65000 GCA_009805215.1 Neurospora discreta FGSC 8579 | reverse complement strand
GTTTGTGTGGTGTTTCCGGCAAAAGGGAGCGAGACGCGCGTGGAGATGTTTGGAAGCGAAGGTGCTCACAATGGATGGATGCGAATGTGGATTCCGGATATTGATGAACACCAACTCGGTGCCCGCAGTCGGGTCCTGGAAACGGGGACGACGGGGGGGTGGGACAGACTGGACACCTGCAAGGCAGTGATGGACAACAGCGCAGTGAGCAACAGTGGTTGGATCACCGTTGGAGTGGGCAGGATGGGCGATGGACAAATGTATGTACAAGTCAATTGGCAGTGGATGTGCAGTGGAGAGAACTGGGAAGCTGGAAGCTGCACTATCGGATCCCAGTGCGACCCGGGTGTGGTCCTCCTTACCGGTAGGGAACGAAGGACAGACCAATTTCACGCCAAGAAGCCCAGAGGAATCCATTCCTTGGGAGGCTGGCGGGCTGGCCGGATGCGTGAGAATCAGAAATCTACAATGGCGAATGGCAGCTGAGAAATGCTGGATGCCAAGTGCCAATATCTCTTTGAGCCGGTTTATCACTCCCCTTGGCACCCGGCCTGCTTATTCATTTTGTTTTGTTTTTCTTCCCTTCTATTTCGATTTGTTTTCCAGTTCCCAGCCTCGAGCCAGCAATGCGTCACGGTCATTGCACTATTCGTAGTCGTCACGACAAGCGACTATACGAAGGACTGGAATGCTTGGACGTGCCCCAAAAGAGTCGCACTATCAGTCACGTACAACACATTGATACTACGGGACTGGACACTACGGCAACATGGCAAATGTGGCTGTGTTATGGCAAGCTTCCAAAGCGGAAAAACCCTGAAATGAATGACATTGGCAGCTTGGCATTGGGAAATCCGCAAGTGGATGAGATCACTCAGTGGGTTCAGGGCCTCTGTGGATCCCGACCATCCAGTCAATCCACGCACAAGACGCGGGGAGCACAGACAGATCTGCCTGAAAGGGGGAAAGCGTGCTGAAGGGCGATCCTGATGACGAACTCAGGGGAGGGGGGCGCCATTTCACTCCGGAAGTCAGTTGTCGGTTTGATGGTGTTGTTGCCGCTGCCCCGACTTAACCATCTTGTTTCCAGTTCCTTGAGGCTCTTGCCACGAGCAGGTGCAGACAGTTACTGTACGTTGAAACAGATTTTCTCTGCGTTGCAAGCGGATCGCCCACTGTACCTTGTCGCCGGTATCGGTATGTATAGGTTATCAAGGAGGACCCAAGACAAACCCAAACAACATAGGGTAGTGTGCACTACTGTCGCCGAACAACACCACATGTGAAGCAGGTTCTTCTCACGATCCGGAGCCTTTTTACCGAATCATGTATGTATGTCACGGCTGCCTACTGCAATGTGACAACCCAACACGAGGTCGTGCATACCTCTCTCTACCTTGGGCTGAGCAGATATGTTGGAGCGCCTGCAGGTACAAACTCGAATTGCATTCGAAACCGCCGACTGAGAATACATATGATGGTTCAATCAAGGATAAGCGAGTTGAACATCATGATGTCGATATACTCTTCTCATTTCTATCCTTTCATATACCATTCATTAATAAAAGCAAGCTTTCCCCTTGCTCCGTCATTCCCCCAGCGTCCTTGCCACCTGGCATAGGTAGTGTACACATGCACCGCCGGTGGTTTTTTTTTATTTTTATTTTTTATTTTTTTAGCGCCGTCTGCCCACGGCGAACAGTCGCATTGGCGTTGCTGGATGCAACACTGGCTGACAGGCACCAACAGCCCTATAATCCACCCATCCACCCCCACTATTCACCACTTCCATCCGTTCCGAGCACTGATTCATCATGATTCCTAGGTATTCTCTTTCACCTATCTATCCCACTTAGGACCCTTCTTTCAATCTTCTCCCGTCCCGTCGCGTCCTTCATATTCCGGCGCGATGACAATCTGCCCTTCGCAGATTTTTGGTAAGGCGCAGCTCCCACACACAGCCCGCCCGCCCGCCCGTCGCAGCTTACCCGTGTAAGCTGTGCTACCTCGGAAGGCAGACAGCCAGACAGACAGACAGACAGACAGACAGAGAGACGGCGCCAAGCATCAGCATGACAGCTGCGTGTCTCGTCGCTGTGGTGGTGTGTGTCGCACTCCCGTTCTTGGTCGCAAATCGCAGCGCTGATAGGACTGGACTGATGTGACGGACGGACAGACGGACGGAGGAGGGTGCTGACACATGATTCCGCATTCATTCATTCCTCCTCTTTTTCTTCCTTCAGTTCTCTTCTAGCAGAATAGTACCGTAGGGCGTGGTATGCACCTATGGTATAGTGACCCATCTTCATCCTCCAATTCATATCCGTTGTGTTGTGTCGGTGGTCTGCCCGAATGCCCGTCGCGGCTCTTCAGATTAGATTCCCCCGCTTTTGACCACGGCAAAATGGAACCTCAGGCCTCCAGTGAGGCTTGTCAGAATTCGTAGTGATAGTGGCTAGAGGTAGCTGGTCGACTACCATGAACAGCAGTCGCATATCCGTACAGTCCTCACCATCACTGCTGGTCCATCCTCAGTCTTCTTTTCAGCCCTGACCAACAGTAGCATCTTGTCTCCTCAGAGTAGGGATCGAAGACATGATGCTGCGTCTTGAAGAGGACGATGCCGCCGAGCCCATGGATCGCTGGGATTCGGTCATGATGCTCGACTGCGAGGTGGTCGCGTACTCCTCGTTAGGCGGGGTAAGTAAACGATGGTAGGAGGGAGGATAGGGCATCCTGTGGCGTGGGGGATGATGGGCGTAGCGGCGACTGTTGATAAGACTGAGATTGGCGGCGTCGTCGCTTGCTTGGCTGTAGTTGAGGGCTTGTTGGCTTTGGCTTTGACTTTGACTTTGGCTGCCCTCCTGGTTTTGATCTTCTTGATGTTGCATGTTGATGTTGATGTTGAAGTTGATGGGATCGCGGTACAGCATGTTTTTTTTTTTTTTGTATTGTATGGTATGGTATGGTAGTGTATCGTTAGTCGACTGTGTGAGTGTTGTTTAGATGGGCAATAATGGGTGGAGAGGTTGATGATGATAATACTTCGAACTTCAACAATAGGTCGAGGAATGTTCAAACGCAAAAAGCAAATCCTTACATGCGACCGCCCCCATCTCTTATAAACCAGTCCGGAGTTCCATTTTGCGAGTACAGGAGGTAACAATATGGAAAAAGCATGCCCAAAAGTGGCGATCATTCCATGACGCCCTTCACTCCAGGCGGCGGCGGTTGGTGGATGGTGGTGGTACCCCTACACTACACCACTGACTGAGACCACACAACCCATCATTGTGATTTGTGCCCAGACCTAGTCTAGTGTACTAGGCCCCAGGCCGCCAATGCCCATCCCCCGGTACGGCACCACCAGAGCAGCTGATTTGATAGGTAGGTACGGCGGTACATACTTTTACGCTAGGCGGTATTCTAGGCGGTAGGTGGAGCGGTGAAACTCCCATCCATTTGACACCTCTTACTCCCATGGCTTTGTTACAGACATTCCGAATTCAGGAAGAACACAACCACTTGTTTGATAGGGCGAGAGTACCCGAAAGTTGTGTGGCGAATTTGGGGCTTGTACGGGACTCGCGGGGCTCACCATACTATTTTTCGGGATCGGGTTCGTGGATGGAACAAAGAAGCACTGGTGGGACATCTGATCTGGATCTGAATGGAATTCTTCTTCTTCACAGGTTGGGGTTGTGCCGAACGAACGAACATTCGTTATGCGCTGGCACCTCACTCACTTGAGCTCACACTACCAGTCATGATCACAAGGCGATTTGTGTACAGGGCGGCCTAAAAGATTGGGGGAGATCGGCGCTATGGGGTTGTGAGTTTACACTACTTGTAGAGACATCCATCCAATTCGGACAAACCGTTCACTGCAAACTGCCCACTCAAACCAATGAGCCACTGAGCGCTCCCACCCTAAGAAAAACAAGGCCACTTCGAGAATATCCAGTTTCTGTTCATATGATTTTCATTCTGTTTCAAGATGGCCATCATCGGCTTCGGCTTGTAACCAACTGCTGGAAAATCACTGGGTTGTCAAGTCGTGGAGGCGATATCTGCCACGCTAAAAGATTGGAGGCCTTAAACCAGGTGATTGGTGGAGATTGCAGCCTAAAGATCTACCGGGATGGTGAGACGTCGATACAGTGATGCCCATGTGGAAATATGGAGATATGTATGTATGTCTGTCGGCTTAGGCTTCGTCGACTAGCCAAGCCTCGTTTTTTCGGTACCTGACATTAGAAAGGACTGTAGTAAGACAGAATATGCGGTTCATGCCTGGCTTGAATCGGTTGACTCGGGTAGCACCAGGTTCTGCCAGGTGAATCAATTATAGATCCGTAGACGGACAAGGTGACCGAGGTGTGAATCAGAAATGATACCCAACCCATACCTTACGGCCCGGCCAGACCAGGCAAGCGAGCAGGGCTGTGCCACTGACTGCCTAGGCTGAGTGAGGTCAAGTTTGATGTATGGCGTGGACTTCATCTGGAATCATCGTGACGAGGAATGTTCAGAGTTGGGCATCGGATGAGCATCATCGCGATCCTGAATGGTACTTCAGGCAGGTTGGTTTAGGCCGCTGAGCCGAGTCATAGTCTCTGTATCGAATGTGTTGAAGGAGATGGTTATCCACGGGATTTGAGATTCGTTCTTGTAGAACAATACAGCCAAGTGACTCAACAGCAGCCACCTCCACAGAGACAAATTGAAGTTGGGAATTTTTTGAGTTGATCTCGATCTCAGGATAGGGGGAGTCCAGTTTCATTGTTCGCCTTAGCTCCAAGCTACTTCCATGTACTGCGTGTTGAGATGGATGCTGCCTCAAGTTGATGGACTAGATTGGGGCTCATACCTATCTAGCGGGAGGAGAGACTTGGGTCCCTTTTTGCTTTGGCTTCCATGTGATAGAGCCGGTCCCCTGTGTTCCCCCCCGGCAGCTCTTCGGTTGCCCGGGGCCGGCGATAGTCCTGAACAAGCCCGCCCCTCGAAACTGAACCATATACCAGAGGCAAGTCTTGGAGCCGCACTGCTGGACGTGCCGGGAGGGGGGGGGGGGGGGGGGGATTGCCCGGACATGGAACGGACGGGAAAAAGGGTCATGACGGGAACAGGAAGAAAAAAGGGGACCGCCAAACCCCTGGAAATTGCCTCTAATCTCAACGATTACAGTGGGTTCAGCACAGCGAGCAGGGCTGCCACGTGGCGGGCGGGACGGGGTGGAGTCTCTTGGACAACCACAAGCTGTCAAATCGTCATTTCCTCTCAAACGGAAGCCAGATTTGAGGTTTTGTCCGTGGGATCATGATCATATCTCAGTCAGTTTCAACTTCATGATGCTCTTGACTTGAGGTTCTTCAACTTCTCACCAACAGTCTCTGCACTTACCACCCGAATGGCAACATGGCCGACCTCAAAGAGCCACCCGGACCAACCACCACCACCACCACCACGACGAGTGCCCTCCGCGGCGCCTCCCTCCTCATCCTCCTACAGATTCTCTCCCGCGCCCTGACCTTCATCGCCAACCAAATCCTGCTACGCTTTCTAACCGCCTCTTTGCTAGGCGTCTCCACTCAGCTAGAAGTATACTACCTTTCCGTCATTTTCTTCGCTCGGGAATCCCTCAGGGTATCCATCCAGCGACAAGACACCACCGCTTTATCCGCCTCTTTTCTTCAATCTCTCTCCCCCTCCTCTTCGTCCGCCTCTACCACCGCTTCCGAAACCACCAAAGATGGACCCCAAAATGATGCAGCAGCAGCAGCAGCAGCAGCAGCCACCCAAGCAGTAGTCAACCTCTCCCACCTCTCCCTCCTCCTCTCTTTACCTTTATCCTTCCTCTTCGGCCGTCTGTACCTCTCCTCCCTTTCTCTCTCCACCCTCCAATCGACCCCCTACTTGGTACCCAGTCTGTATCTGTACGGTCTCGCTGCCATTTTAGAGCTGCTTTCGGAGCCCTGCTTCGCAGTGATGCAGATCCGCTTCCAATTCGGCGTGCGCGCCGCAGCAGAGAGCGTGGCTACCTTTTTGCGGTGCGCCGTCACGTTGGGGATCGCAGTCTGGGGGGCACGAACGGGGAGGGAGATGGGGACGTTGCCGTTTGCTGTTGGGCAGTGTGTTTATGCGGTGGGGTTGTTGGCGGTTTATCTGTGGAAGGGGTGGAAAGTTTTTTCGGGTCGGGAAGGGTTTTCGCTGTGGCCGAGGCGGTTGTTGTTGGTGGTGTCTGGAGGTGAGAAGCAACAGCGGCGGCGGGAGGAGGTCAAGAAGGATAAGAAGGGGAACGGAAGAGGAGAGAGAGAGGACTTCGTCCTAGGATACTTTTACCGCCCCACCCTCGACCTGGCCTCCAGCATGATGGCGCAAAGCGTGGTCAAGCACATCCTCACCCAAGGCGACACTCTTCTCGTCAGCATTTTGTCCACGCCCACAGCGCAGGGGGTCTACGCTTTGGCGAATAACTATGGTGGTTTGTTGGCCAGACTGGTATTTCAGCCGGTGGAAGAGAGCAGTAGGAGCTACTTTAGCCGGTTATTGGCTGATTCAACCCCTTCTTCCACCTCCCCTTCTCCCTCTTCCCCCTCCTCCGAACCCCCCTCCTCCCCCTCCAAACCCTCATCAACATCCCTCCACCAAGCATCCACATCCCTCACCACCCTCCTCAAATCCTACCTCCTCCTCTCTCTCCCCCTCGTAGTCTTTGGCCCACCCGCCTCTGCCCCCCTTTTAACTCTTATCGCCGGCCGCCGCTGGACCTCCTCTCCTTCCTCTCCTTCTTCCGGTTCCACCACCACCACCTCCTCACCCCCCCTCGACAGCGCCCCCGCCACCCTATCCCTCTACATGTACTACATCCCCCTCCTCGCGCTCAACGGGATCCTTGAAGCGTTCGTCTCGTCCGTGGCGTCCGAAGCACAAGTCCATCGACAATCGCTGTTCATGACGGCTTTTTCGCTTGTATTTGCGGGTACAGGGTACTTGACGCTCAAGGTGTGGGGGATGGGCGCGAGGGGACTGGTGGTGGCGAATGCCGTGAATATGCTGTGTCGGATTGGGTGGTGCTGGGGTTTCGTCGGGAGGTGGTTTAAGGAGCGGAGTTTGAGGAATGGGGAGGAGGATGGGGCTGAGAAGGGAGATGACCAGAAAGAGCAAAGAGAGAAAGTGAGGTTTGGAGTGTTGGAAGTCTTGCCTAAGCCGGGAGCGGTGGCGGCTGCGGTTGTGGCTAGGAGTGTTATTGGACGGGTTGTGGGAGCAAGTGGAAGTCAGGAGGTGGTGATGGGTGCCAAAGAGGCGGTTTGGGAGTTGATCAAGATTGCGGGGGTGGCGGTGCCTTTTGTTGTTGCTGTGTGAGTATTCTTCCCCGTTCCTTTTTTGCTTTCTTTCTTTCTTCTCACTTGCCACTAATTGATCAGATCAAAGTTCACATCCTTATATTTGATCATTTCCATTCGACATTTGAAGATATAGAACGCTAACACGACGACAATTGACAGAGCCATCGCCGAAAGAGAGTTCTTGTTGAGCGGGTATCGCGCCCTTCAGGGTAAGAGACAACAACAAAAGTCCTGAGGAGACCCCAGAGGTACCCTAGACCATGAGGTAGACTGAACAAAGATCAAAAAAATAAATAAAAAAGACGCCCAATGAAATTTTTGTTCCGAAAGAATAACAGAAATGGCTCCATTGTTGAACACACAACATATGGCATGGTGGTATCTACTACATCATCATCCTCTTTACTTTAATCGAACGTGATCTTGGTCGCCTTCTTGTTTGGGTCAATGTCCTTGTAGAAAGAGCCATAAGCGTCGTGGGCCTTCTTCTTGACGGTGGTGCCGAACTTGAGGAGCTCCTCGGGCACGGGCTGCTTGGCGGCTCTAAGAATGTTGACGAGGCTGGAGGAGAGATAGTGGTTAGCATGAGATATCTTATTAGAGGCAGAAAAGAAAGCTGGAAACTCACGATCCGGAGTGGGCCTTGTCGTGCTCGGTGAAGAGAGTGATGGCCTTGCCCAGCTTGCCGGCACGGCCGGTACGACCGATACGGTGAACGTAGTCCTCGATGGTCAAGGGGAACTGGAAATTTGTTAGCACTTGACCATTAAATGTTTAGTAGGGTGCACCGTTCAACTCACAGTAACATTGATGACGAGCTTGACCTCGGGGATATCCAGACCACGGGCAGCAACATCAGTGGCAACCAGGACGGTAGTAGTACCAGACTTGAACGCCTCCAAACTGCGCGTGCGCTGATCCTGCCTCAAGTCACCGTGAATGCTAGCCACCTTGATGCCCTTGCGGGACAGGAACTGCTCGACACGGACGGCCTCCTTCTTGTACAGGCAGAAAACCAATATCCTGTCGTCCTTCTGGCTACCCTTCTGAGCCTCCTTGAGGAGCTCGTACAGCCTAAACTCCTTGCCGCGGGGGTCGACAACCTCGACCTTTTGCTCGATACGGCTGTTGGCCTGGAGCTCGATGTTGCCGTTACCCTCGCCATCGCCACCGGCACGTGTCCTGTGGCCGATGGTGACCTGGGCGGGGTTAATCATGTAGCTTTCGGCGAGCTTCTGGATGTCCAGGGGCCAGGTGGCCGTGAACATGAGCGTCTGACGCTGCTCCTTGGGCGGGCATCCGCTCAGGATGAGCTTGATGTCCTCAGAGAAACCGCGGTCGAGCATGCGGTCGGCCTCGTCGAGGACGGCGAAGCTGACGTTGGCCAGCGAGATGGAGCCCTCGGACAAAAAGTCCTTGAGACGGCCGGGGGTAGCGGTGATAATGTCGACACCGTTGTTCTTGTAGAGGAGGTTGCGCTGCTCGTTCTTGTCGGAGCCACCATAGATGCACACGGCCGACAGACCGACCATGGAGGCGAGGCCGGAGAGGGCGGCGTGGGTCTGCATGGCGAGTTCGCGGGTGGGCGAGACGATAACGGCGCGGGGGTGGGCGGTGCGGTCGCGGCTGTTGAACTTGGGCTTGGGGCGCGAAGCAAGAGACTCGACGCAGGGCAGGGAGAAGGCCATGGTCTTGCCAGAACCGGTCTCGGCGATACCAATGACGTCGCGGCCGGAGAGCGAGAAGGGCCAGGAAGCGGCCTGGATGGGGGTCGGGGTCGTGTAGGCTGCGAAGGGGTTCTTGGAGATGAGGTTGGACTTGGGGAGCTGGGAGAAGTTCATGATGGGGCGGAGGTTGCTGGAGGAAGGATCCTTGATAACAATCTCCTTTTCCTTGAGGAAGGTCTCGATCTCGGACTCGGGGACAGCGCTGAGGGCATCGGCCTGCTTGTAGGTGTAAGCGCCGTTGGCAGAGGCGGCGGGGGTGGTGGTGCCGTTGGTGGTGGCCTTGGAAGCGCTGGTTGAATCCTCGGCCGTAGACTCATCAGACTTCTTGGCCTTCTTCTCCTTCTTGTCCTTTTTCTCCTTCTTGTCCTTCTTCTCCTTCTTCTCCTTCTTGTCGGCTACGGGCTCGGCGGCGGCATCGGGCATGGAGACATCCTCGGTGGACTCGGTGGCTGGTGCTTCGTCCTGGTCCTTCTTTTCCTTCTTGGACTTCTTGTCCTTCTTCTCCTTCTTGTCCTTCTTCTCCTTCTTTTCCTTCTTCTCCTTCTTCACCTCGCCGTCAACGGGGGTCTCGTCGGTCTTGACCTTCTTGGCGAGACGGGCATCCTTCTCCTCGCCCTCGCTCCGGGAGTGCTTCTTGGCAGAAGACATGGTGGTATGATTTGAGATCGCACTCGCACAGAAAGCGATTGGCGAAAGGTGATGGATGGGCGACTGTCGGAAACACAACACTCGCTAAAGAGAGAAGGGGATCAAGGGAAGGGTCCTGAAGGAAGGCCAAAAGGGTGCCGCTCTGTTATCGGCAGACCTGCGACGGCTGGGAAAATTTCCTTATCGATAAGCCTCGTCACTGACCCCCGTCCGAACCCGCGGGTCCACTTTTCCCGTCAGGGCCCCTTGTGAAGGCCCGGATCCAAGAACAGACGGGACACCATGCTAAGTATGTACAAGTATTGCTTCTGTCTCTTGGCGATGTTCTAACCGGTCTGGGTCTCTCTGGGCGTGTTGCGTGTTTTGGTAGTGTACTGAACATTCAAAATGGGTCTTTGTAATTTCATGTGTTGGTGTCGGTCCGGGCTCGAGATGCCCTCAGCACTGCTCAAACCCGTTCCCTCAGGATCAGATCCGAAGTCTAGGTATCAATGTCTATTAACTACCGCACATCCCAACCTGTCTCATCTCATTACGGCCAGGACGAAAACACTCTCGTCCTTGCTGCTGTTGCTCAGCTCTAAACTGCGAGACTGAATTGGTGTCGAAGAACGGGTTCAAGGACCGGCGGAATGATATTATGTCGGTTATCACTTGGTCGATAAGTATTGGTGAAGAACAGGTTTGATAATATGGAATAAATCAATGGATAATACTGAACATAGCATCATGGTTCCGCTTGATCTTATGTACCTAGAGTAAGTTGACTTGGTGTACAACATCTCAAGACCTTCGGGACCGTTTGGTCGTCGGACACAAAAGGGGTTAGAAAACAAGAGTGCACAACAATAAATTCATCCATGATATCGTACCTTGCTCCCCTCAACGCCTATCCGCGAAAAACTCCCACGCCAGTTAGCAAAATGCCAATCCAGATGAAACCTAAATACCCATCCATATCCCATGACTCCAAGCTCAAAACGCCAAAATACACATTACTCGTTACGGTCCCTAGTTAGCCCTTCTCAAACTCCCTTCAATCCGCCAGGCGATAGCTAACCAGCGTATCGACCCGATGGTTCGTCGTGCTGAACCCCCTCAGCTGGACGCGCTCGCCGTTGACTATCTCCTTGGCGTCACTGTCGCCCCACTCGACCGGCACGTCGCTGTCGGCGTCGGCGTAGACCAGCACGTTGAAAGTGCAGTCGCCATTGAGCTGGGGCAGGAAAGTAACGGAGGCGGTGATCTGGCGGAAGATGGCGGCGATCTCGGCTTGGATCTCGGCTTCGGTCTTGTCGAGTGGAGGTGCGGGAGTGGAGGCGGTGGTGGAGGCAGCCGCATTCTCGTTGGGAGATTGATTTTGGTTGTCGTCGGTGGTTGAGGAAGTAGATTGGGATTTGGTCTTGGATTGGGCGGCTTTGGAGAATATTTGGACCTGTAGACCGCGGGTTAGCTGCAAGTCAGCCTGAAGGAGGGGAACAGGGTGATTACTGACGTCAAACTGCCACCTCTCGACGTGCTCGCCCGTGTCCTTGTCGGTAATGACAATAACCAGCTTGGAGATCTTGCCGCCCACCATCCACTTGTCGAGCTGGGACATGATCTTCTTGATGTATGCGCGGACCTGGTCATCGGCGGAGACGAGCATGTTTAGACCATACTTCTTGACGGTGGTGAAGTCTTCGGCCGGGTAGACACCTCGTTGGAACCTGGTTGCGAAGGGTTAGTCAACGGGGTTCTGTGGTCGATCGGGAATCATGTGTTGGGCATATACAGAATGGTATGGATAGAGTATTGAAACTGTCAGGGTTGGACGATTGTTAGTTATGCGATCGCATCACCCAGAGAATCAGGGAGCTGCGCAGAACTTACAAACTCGGCAACGAGCTTTGCGCTTCCCTTGAGCGACAGCCGGTGTACCTTGGACTTGTCCTTGTCCTTTTCTTTTTCGGGAGCCTTGGAAGACATTGTGGATGGTTGCTTGGTCTACTTCTTATGTGAATTGAAGATGGAGGGCGATTGATTCGGGCAAACGGGCGGCCGTGACTGTGTTGAAGATGGACGGGTTGGCAATTGAAATCTAGAGTTGGCGATGACAGGAAGATCAGTGGACCGAGAATGGCTGATGGGATTTGTTTACTTTTGGGGCGTTTGCTCGTTGTCAGGGAGCTCCGGGGTCCACTTTGGCGTGGACTTTTGGAGGGGCAATGCCAAGGCTCGAGCTTAGGGGTACCGCTGTAAGAGGGTCCCGGCAGGCAGCTCTATACTGGACGCAGTAAACCAGGCTAGGTAGTCTCGGTGTGCTGTGGTGCAGAATGTTGTCATCAACACCCAAACTTGCAACATCACCACCTCTCTCTTCATCAAGTCTTTGTATCCCCCCATGACTCCAAAATTACTCGCTTAAATAGTTCAGCCTTGACACCACGAAGCCTCGCTTGCTCAACTTGACATGTATCATGCGACAAGTTCCTCGGACACATCTGGGATGTACAAGTTTCCTGCATCGCATACCGACCCTTGGCATTACAACTGACCATAACAAAACAAGGCAGTCATTTGTCATTCTCGAAGCTATGCAAACATCACCGATGCGGCAGCTAGGTACTGAACATTGAAGCGAATCAATCTATTTTAACCCAGCAGGCATCGCTCAGACATACTTGTTTTAGAAAAAACAAAAAAAAAAATACACCATTCTCTCTAGCCCTGCTCGAGTACTCCCCTCAAGCCCTTCCTTACTCCTCCTTCTTGGGAGGAGGAGGACCGCCAGCAGGAATCATGTTATCCAAAGCATCCTTGATGGGCTTCCTCGCCCTCAACCTCTCCAACCAGCCCTGAACCAACGGGTACTTGGTCTCATCATACTCGTCCTTGCTCAGCAACACGCCGACAATGTGCTGCCACGGCGCAAACGCAATGTCGACATAGCTGAACTTGTTGCCCACAAACCAGGGCTCCTCGGTGCCGAACTTCTCCTTCTGCGTCTGCAAGTGGCCCTCCATCACGCTCGTCACGCGGTTCAGCTCCTTGACGTATCTCTCGACGGCGCTGGGCACCGGCTCCGGGTGGTATCTCTTGAACCAGGCGACCTGGCCGTAGTAGGGGCCCTGGCCCGTGGTCTGGAAGTAGAGCCACTGGCGGGCAAGGTAGAAGTCGTTGGTGCCGGGGGTGAAGCTGAGCTTGAGCTCCTTGTCGTACTTCTCCGTCAGGTACTCGAGGATCGCGCCGGACTCCCAGAGGGTGAGGTCGGTGTTTGGGTCCTGGATGGCGGGCAGGCGGCCGTTGGGGTTGACGTTCTTGACGAACTCGGGGCTCTTGGCTTCGGAGATTTGGATGTTGGCCAGGTCATAGGGAATGCCGAGCTCGGCAAGGACCATGATCACCTTGGGCGGGTTGGGGCCGGTGTGGCCGTAGACCTTGATGGGCTTGAGGGAGGAAGAGTCCGACATTGTGCTTGATGATGTAGGTGAATGTTAGGATGGCTTTGAGATGAAGATGAGTGGAAGATGTGTCTACGGAGGGAAAATCAAGCCATGCACACCGAGGATGGTCTTTGGACTTTATATCCGATGAGATTCGGTGTTTGAGTAACTGTATGCATCTCGATTACCTGTCCTCTCTGCATGACTCTACCTACCGAGGTATCTTCTGCACAACTCGAAACTGCCCCTGCAAACACCGACTCGGTGATAGGTACTCTCCCAGCTTGTAACACACCCACGCAGCGTATAAGCTTACATAACCGGCTATGGAGCCTCCTTTCGCTAGAGGTAGCTGACAAATGTCGAAGGTGGAAATAAGCTTCTAGCCGTTAATAGCGTCAAAGATTGTGGATAATGCTAACGTTTCCCCCCTGGCGCCGTGGTGTTTCAACGCGGTGTTCGGGATACCACAGACGCCGATTGTCACTTCGGCGTCTTGAACCCAAACGACAACCTCGCACCATGGCTATTGAGAGGTCGGTCGGACTCTTCGATTCATAATCAGAATCTCACAGAACGACACGTGGTCATCAATCAACCTTGATGTTCACTAAATACATTCCCCAAAGTCTTGTAGCGATGTTGTCATCTCGTATAACCTTTGGATGCCAAGCGCGGACTAACACACTACGGCCATCATTGAACGGCATTGGTCTCTCGATATCTGACCAGATTCCATATGCTTCCTTTCTTTTTCTTCCAGACCCGAGAACCGGGTTATGAACGTGCAGAATGAATATGTACGTTTGTGGGCTTTTAGCCGGTCGAGTCGGGGGTATTCCAACTTTGACATCCCGCACTTGCTTAAGTTGCCTGCTGAACAATGCAGATCGGTTTCCTGGTTTGTGAGCTACCGACCCTCTACGCAGGTAGCGCAAGTACCGACACACTCCCAAATACTAACGTCTACAAGACACTTTGTGTGATTACAAGCCACAAGAGATGAATCGAAATCTAGTTGGCAGGTAACAAACATTGGTGGTCTTCCATGCACCACTTGGAAAAGTGTTATCGTGAAACATTTCTCGAATCAGTCATACGGTGTACCCGGTCAATTACCTGCGACGTCTTCCTCTACTTGAACTTTCTAACCCATGCGGTCCCGGAGGCATCCATCCACATAGACCAACGGGTGCCAGTGTTCCCATTCAAGATGCCTTGGTCTATCTTCCAGCTGCCCTCGTGTTAGTCGCTTCTCATATTCTCTTCGTCGAAAGCAGCAGTCCTGGCGGTTTCTTACTGGCCTCCTCCGTCCTTCACCTTAGTTTTGGAGCCACCCTTCTTGAATTTCTCTCCTTCGACAGCCTGGTTGTTCATTACCTCACTTTCATCATCATTCTCAGGCAGCTCTAGGTTGATCTCATGCTCATGCCCCTCGACTCTACCCCCTTCAACCTCATTGCTGTTGAGAAGAGTCGTCTACGATGACAATCCAGGACGTCACCGATCACTAGGGACATCTCCAGCTCCATGATCTGCCGAACTTGTCAGGGATAATCGTCTGGCGGTGAAGGTAGGTTTCCGTTGTCATCATCGTCGTCGTCGTGCTCTTCACTATTTTCATCCTCCTCTTCGCTGTCATCCTGCACGTCGTCCTCATCATCTGAGTCATCTCCTCCGTAATCAATCGTCCCCCCGACCCATTCGTTCCAACTCAACCAGTTCTCCAACTGCTCAATACTCTTGTACATATCCCTCTCCAACTTCTCGAGACTCTCATTCACGCCATTCCCCAACCTTTCGACCCTCCTCTCCATATCGCTCTTATACATCTCTAACCTCTTGTTCATTTTCTCCTCAAATCTCTTCAGCCGTTGCTCCAGTAATACAACACTGGCCTGCAAGTCCCCCCCGAAAGTCGAGTTCTTCCCCTTCGTCGGGCACTTCTTCCTCGCCTTCACCTTCTTCTTCTTCTACCACGTCTCGCTCAAACCCCTCTTGACTCCCATTGTTTTCATCCCCCTCAATACTCTTCACCACCAATCCAGATCCAGATCCAGTTTCAGGACTAACAGTCCTAACCCTTTTCACCTCTCTCTTATCTTTATGAATTTCCTTTCTTGTATTCCCTTGCCTTTGACGACTCGTACTGGTTCCTCCCCCTCCTCCTCCTCCTCCTCCTCTTTCCCCCCTCCCCTCCTCCTTCGGCAGCTTTTTCGACCGAATTCCCTTCCATCAAATTACTTCCCTCTTCCTCTTCCGACCGCGGCCGCGGCTGCGGCGGCAAGATTCTCGCTACCGCATCAAGAGTCGCTTCCGCCACGCTTATGGTAGAACTTCCCCAACTTTCCGAACTAGAGGTAGAGAGAGGTAGTCGAAGGATCTTTGGTTTCACTAAAACCTTTTCTTTTGCGTTTTTTGTCCTCGTCGCCACCTTCTTCTTCCCCCGTCCTGCTGTCCTTCACCCTCCCCATCCTGTTCCATGTCTTCCCTTTCCTTCCTCGCCGCGTTGTTCACGTTCACTGTCCCTATCTCCACCCTTCTTCCCTATCCTTTTCTTGAGACTCTTGCTCCCTTCTCTGCCTGTTAAAACTCACCGTCTGGTCAACTTTAGACCACGCCTCAGTTAGGGCGGTTTAGCTGGTGACTAACTTGCCGATGCCGATATCGACCACGCCGAGCTCTCTTCTTAGCTCCGTGATTCTCGACTGGAAAAAGCGAAGAGTGGCTTCGATGTCGAGCTGGTCTTCCACCATGTCGCTTGGGAGCTGGGAGCGGAGGACAGGGAGGTTGGAGTTGGGGTCTGTTTCCATTTGGTTGTTGGAAGGGTGGATGGGTGCTGGTTGCGTGAGTTACCAAAGGAGTAGAGTGATTTGTGCTGAGGTGTGACCGGACAGAGAAGAGGCAGGCTGTCGACTGGGATTGAGAAGTGCCTGATATCGTTGACAAACGACAAGCTGGGTAAGCTAGTAGTCGATGGAAGCTTCGATCAAACCCAAGAAGAGACAATGACTACAAAGGTTTCAAGCACATCATAAACTCAAGTGGAATGGGTGCATTGTATGTTGACAATATAGCATATGCATAAGGCGTCATATAAACATACAAATGGGGACAACGAGGTTGTGGTATAACAGGATAAAAGGTTGAGAAGAAGAACAAGCTTGCTTTTGTCCTTCAAGCAACGCAACCAGGAACAAATCAGCCTAAGAAGAAGGGGTTGAGGTGTTGGACATACAACAACGACAACAGGAAAGAAACAACAACCCGCCGAAATCAATCCAAAACTCCCAAAGACTCCGCTAATGGATGATATGATGATCCCTTCATAAACCCCCGCCAAAAAGAAACAAGAGACGACAAACCCCACAACGCATGCATGGCCGACCTTTTCAAGGTTTGCGGCTCTTTATGCAAAATCCACTTTTAGCTTTCATCAACATACAAGTCCCATTATGTATCCTCCCAACTGGCATGTCAGTATATGACCGATTTAGGCGGCCTGGGCAGTCTCAAACTTGGCGCCAGTGCCAGCGAGATTGGTGGGCATAGCATGGGGGTTCTTGGTGCGGTAGTCCTTGATGGCAGCCTTGATGGCATCCTCGGCAAGCATGCTGCAGTGCAACTTGACAGGGGGGAGGCACTGTGGGTGACAGGGTTAGTTCAGAGTGCACGGGAGGCATTGAAGCATGGTACAGAGAACAGGTCTAGACTCACGAGTTCCTTGGCGATCTCCGTGTTCTTGACCTTGGAGGCTTGCTCGAGGGTCATGCCGCGGACGAGCTCGGTGACGTAGCTGGAAGAGGCACTGGAGCGAGTTAGTAAGCTGGGTCCAGAACGTTATGGTGACACTGGACGAAGCCTTGGGAAGCCAATGGTCGAGCTGCCGTCATCTTTGTTAAATCGTAGGTAGTAGATCTGAGTAGCTCTGGATATCGCTCTCCGGGTTTCGAAGATGTTGAGGAAAACATGGGGAAAGATATCGCTCATTCGTGTGGACACCCAAGCAGTGCTGAAACTTGGGCTGTAACGGTTCGGAGGTTTTGACTTCCAAATGTCGCATCTCCCTGTTTATCCTCCCTGCTTATCCAGAACCGAAGTGTCGTAGTTGCAACTGTATATCGATAAAATTGGTTTTGTGGTCGCTCGCGTTCCATTTGGTCGCCGTGTGGTATCGATTTCGTATCGCGAGTGGCTTCGGACACTTTTCTTTGGGCTCCCATGGCTTCCCGAGGAATCCGTGTCTATCAGTGAAAAAGAGGCAATACTCACATGGCGGAGCCGCAGCCGAAGGTCTTGAACTTGACGTCGCTGATGACTCCAGTCTCGGGGTCGACCTTGATGTGAAGACGCATGACATCACCGCAGGCGGGGGCGCCGACGAGGCCTTCGCCGACCGACTTGTCCTTCTTGTCGAGGGTACCGACGTTGCGAGGGCGCGAGTAGTCTGATATTGAGACATGTTAGCATCTGTATATGTCTGCCAGTATGCCATAGCAATGGTGGAATGGGGCGCGAAGGCGTGGCCGCGATGGGAATACTCACGGTCAAGAACCTTCTCGTGGTAGGACCTCTTGGCGACGACGGCAACAGCGGGCGCAATCTGGCGCGCAGCCGGGATGACGGTAGGGCGGACGGCGTTGGCGAGGACGCGGCCGGAAACAGCGCGAACGGATCTGGAAAACATGGTTGCGAATGTGTTGGTGGTTGTGAAGTTTTGTTTTGTTTTGTTTTGTTGTTTTGGTTGGTTGTTTCTGAAGGATATTCGGAGATGCAAGAGAGGTGTTCTGGTGATGAATGGCAAGAATTAAAGTGGCCGAGATAAAAGAGGTTGGCGGACGGGAACTTGGGGTTAAAAGTTGCTGGAATTTGCGGATTTGGCTGCGGATTTGCGGGCTTGCGGCACTTGAGTCGCCAAAAGTCGATGATGACCCAAGGGGGGCGACTTGCTGCATCCGGGACTGGGTTACGAAAAGAGTGAGGGGTTGGTCAAAGCTTCTGTTAACAAAAGCGGAGCACACGAAGCGGCTGAAAGAGCCGGGCTTCTGTTAGGTCAGCGACAAGACACGCTGTTACTGACATGGGGGCGTCACCCCGACGTCGGCTTAGTCGGTTGGACAAAAGATTGCCAAGACAGTCCTGGGCTCCACATGCCGCGGAGATAAGATGATCAGATTACGGAACACCGAAACTACGTCTCGCGATTTGGCCGCGCTCTTGAAATTCTGGATGATCACTTGGGCTTCACTCTCTATGTACAAGTATACTGCTTATGTTGCTTATGTACAAACTCCTATACACTAGTCGTGTCCAGGTCTTCCATTCTCTTCCCATTACCTCGTACATAGTACATGTATTGGGCAATACCATCGCCGTCAAACATACCTACCTTCAACGTTCTGCCTCTCGATTGCAAACTCGAAAAGGACCCTTCTTTAACAAACCCTATCTATCTTGTTGCTGTGTAACGTGCCACATTGTTAAGACCTGTAGTGTATAACCAATCGCCCACCACCGATAGGCAAGCGCCAATCCTTGCTCAACCGTCCCCAGACTGCAGCACATCATCCCTGCCCGCTGTCACAATCCATGAAACGGCAGCGGGGTTCGAATGGAAGGCGGCAGTGCAGGGCGACAGGCGTGTGTGGGAGGCAATCCACTCACTGCATGCCATGAAGCGCGGTTGCCTGGAGCATGCCTGGGAGTGGTTGCCGTCCAGTGCCTGCCGCGTCAACTAAAAGTTACCCCACAGCATCATATGTACCTCTGCTCACTGCAGCTACAAGGGAAGCTTCCATTCTCCTTCACGCTTCTTCCATCTTCTCTTCTGCCATACCATACTACTTTGGCGGCAGGCTTCATCCAACAAGTCGATCACTTTCTAGTAGTCGTCCACAACACGGGGAGAATACAGACAACGGCATAGCTTGGTTGATCTCATCCATACATCATCGCGAAACCGCCCAACATGTCGTGCCCCCACATCGGGTCCGCAAGTAAGTGTCTTGCTTATTGTTTGCATGATTCTTGGAGCTCAGCTCAGCTTCCAAAACGATGCTCCTCGAATTTTATTATGATTGGACGTATTTCTGACACCAATCTTGACAGACCTCGCGAAGCCGTCACCTGCCGACAATGTTTACCGCGAGGATTGTACCCAATGCTTCGATTCCATTGTCCGTACTCGATCCTGGCCTCTCCTCTCTCCTAGCTGTACCTATCATGTCCATCCAGCTTAACAACTAACCACCTCTCTGTACATAGGACGACCCAGCTGGTCTGGACGTTTGCTTGAAGTGCTTTAACGGCGGCTGCGCTGGCGACCGGAATCACGCAAAGCTTCATGCCACCTCGCGAAACCACCCGCTCGTCCTCAACATTCGCCGAACCCGCAAGATCATTGAGCGCAATGAGCCGCCTCTTAAGATGTCGAAGCTCGCCATCGCGGCCGAGACCGAAAGCGATCGCTACGATACGACCCTTACAGTCAAATGCTTGGACTGCGGACTCGACAACTTGAACAAGGAAGATGCCACCATCGCCCCCGTCATCGACGCCGTCATGAAGGCCAACACGTTCTCGCGCAAGGAGGAGGTTAAGGCTTGGGAGCAAGAGCTTACTACCTGCGAGCACATCTTGACAATGCAGCAAGGAGAGCCTCGCAAGATTGAGTCTCAGGATCTGGGCCATTGCTCCAAGTGCGACCTGAACGAAAACCTTTGGCTGTGTTTGGAATGCGGAAACCTTGGCTGTGGCCGCGCCCAATTCGGTGGTGTCAGCGGAAACTCTCACGGTTTGGCTCATGCAACCGAGACCAAGCACGGCGTTGCTGTCAAGCTCGGTTCCATCACCCCCGAGGGAACGGCCGATGTATACTGCTACAATTGCGACGAAGAGCGCATCGATGACAACCTGGGCGCCCACTTGGCCAACTGGGGCATCATCCTTGCTGAGCGGGAAAAGACGGAAAAGAGCTTGACGGAGATGCAGATCGAGCAGAACTTGAGATGGGAGTTTTCCATGACCACGGAGGATGGCAAGGAGTTGACGCCCGTTTTTGGCCCTGGCTTGACTGGCCTCAAGAACCTTGGAAACAGCTGCTACCTTGCCAGTATCCTACAGTGTCTCTACGACTTGCCCTCTTTCCAACAACGTTATTACGGCGACAAGCTTGGCCCTCTCCCCAACGTGCCAGATCCTGCCGAGGACCTGGAAACACAGCTTCGCAAGCTTGCTGATGGTCTTATTTCCGGCCGGTACTCCAAGTCAGACGCCGATGTCTTTGCTTTTGAGCACACTCCCAACGTCCCTTACCAGAAGGGTCTCCAGCCTTCCATGTTCAAGCATCTCATGGGTCGTGGCCATGAGGAGTTCTCGACCATGCGGCAGCAAGACGCCTTTGAGCTCTTGCAGCATCTGATCAAGCTCATCACCAGATCCAAGCATCCAGCAGAGCTCGGCGATCCCACCCAGCCCATGCGCTTCGTCATGGAGCAGCGTCTGCAGTGCCTCAACTGCAAGAAGGTCCGCTACAGTAGCAACGAGCAGGACAGTGTCTTCATTGACGTGCCCATGGAGAAGCTTCCACCCGACGAGGAGGGTCAAGAGCCCAAGTACAAGCCTGTTACGCTCAAGCAGTGTCTTGATAGCCTGACTGCCTCCGAGGTTGTCGAGTTGACCTGTGCGGGCTGCGGAAGCAAGGATGGGTTTACTAAGCGTCAAGCCTTCAAGACCTTCCCTGACGTCCTTGTAGTCAATGCCCGCAAGATGGCTGTCGTCAACTGGGTCCCCGTCAAGATTGATGTTCCTGTCATTGTGGATGAAGAGCCCTTTGACCTTGACGAATACCTTTCCAAGGGTCAGCAGCCTGACGAGGAAGCCTTGCCCGAGGATGAGTCGGCCAAGAGCAACGCTCCTGCATTTGTGCCTAACGCAGAGGCGCTTGCCATGCTGGAGGCCATGGGATTCCCCAAAGTCCGAGGCGAGAAGGCACTGCACGCCACCGGCAACTCGGATGCCAACGCTGCCATGGAGTGGCTGTTTAGTCACATGGACGACCCTGATATTGATGCGCCTTTGGACCTCAGTGCCAGCAGTGGTAGTGCGGCCTCAGGAGGTGCTGGCGCGGCTGACCCAGAGAAGTTGGCCATGCTTGAGTCGATGGGATTGTCTGGACCGAGGGCTGTGAAGGCAATGAAGGAGACCGGTGGTGATGTGGAAAGAGCCATCGAGTGGCTGTTCAGCCATCCTGATGATGATGGTGCGGACGCTGTTGAGGAAGAGGCACCGGCTGGCAATGAGGGGCCGAAGAAGGAGGCGGGCAGCAGTGAGTTGCCGGCCAAGTTTCAGTTGCAGTCGATTGTGTGCCACAAGGGAACGAGTATTCACGCTGGGTAAGTTCTTTCCAACAGGTTCAGTCATTGAATCACATGCTGACCTCGAAACCAGACACTATGTCGCCTTCATCCGTAAGAAGCTTAGCGAGGACGAGACCTCCTGGGTCCTTTTCAACGATGAGAAGGTGGTCAAGGTGGTGGATGTTGAGGAGATGAAGAAGACTGCTTATGTCTACTTCTTCAAGCGGGTGTAAATCACAGCAGGGTTCACATTTAGTTGTTCAGTAGCGGAACGGGCGAGGAGTTGGCATAAGTGGGATCGGAGTTGAGCGGGAATAAGGAGATGTGCACATGCTTACATTAACGAAGATACGAACTCAACGCATACAACATCCACTCTTGGATTATCACCCTGCGTAAGATAGTACCCGCCACCACTGGGTACATACGTATAAACAGCCAAGGCGAGCGATGGGTGGACGGATAGCTACGATGCGAAGGCTGTAGGGCTGTTGCCTAAACATGATTGGTGATGGCCAAGATGCGGTACAAGTGCAGCATCTAGACAATATTCCACAGATCCTCTCGCCCCTCGGTTCTTCTTCTCCTCTCTGTCCACTCACGCAATTCATCCTTTCTCAGAAGGTTTCAATCCTCCCCTGCGCTGGACGTGCGTACACTACAGGTTCGGATTGATGGAGGGACGGAACGGGAACGCAACGGGTGACGGGAACGGGAAGGACCGAAGCACGCGTCAAGCAAACTGAACGTGGTCTAGACGTAAGACCTCCTTTGTTTATTTTCCAGGCGCTTGACACTTCCATCATCTGTCGTCGTTCTTCAACACTTTTCAGACTTCCCCCATTCTGCCCTCAACACAGAGCAAGTCGAATTACTCTTCCGCCGTTTTGCCAGGCACCGGCCATCAAGCGATGCATTCCCGACCAGCTACTTCTCTTCATCTAGATCATCACTCTGCGCAGTGACAAGCACAACTGAAATTGTTGGTTCCTCGTCGAAGTAGAGCGTGGTGGTCGAGGAGAGTGTTAATGTATGGCTAGTCAACCGTCCTGGGACAGACAAAAAGAAACATGACATCTGCCGCGGATGACACAAAGTCAACGTGGCTTTTGGCTATCACTCTCGATTCGACTTCACATCCACATCCGCGGTGAACCGGGCGGGCGGCACCTAACTATACAAGGAACCCGATAACTGCCTGCAACACAGGCCCAATTCTCAACGGGTTGGTTATCAACTTTTTGTTGAGTTTTCGTTCTCCAGGCGGCAGCAGCACCATACACAGCTTTTTCTCAACGACTTTCACATGTCAAAAAAAGTTTCATTCATGGTGTGGTTTTCGTTGCCCAGCGACTTCACCAAGCACTACACTACATATACTAGTGTAGTCGCGGTTCGTGTGGGCTCCACTAACCTTTCTGCAAAGTTCCATGGAAAGTGGATAGAAAAGCGGGTAAAAAAAAAGTCGGGGTCGGGGAAGGGCGCTGGGAAAAAAGGTGGAGCGAGGCTCATGGTGGTGCTTGTCCTTTTTAGTGTACAATGTACCATACAGTTCTCCGCGACCCCGAGATTGTGGACTAATTGCCCTTACGTACCTAGGGACCTAGGAGGAACGGGAACTTTGAACTACACAATGTATGTATCCTCTATAGCAGGCGAGCATCAAGGGAAGCGCTGTACATAATCGCCTTGATACCTGTTGAATACTGATTGTAAGAACCCTTCAGTTTTGTTATGAGAGTCTATTCATAGGGTCAAAAAGAGAAACAGGTGGTGGTCGTGGTGAGATTCTAGTGTCTTCTGCCGTTTCAAACCGAACCCCCTGAAATACATAATTTAAGAAACCAAAAGAACTGAACCCTCGCTGATCGAACGTCGAAACAGCAGCGGTGCAGTTGCGGTCCTTGCCTGAGTTTTGCTTTATCCCGATATTATTCTGTGCTTGACTTAGGTTCTATGTAGTCTTGCATCACTAGTGAACGAGACCCAAACGAACCCTAATAATCTCATGGCCGTGCCCGAATAACACGTGCCCAGACAGACACCCAGATAATGTATATTGGAGAATTAGATGAAACACATGATAAAAGGGAAAAAACTGCAACTGCAACGCCAAAGAAAAGCGGTCTCGGCCGAGACAAAAGGATGATCCTAGAACAAGACATGTTCAGAGACAACATAAGACAAGGGACGGACTACCGACTGACTGATTGACTCAATGATCCGCGACAGATAGAGGGTGAAAAGCCGGCCGAAGTACATATTCAAAAGTCCTAGGTGCGCGATAGTGGTCCGCAGAAAAACGGAAGAGCAAACCAAAAGAGATAAGAATTGGAAACTTGCGATGAGCGCACAAATTACCAGAAGTGGCGGTTAGCACCAAGTTCAACTGTTGGAGTCGAGTGACTAGGTAGAGTGGTTCATGGCAATCAGCCCTGTTATCTCTCTTGTTAAACCCCATGCGGAATAGCACCACATGTGTGAGTTGGTGCTAGCCATGTTAAGCGATTGCTGGCGATGTTGGGGAACGTGGTGATAGTATTAGCCCACCGAAGCACTGGAGAACATGGGGAGAAATCGGGCAGCATGGGCGATAGAGGTAACCGCTTGCTTCGATTATTGCCATTATATCCCTGTCGTTGACTTCAGTTGAAGCTTCACTCCTTCCTTCAAGTAGGTCTACCTGTATGTTTGGGGGGCAAGAGAGGCAAACGATTTACATTACAAAAAACATAGGTAACAGTCTGGGTTCCCTTCGTAGAGCTCACCAGGGGGTCACTGCAGTGACATTGCACGGCAACCTCGTGGGGAGTGGGCTTGGTGGAATAATTGCACCAAAAGGGTTAAGCAGCAGTGGGGGGAAGAATGGATAAGGGACGGATGTGATGGGCCGGGGCGAGAATACCCCACAGATTGCAAAAAGATTTGGCTTTCCAAATTCCATTGGATGCCACGATGCACATCGCAGAAAGAGGGAACTGAAGAGCTTGTAAGCAGGGGTCCCCGCTGCAAGGCACACGCGAGGGTGGTAGCTTCAGGCGGCTGGGCCTGCAAGGTCCCAAGCTGCCCGCTGCACCATACCTACCTCTACTGCCCTACACTCGATAGCACGGGCAAATAAATGTTTGGGACGCCCGTCATCTGAACTTCTGACCTGAAATACATCCTACTTTTGGCCCATCATCCCGTCCCGTCTCAGCCCTGATCTCACATCATCCGACTTTTTACAACGACCAACCCATTCATTGGTACCCAAATCCAGCCACTCTGGGTGACGTTGACGGTGACAAGTCGCACTGCCAGTCGACGACGACAACGACAACAACAACGACCTGTTACCCATCATCATCCTCTCGTACATTTGGCATTTGACGGGGATCCAGTGTCCGACTCAGTGCGACCTGCCCGCGACCTGCAGCACCGGCCACCGACACACAGGAGCCTAGACGAATATCCGCATTGACGTCACAGGAAGCGTCACATTCAAGCCCCGTCCCGCCGTTGCAGCTCCTCCTCCCCCTCCCCCAGGCCATGAGTACAACGGCCGCCAAGGCAAGCGGCAGCTATGCCGCCGGGCCGCCCGACATTCTCCGCCCGCGCAGCCACGAGCTCGGTGGTGAAGTGGCCTCGGCCAGTGACGGCGATGACCTCCTCAACGCTCTCGGCTACAAGGCCGAACTGGCGCGCACCCGCTCGACGTGGCACGTCGCCTTCATGTCCTTCGTCCTTGCCTCGATTCCCTACGGTCTGGCCACCACCCTGTACTACCCGCTGCAAAACGGCGGTCCCGTTGTTGTCATCTGGGGCTGGGTCATCATCAGTGCCATCATCCTCTGCGTTGCGGCTTCTCTTGGCGAAATTACGTCGGTTTATCCTACGGCTGGCGGTGTCTACTACCAGACTTTCATGATTGCGCCCGCCAAGTACCGGAGAGTGTCAGCCTACATTTGCGGATGGGCCTATGTCGTTGGCAATATCACGATCACTCTGGCTGTAAACTTTGGTACTGCTTTGTTCTTTGTCGCTTGTGTCAATGTCTTCCAGAATGAAGACGGCAGCGATATCTGGCAGGCCGAGACGTACCAGATCTTTTTGGTGTTTTTGGCTATCACGTTGTTGTGCAACGCCATCTCGGCGCTGGGCAACAAGATCCTGCCTCTTTTGGATGTAAGTTATCGTCTTTCGCATGGAATCAGCACTTCAGCATCTGACATCGTCGCAGACCTTCGCTATCGTCTGGACCTTTGTCGGCCTCATCTGTATTCTCGTCACCATCCTCGTCGTCGCCAAGGAAGGCCGCCACTCCGGCGCTTACGCCTTCGGCCATTTCGAGCCCACCTCCGGCTGGCCCAAGGGCTGGGCCTTCTGCGTCGGTCTCCTGCACGCCGGCTACGCCACCTCCTCGACGGGCATGATCATCTCCATGTGCGAGGAAGTTCAGCGCCCGGCTACCCAGGTGCCCAAGGCCATGGTCATTACCATTGTTATCAACGCTATCGGTGGCCTGGTCTTCATGATCCCGCTCATGTTCGTCCTACCTGACATTGCCATGCTGGTCGCCTTACCGTCTGGCCAGCCCGTGCCCACCATTCTCAAGTCCGCTGTGGGCTCCTCTGCCGGAGCCATCTGCTTGCTTATTCCTTTGATGGTCTTGGGTATCCTTTGCGGTACCGCCTGCACCACCGCCGCCTCCCGTTGCACCTGGGCCTTCGCTCGCGACGGTGCCATCCCTGGAGCCAGGTGGTGGAAGAAGGTACACACTGGTCTGGATCTGCCATTGAACGCCATGATGTTGTCTATGGTTATCCAGATCTTGTTGGGCATCATTTACTTTGGTTCGTCGGCGGCTTTCAACGCCTTCAGTGGTGTTGGTGTCATTTGCCTTACCATTTCCTACGCGGTGCCGATTGCCGTGTCGATGATTGAAAAGCGAAAGCATGTTATTGGCGCCAAATTCCCGCTGGGCAAGTTCGGGTGGTTCTGCAACATTATCGCTCTTGGTATGCATTTCTCTCCCCTCCATTGTCCCTTAACCTCTTTGACTCTAGGCAAGTACTAACACCGATCAAAACAGCCTGGTCCTTCTTCGCAGTCCCCCTCTTCTGCATGCCTGCCTACATACCCGTCAGCGCCGGCACCGTCAACTACGCCCCCGTCGTCTTTGTCGGCTTCACCTCCGTTTCTCTGGCGTGGTACATCACCTGGGGCCACAAGAACTACGTCGGCCCGCCCACGGAGCAAGTTGGCGAGGATGTCGCGACCATGCCTACTGGTGCCGCCTCAGCGATCCCTGGCGACGTTAAAAAGCCGGTGCCGGTAGAGGGATCCTTGGGGAAGAAAGATTGAAAGGTGGTCAGGTGACTGACGCTGACTGCCGTTGCCCTCTCAACTAGGGTGAAAGAAAAAAAGAAAGAACAGAGCGATGAAACTGTTTCATGTATAGATAGATTATATGATTCTTGGATATGAAGTGAGATGGTAATGTTAATGACTTGTATATACTTTTAGGAGAGTATTCTTGTGGTGTATGAGGGACAGTGGGGAGTGGTGAACGGAAAAAAAGATGGTGTGACATGGGATGCTGGTGACGGAAGACGTTGGCTCTCAAAAAGCATAGTTGGATACGTACGTACAACCATAGATGGATGGCTAGACAGGGATGGTGGGATGTTGCGCAAGATAGAGAAGGAGGTGAAAATAGATTGGAAGGTGGACTTGAAAAACAGGTACATAGATACCCCATTTACAAATGACAATATGAATGAGCATATGGTTGAAGCTGTTGGGTTCTAACCTCCCTCTTAGTCGCCATAACGCTTGACGATATATATCGACTGGTTACAAGTTCCTGGAGACGCTCGTTGCGCAGGAATTCCATAGTGTCTCAAGGGTGTTTCCATACCTTGATGATCACGAATTAATTCCGTGCAGAATCTGTTAGTGGACTGACGTCTGAGCGCACTGCTCTGCCGCATCCGTGATGGTGCTTAATTCAGACCTTTTAAGAGCAATGCTTCCACTGCAGTTACTATCAGATACCTCTAGGTACCTACCTAGAGGCACCTCTATGGAAAGCGATGATGTTAGAGCAGTCCGTGGGTACTTACAAGTACAGGCTAAAGAGGTCAGACTACCTAGAAGTAAGAGAAGGTTTGGGGGCCAGAGCGGACGGGGTGTTGGGTGGAATGGGAAGTTCTTTCGTGGTGAACAACCCGGGCATTCCACCTGGCAAACAGTATGGCAAACGGCGTCCCAACCGCTGCAAACGTCGAGCTCGTACCTTCCACCACAGTGAACTGCAATGCTCGGAGTAAATTTCATCATGCGTCCACTTTTGGGCGCTTCCTTCCTTGTTCCAAAAGGGGCTCTGGAAGTCAAGAGGTATCTACAGACGGAAAGCTCATCCCGAGAACACTTGTAAGAATGATGGGAGAAACTGTAACCCACCCAGGTCTTCCACCAGGTGCTCATTGAGCATCAAGGTAGAGATAACCTTGGCCTGCCAATCTCGAGCCATTTTTCTTTCTCCTACCAAGTGAAAGTTGCCACATCAAGTAATCAACAGAGTGTCGCCTCGCTTGACCGATCATGGAAGTTCGAACGATTAGGGTGCATTATAGACCATTTGTTTCAGCGGTGAGTTTTACTTCCTCACTCTTTCGCCGTACCTTCCTGTCTTGCCTCCTTGATGACGTACTTTCAGGATGTTGGGGTCTCGTTGACATCGTTCTTTGGACTGTCTTGTGCCTAAGTGAATTCTCGTGGACATACTGATAGAGTTACTGCTATTATTTTAGCTACGAATATGTATTTGTATTTCAACTGTTACCTCCCGGGTTCGGAAAATGAGCGAAGGGCGAAGCCAACAATAATCAATCGGATGTAGGCGACGGGATTCGTCCACAGTTGTGGCTGCTTGTACGGCCACAGGCGTTGCTCGTCAATCAATCGCCCCGGAGGTTAATCGGATACCGGATGAGAATTGCAATCGATTATACGTCGCTGACCGGCGGTCATTCTTAGCAAGTGAACCAGCATTAGGTAAATATGATCTCTTCTGCCAGGAGCCGCAATGTACGAGTCATAGCGATGCTTGTTTGGAGAGACTGCCGTCGACAAGAACAAACAGGGGTTCGTTCATACGCATACGAACAGGTATCATCGTGTTGCTTGGCTCAACTGGGAGTGGCGGCACATCTATCGGCGCTCATAAGCAGGCAGATATGCATGGCTACCTGATTTGTCAATTCAACAGCTTGGTACCCAAAGTGTATTCGACATTAAATCCTGCCACCACCCTCTTGATGTTCTTTGTAACTACCAAAGCTTCACTCCTGAGTCCCGATTGACAGCAGAAATCCAACGACATCATGGCGTCGGACCAGTATCGCCTTTTTAGGGTCCCGGGTGATAAGGGAATTCGTGGGTTATGTGGTAGAGATCTCCGGCTGTAAGTCAAACCCTCATAATCATGAGCTCCTACAAAGGTTCCATCGCGTGTGTTGACAGCATCCTTCACATCCTAAGCGTGTGCTCTACTGTTCTCGTCCAGTTCCTCATCGGCCCATCGAAGGAAGAATACCATCTTAGCAAGCCATTGGTTGCTAGCCTCTCTAACTCCCTCAGTGACACTCTTTCCGATCTTAGCTCTGAAGGTGGTGAGGGCGTAAACGTCAAGCCGGTCATCGACTGGAGCCACCACATCGACACAGACATTTTCAATCTGTTCGTACAATACGCCTACACGGGCGGATACGATCTTGTCCGAGAGCAAAACGTTCTGAAAACACACCAACTCTACCCTGCCGACTTCTGGATTTACGAGAGCAGCCCCTTCGTGGAGACACCAACGCCTGCATCAGTGTGTCGGCAACATGCGCAAATCTGGGTGTTCGCCAGGTTCCACAACATTCACAAGATTCACGATCTCGGAGAAGTGGCTCAACAAAAGCTACGAACCTCATTGAAAAATCTGATACGGTCTGCTCCATATCAGACGCGGTCACCTCAATCGGATCACTATTTCGACCTAGAAATAGACCAGTTTCGTGAGGTGGTGGACGTGATTGGATATATCTATTATCAGGGACGCCGCTTCTGGGATAAGGGAACACGCGCACATGACGGGATGATATCGACGATTGCGTCTTTTGCTCGGACATATCTTTGCGACTGTGATTTAAAGACGTACAATGGGACAAGAAACTTGAGCATGTGGGAAAGCTTGGTGGAGAAGGAGCCGAGAATCGCGGTGGATATGGTAACTCATAACACAAAGAAGATATCATGGACGTAGATGCACGTTGATGGCCTCTGGCCTGGTATTGTCACCTTGATTGGTAATCCATCGCTGCGCCGGGTCGTGGATCGGTACGCGGCGGAAGTGAAGGCCCTCTTCGATTGTTGTCTGGCCGGAAATTTTGAAAATCAATAATAATGGATAAATATATCGTGCTACGATTGCTTCCTTGAAGACATTAGTGCTTTATTTCTCTTCCGCTTTTAACAACATTAAAAACCTGAACCCTAGTTATACTCACCCAGTGGGCCGTCTCATGGTCAAAGTTCAAATTCCCCATATTTTCCTCTTTGTCCCAAACTCCAAGAACCCATCCATACTTTTCCACACAAGAACTCGCTAAAGCCAAGCCAAACCCCCATCATCACTGCCACATCACATGAAACTGTAATAAACCGTCACGACCGTCGTATAAACCATACACACCACTCCCAAAACCATCATGGCCACATCCCCCAACTTGGCCCACCTCCCCATCGCCACGCCCTTGTAGTGCAAATACGCCGGATAGACATACACCAGCGGCACGCACGCCGTGCTTCCAATCAAGGCAACAAACTTATCCAAATTACCCGTTCCCAACACCGCCACCACTCCACAAATCACCAACAGGCCCAACCGAAACATGTTCTTGATCCACTTGGTCCTCTGACTCCTCTTGCCCGACAGATGCGGCCCAAAGACTTTGCCCTCGATAATCCTCAACGCCGGGAACAGCTGCACGGGCGTGCCTACCAGGACAGCAACCGAGTAAAGGAATTGTACCGCATTAACCAGTTTGCTGTCCTGCGGGAAGTTGTTGATAATCTCAATTTGCGTTTCCGTGCCAAAAGTCGCATACGACAGGGCGCCGACAGAGGTGAAGACGATAGTGATGATGACCATCACCACAGCCAACAACCACTCGAAGCGCTGCGGCTGGGCCATGGAGCTTTGGATGGGCAGGATCAAGCCGATACCTTCAAAAGTAAAAATGGCGGAGCCGATCATCAGGGTATACCGCTCCGGGTTGAAGAGGACCACGGACTTGTGGATTCCGTTGGCTGCTAGCGCGCGAAAGTCGAATTGGTAAATGTACGATACGCCAATGAGGATGCAAGCGTCTGCTAGAAGGGCGGCAGGACCGAGCTTGGAGATGTTGCGGATCCAGGCGAGCGGGACGAGGAGGATTACTTGGATGGCGATGAGCGCTACGGAGGATAGGGGGGCCTGGGAGCCGGGCGTGACGGCCGTTAGGAAGGAGGTTAGGTTCTCGGCGACGAAGACGATGCCGGCGCAGACGAAGCCGAGTTGCGAGATGGTGATGGAGGCGAGGATCAGGGTGCGCATGCGCTCGCCGGCGATGGCGGCGCCGATCTCGCCGTAGCCGCCGCCGTGGTGGTGGGTGCATTGGAGCAGCAGGTGGAAGGCGATCATGGTCACTGCCGAGACGATGACCATGGCGAGCGAGGAGAAGAAGAGGCCGCCGTTGGCAAAGGCCTTGGGGAGGAACATGATGCCGGTGCCGACGAAGGCTTTGATCAAAGTGAAGAAGGTCTTGGTGGTGCCGGCTGTGTGGGGGCGGGTTCGGGGGACGCGAATGCTGCGAGTCGAAGGGCGTCGTTGGGCGCGGCCGAGGAGGGCCGTGGTTTCGCCTATGCGGGCTTCTTCTTCCTCTTCCTCTTCTTCTTCAACGGCTTCCTCATCCGAGTCGGCGAGGTCTTCGCCGGCGAAGCTGCCGTAGAGGTCGAGGAACTCGACAAAGTTGCGGGTGATGGGCATGCGGGCGGCTAGGAAGTCGTTGCCGCCGCCACCACCACCACCGTGTATCCGGTGTAAGAAGGCGCGACGGGCGCCGCCGGGGGCGAGCTGGTCGGATACGGTCATGGGCACATCGGAGTTTTGCTCGAACTCTCGAGGGGTGTGGAAGGTGTTGGCTCGTCGGTGGAGCTGTTGAAGTTTGGCGGAGGCGTCGATCTTGAAGATGTTGCGGTGGATGTCGCCTCCTTGGAGTTTGAGGGAAGAGGCGGCGGCGCCCTCTCCTTCGGTTGGTGTTGGTGTTGTCGAGCGAGTCCGTGTAGAGGAGGACCCCTCGGCGCTGCCGCCAGAGACGGTCTTGTTGGCCTGTGAGTGTGTCGTCGCTTCGGAGCCATGTTGGGTGGTTATGCTATTGTGTTCGGGATCGAATTCAGCCGTATAACCGGTGGGCAGGTGTTCGGCGACAACCTGTGCCTCGGCTTCGCGGCGATCTTGGGAGGTCACCGAGTTGATGGATTTGTTTGACATGGTGGGTTGAGTCAAGATGAGATGTGCTGACTCGGGTTCGGGATAAGACCTGCCCGCAGGTCAATCACTTGGATACCACCGAGATGGAAATCTGAAAAAATGAAATGGATGGTGAGAAAGAGCCGTGAAAGGTTAAAAAAGCCGGTAGGTGTGTGTCTCCCCAGAAAAGGAAGGCTGATTGATGGTGTCCTGATGGCATCCAACTAAAGACGGGACAGGGGGTCAGTCGATTGTGGGGTGACATGTACACGGCTAGTGCCCGGCGGGCTGATGTCATCAGCGTTTGGATGACTTTCAGAAGGGTGTGTCCCTTTGCATCCAAACTTTAGCCTGTCGGAGCGAAGCATCCTTCTACGCAGTACATAGAAGAGATGAATCCAACAGCAAGATCTCGATCTGATTAATAAAGACAAGCACGGCCTCGTCGATTCATGAGCACGGCCGGTTGTTGGCGGCTGAGGTCACTGATCCCGGTTTCGTCCAGCGAATTCCAGTGAATAACATCACCTAACGGAGCACAGGCGCGTGCGTTCAATCAGAAGTATTTTTGTGCGTGCGCTTGTGTGTAAAAGTACTTTGAGCAAAGGGCCGTCCGTCACACCAAGAGTTGTTGGGCAGAGTTGGAAACTACTACCACAGCCTTTGTTTGGCCATTTCCGAGGCATGTAACTCTCCGCCATTTGCATTCGCTATGTCCCTTTCTTCCTCTTCCCACACTTAAAATCCCACCTCCAACAACAATGCATATTTGCTGCCACTTCTTCACGCCAGACCCCCAGAATGGAGTAGAGAAGGTAGAGACTTTTCGAGATGGATCGATCACTGGCATCGACAGGGCCTTGGCCATGGTCACATAGCAAGACACAAAAACGACGGACGCGTCCGACATTTTCACTAGGAAAGGGCAAGACTATAGGATGAGACGGAAAAGGAAAGCCTGCCCACAAGGGTGGAGCAAAAGGATGGAGATCGGGTCATCTAAACCCAAGCATACTTGAGCATGTTTCTCCCAAGTGTTCAAAAGTACATACGGTAACGAGGTTTTCCACTAGGGGTGGGCTACTATAGAGTTCAAGATATTGACCCGCCCTCTAATCATGAGGCTAGAACATCTCAGGTGTTTTTCTTCTCACTAGCGTGATTCACGCCATGGAAAGTCATCTCTATTAAAGCACCCATTACCCCATTGTGATTGTCCTGGGATGGTAAAGTTCTCGTCATTGAAGGTCACTTGAAAAAGGAGAAGAAGGAAACTGAGCCCTGTTAAGCTCATGCTTACTATCTCCACACTGTAACAGAATTTTAGTAATTTTACGTTCAAGAATTGAGTTTTTCTTGAGATTGGTCTTTTGTCGGTCGACGTGTTCTGAGACGACGGTGAAAGCGCCAAAAATTGTGTTATATCACATCTCATCCAAGAGGAACCAACACACTTTGAACTTCGCTTTCAGCATGGATCTCCAAGGAGTCATCTACATGGTCACCGTCTTTTAGGGACTATATTCATTATTGTGTCTTGACGACCAATTGCACAAGAGCCGTTTAAAAGACACTCCACCAAAACTGATGCGCTTTGGGGCCAGGATGGTGATAGATGGCACTAGAGCTTCCGCCATTATCGGCAAAACCCTGAAGCAAAAGGTTGCTTTCTTCAGGTGAATGCAGATTCAAAAGAGCCACCAAGGGCAGTGACGCAAAGACAACCAATACGCTGTGAAACTAGTTGACCATCTGTCTGTTCTGCCGTTTTTCTGTCCTTGTCTTAAGATCAATGCCCTGAATCCAACGGCCGTCATGGACCAGAATATAGGGAGTCAGCCGGACCTATATATAAGATCAACTTATTCTAGCCGGGAGAAGTTTCTGAACAGCATACCATATCATCCTCACACTTTGAAGACGACAGCTCCAGTCCTAAGCCACACTTCAAAGTCCCGCACCGAAGAAACACAAGCCATGGCTCCAGTCATTACAAGCAATCAGCAGCAGCTCGCGTTGGACAAGTCGAGAGAGCCTTCACAGAAACCAAAGAGCACGCTCACTAGACCTATCATCCACAAGATATCCAACACAGTTTCCAAATCAACGCCCAAGCCAGCCGCAGCCTCCGTCCCCGAATCAAAACGACCCCATCCCTCCACTCCACGAGATGGGTTGCCTAACTCTAGTAAAATAGCGCCAAAACCCGCTTCTGTTCCATCAAAAACTGCACAACCAACCCCAGGTCTCGGTCCCCGTAATGCAAGTTCGGCGTTGGTTTCTACTTCCAGCAAGCTCAAAGGCGTGCTTTCTAAGCCTGACCCGAACAACTCGCACAAAAATGACAAAGCCGCAAGAAAGGCAAGGAAAAACACAGTCAGAAAAAAAGTCGCTTGGGCGGCAGGAAGATCCAACTCGCCATTACCGATGGCTGGAGAAGCAACAAATGAGCTAGAGGCAACCGGACCTGTAAAGCAGCCCAAAATGAAGCAAAAAAGCTCAATGGTCAAAAAGATGGATATCGCAGCAATGATGGCCAAAACAAGCAAGACTAGACGGAGGAGTAACTCGGAGGACTCTGAGAGGAGGCAGGATATGGAAATGCTTGATGGTGGCGAGAAAGAGGAAGGTCAAAGGCAGAAACAGGAAGAGAAGCAGAAGCAGCTGAAGCAGGCGAAGTCCGGGAAGAAGCGGCCAATGAAGGAGCTGCATGGAGAGGAGGAAGGTGAAGTGGAAGAGGAAGAAACAGGCGGAACGCGAAAGCGGCTGAAGGAGTCGTGGAGGGTGGTGGAGAAGGAGGAGGAGGAGGAGGAGGAGGAGGAGGAAGACGAACGACAGGAAGATGTCTCTGATGAAGCCGACGATCAGGACATGAACGATGGGAGTATGCCGACTGGTCGTAATGGGGATGTTCCGATAGAAGAAGAGGACGGTGACGAAAAAGGACAGGAAGAGATGGATGGCGACATGGATGATTTCGACATGGATGATGGAAGTGTCCAGATGGATCGAGAAGGAAATGTTACAATGCATGACGCGAATGAGAAGTACCAGATACTTGATGGCTCAATCCAGGAGGAGGTGGAGCTTGAAGAGAGTTGGGACAACGAGGAGGAGGAGGAGGAGGAGGAGGTCGGTGAAGATGCAAATGAAGCTCCCGAAAGTGATTGGGAAGAAGAAATGGCTGATGCCGGTCAGGCCGATTTTGAGGAAGGGGACTATGAGGGACGGGACGAGTCCAGGTCTTCAGGGAGTTCAATTGATGATGATGGAGAGGACGACGAAGAGGGGGAGAAACAGGAGGAGCAAGAGGAGGAGGAGCAAGGGGAGGAGGAGCAAGGGGAGGAGGAGCAAGGGGAGGACGTGGAAGAGGAGGAAGAAGAAGAAGAAGAAGAAGAAGAAGAAGAAGAAGAAGAAGAAGAAGAAGAAGAGGAGATTGAGCCAGAAGAGATTGAAAGGCAATGGGCAGATGCAGAGGTAGAAGGTGAAGGGGAAAGAGAGAATGAAGACGAGGGTGCTGAGAGGGAGTTTGAGGAAGGGACTGGTGGAGATTTTCCGGATGCAAATGCAGGTGCAGATGTAGAAGAACACGCCGAACAGGAAGAAATGGGAAATGATGAGGAAGGAAACAACGACACCACGACATCGTCCATCGAAGAAGAGAACGCCGAGATTTACCAAACAGTCAAGGACTTGATCCAAAACATTCCATCAAAGCACTTCGTCTACTGCAGAACGCTCGACCAGCCAGACGACATACAACATGTGGCCTTCAAGGTTTACGATATCGAGAAGAATAAGCACAGATTCGACACGCGGAACTTGGAGAATGATTCAGAAGCTCTCGAGAGGCTCCTCGGTGTGGCAAAGGAGATTTATAAGAAGCAACACGGTTGGGAGTTTGGCAACCTCAAACGCGACTGTACCTTCTTCATGAGTGCGAGGAAAAAAGACGAGACAGCCAAGGCAAAGCCCAAGCCCAAGAAGAAAGCCACGAAAGGAAAGCCCAAGACACAAGGGTCGTCAGAGAAGGAACAAGCGTCAACATACAAAGGCCATGTCACGGTTGTTGATGGTGATGGTTCGGACGACGATGATAGTGATGACGGCGGTGATGAAGGCAGCAGACAGTGGGACATGTATATCGAGAGGCTGGCAGAAGAGGCCCTATATGTTCTTGGGACAGTACCGACAGTAATGTTCAAACCAGAGCTGGAGTACATGTGGATCTGGGGAGAAAAGAGTCTTTTCCCGAACTACGACTTGTACGTTTCCCTCAACTGACTCATTCGTTTTATGGACACAACTAATCGAGTAAACCATCACCAGATCTAGATCGGACGACCAGAAACTTGTTGGCAGACTGTTGGTCATTCTAGCTGGTCTCGACTACGAAGGCGGCGACTTTGCGTTCAGTTGCGACAACAGATGCCATTACTTTGATCCAAAGGCGGAGCCATGCCTCGTTGCTACGTGAGTGTTCCCGAACATCCGTTGTTTTTCGATGATGTGTAATAACAAAGGACACGCAGATTGAGCGGCGGTGGCTCCTTCGTTGACGCATATTCCCTATCCTCCGGCTACCGCATCGGTTTAGTCTACCAGCTACGTGTCCGTACAATCAAGATGGCAGAACAGAATACGGCCTCGAACGCAGTCAGTATTCTCAACGACTACGAGAAGGAATTCCTCGACGGACTCGCCACATGGCGCAACAAAGTCCGAAACGCCGACGACGACGAGCAGAATAAGATCCACCGGACGGTATATTACATCCTCAAAAGACAAGTGTCTGGCACGGAGGAGCTCGAACCGTCCGCCGATCTGACTCCGGTACAGAAGCTCCAGCTGGCCTGGCTTCACAAACTTTGTAAACAGATGCCTGGAAAGCGCATCAAAGAGGAGGCCTATGACTGGCTGCTGCATGTGGATCTAGCGCTACTCTTGTGCAGAACGATGCAGCGGACGGAGAAAGACGGGACGACTTCTGTGCGCCCGGGATTTCAAGTCAACTGGACGGCAGATGCGGATGTTGAGACAGATAATTGGAATCGCAACGAGATCGAACAAGGAATGGAGGTGATGGAAGAGGCAATCATCAACTTCGGTGACCCCGAATTTGGGTCGAATGGCTGTGATGAGTACCTGGTAAGACTATTCCCGGTGCATCTGAGCATGCCTTGCCATTTCTTTGCCCACCCGAGTTATTGCTAACCCGTATTTTTTTCCTTATCCGCAGTGCATTAGACTCAACATCGCCTAGGGATGGCTGATCGGGTCTGTCAGTCGGTCAGGCCGTCGGTCAGACAGAAGCAGTTGCGTCTACCATTTCTGGGAACGGGGTTTAGGTCTCAATCTCTCAGACCGAGACGCATCTGCAGCCCAAGGCTGTTCTCCAAACAACTTCACAATCCGCCCACCACACCCACTCCGTCGGGATCGTCATCGCACACCAAACGGTACATCTCTCTCCGTGCGGGTGGCGTCTTTCCACACTACTACCCTACAATCTCCGCATGTGTCTCGCGCATCAACAAATCCATGGTTGTCGGGTCGGAATTCCCTGAGGATGGCCCTGCTCTTTCGGTGTGATGGGGAATAACGGAAGGAAATGTCGAAGCCTATGGTCTGAGGAAACCAGGGGCATTGCGAACACACCGGCAGAACACAGGTGTTAGCATGGACACGGTGCTTCGATGTGCAATGGAAGCCATGTGCTCGGATAATTCGGGGGAGGCGTCCAAGCACAACCACTGCGGGCGTTGTTACACGGCATGTTACGGGATCATAGGGGTTTGATAGGTTAAGATAGAAAAGGGATGGGAGGGCAGTGTTTGGTTAATGGTTGGGTCAGCCGAATTCAAGGTGTTTCCAGGGTGGTTTATTGGCCCAAATAATATTGGAAAGTTCAAGACAAAAAGTCAAAAAGTCGACGTCCAGTCAGGTTGTGTACTGTAGGAGATCTAATCACATCACAGTGTGCTAGTAGTTGTAAGATGTGGAATGAGAGATCGGGGAGTTGGGACTTTCTCCGAAGGGCCAACTCGAAGATCTGCTTTGTTCAAACAATGAGGTGTATGGTATCATAAGTTCGTGACAGGCTCTCTATCTTGTTTTATCTCGATCAACAACAACAACAATAATAGCAACCCACCTCCAATTTCCCCCTCATCCATAGCCTCGGGTGTGGTACCCATCAGGGTTGCAGCCAAAGCCAACGCGATCCAAAGTGATGGGTCGCACAGACTTTGGACTGACAAGGGTGAATGGACGGGCTTTGGCGTCGGGCCAACTGCGATGTTATTATCTTAGTCCAACCACGTGGTGCATGTCGGTGCAACACTATCTGTCTTGTCTTCCATGTTTCCGGTCACCTTCTTTTGCAGACCGAGTGGAACCCCTTGTTCGTCATGGTTCGGATTATGCCATCTTGAACCGAAGGAACCGCGGGTTTGGTCAGGATGGCGGTCCAAGCGCTGACGATGGAGGCTTGATATCTGAACACTAGCACTGTACGGTAGGTAGGTAGGTAGGTAGGTAGGTAGGTAGGTAGGTAGGTATAAATCCAACACAGCTCGAGGTGCTTTTCTGTCCTTGTTGGGTTGTGGCTTGGCATAGGACAATGATATCGATGAAATTGCACGCTTCGACTAGCGTGATAAACATCTTTTAGATAACCTCGTCTTCTTCCCGTGTTGACAAAATTCGTGACTATTCCTTGTGTCTCATTGATGTTCTTCAGATCCTGATCGTTCACTCCGCTGTCGGCAGCTCATCTGATCCTGTCGGTTCAAAAACCGTCTTTCACTGTTCACAGTTGGACCGAGTGAACAACCTGAAAAACACTTTAACCTCCAACGAACCGACCTTGACTTACCGCTGTCTGTTCACCCGACAGTCGACATGTTCACGATGGCGACCGTCAAAGATGAAGGGCTATATGAGCCCCAAGATATCACAATGTCTCCGTGGGCTGTTCAGCAATACGACGAGCCAGGAGATCACCACCTGCCCACGACTTTCGACATCGACTATCAAAACTTGACTCTTTGGCTTCATGAAGCAGCCATATTATACCCACAGTGCACAAACCCGAAGCTCTACTCTACCATTCAGCCCTACAATCCAGTCACTGTTACCACCCCGGAGATTCCGGTACGATCTGTGGCAGTGTCGACAAAGGACCCTTTTTCGGAAGGAAACCGATCGAGCCAGGGTCCAAGCCACACCACCGATTACCGAGAATACAACGCAACAGCTGTACCCCTGAGGCGCAAAGACAACAGACTTCCGCTTTCGGTCAATATGGGTAACCGTCAGGAAACTTCGACCGACGGTTGGTGGACTGGAATCAAACCCGCTGTACTCCTCGGTGCCAAAACACCGCAAACCAAAAAGGATGGCCATACCTTCAAGACTTTGGAGTTTCAAGTACCATTAGACCATCATCAACACAGCCCCTCGCAGAACGATGCTCTTCTGAATCTTCATGCAGAACTTGTAGACGGCCTTCCCAACCCCAACCCAGCCCCCGGTTCCTCAAGTAGTCCTATATCCCCCCAAAAGCGCTTCATCCTCTACCTCTGCGGCGGTCCCGGCGACGGAAACCCTTCCGACAGGGTCCCCGAGCTGAACAAGTTCTGTCTGAACAGAGGCTATCAAGTCCTCTATGTTCACTACCGAGGAACGGGTCTCAGCCCCTTATTCGTCGACTCAACCGCCAAGGCCAAAGTGCTCAACATGTCTGACCAAGACAAGGCCAACTACCTCGCCAAGTTCCGACAAGATAACATTGTTCGCGATCTCGAAGCAATCCGCTTGTGTCTCGAAAACGAACTGGCTATCAAGATCAAGTGGACACTCCTATGCCAGTCCTTTGGCGGATGGGTCGCCACCACTTATCTCTCCTTTTTTCCCAAATCCCTCGAAGCAGTCTACATCAGTGCCGGGATGCCACCGCTGGGCAAGACGCCACGGGAGGTATACGAGAAGACATATGTGCATATCGTCAGGCGAAACGAGGATTACTTCAACGAGTACTTCCTCGAAGACCAGGAGCATGTTAGGACTATCGTCGAGCACTTGCGAGATAAGGCACCGTTGCAAAAGGGGGTGGAAGGACAGCCTGCGCCTTTCAGAGGGTACGAACTATATGGAGAGCATGGAGAGAGAAAAGGGTGTTATCTGACTTACCAGACGTTTATGACGCTGGGACGCACATTTGGATCAGCGCCTGTGATTCGTAGGGACTGGGATGAAGACGAGAAAGAGGAACCGATATCGCTTGCCAGCTCCATCAGACCTAAAATCCCTATTGCCTACCAAAAACTCCACCACCTCATAACCAGCTTCATCTCCGACCTCGACTCCTCCTCCTTCTCATCCTCCAACAACGACGGAAAAGGCCCCATTTCCCTCGAAACTCTGTCCCTCTACACCAACCTCGAATCCTTCGCCCTCCACCGCCGCCCGCTCTACGCCCTCCTTCACGAAGCCATCTACTGCTCCTCCACCTGCTCGCAAACCAGCCAACCATCCAACTGGGCCGCCATCGACGTCGCTTTATCCCATCCCTCGGGCGGCTTTTCCTGGCTTTCCCCTTCGTCCACTACCTCCACTTCCACTTCCACCTCCACCACCAGTCCCAGTACCTCTTCCACCCCATCAACAACAGTAAACAAGAAAACGAAGTATTACTTCACAGGGGAAACCCTCCCCCCGTCCCCGGTCCTCTCCCCCCTAGGCGGTCCGGCCCTAACTCCCTTTCTGGGTGCTGCCAATATCCTCGCGCAAAAGGCCGACTGGCCGGCTTTGTATGATTTTTGTTCTCTACGGCAGAACCCAATGACTGCGAAGGAGGGGGTGGTGAAAGTGAGAGCAGTGGCTTACAAGCAAGACATGTACGTCGATTGGGAACTGTCACAGCAAGCGGCGGGGTTGATTGGGGGGTGTGAGTTGGTGGTTTGTCCTTTTGGGAGTTGGGGACATGGAAGTCTGAAGGAGGCGGATAAGACGGGACGAGTGTTGGGGTGGTTGTTTGATGGGGTTTTGAATTGAGAAGGGGGATGGGTGTGAGGTTGGGGTTGGATGATTGAGGAGATGGTGGAGGCAGGAGGAAGGAGAGTTTCCCGGAGTGTGTTGGTTGGAAAGGAAGCGATAACGGCGTCTCGGTCTTTCGGAGGATCGGGTTGATCGGCCCGGGTTGGAGGGCACTCTTTCCTTTGTCCAAGCTGTGGCTTGGTAGACTGCAGTGGGTGGCTTGACTCAGCGTTCCTTTCCGTCACTCCCAGAAGAAAAAACACAATCTAGTTCAGTCGCATAGTCCATTTTTCTGGCTGCTCTGTATAAATAATAGAGTAAGTTATGTTGCTGGCAGTTTTATACAAGTTGGTGTTCCCCTCAATAGTATGATGTCGCTTGTTAGACTCGGTGCATAAGACGCGCGATGTTATCATACTAACACCTGCAAGCCCGGTTTTGCACGATATCTGATAATCAAACATCTCATCCAGTCCCACCAATCGAGGCTTGTGCGTGCTTCCCAATTCCCGACCATGACAGCCACTTCGTCACTTCTCCATCCTTTCTCTTTTCTTTCACTCATTCCTCATGGTAAGGACCTCTTTCTGAATCCAGCGTCGTCCATCTTCACAACACGCGATTCCTCCCTGCGCTGTCACCTTTCGGGTATGGCAAATCCAAGGGGCAATGGACAGGAACTTGATATGTATGGCAGAACAAGGAACAGGATCAGGCAGATCTGGCCACCTCTTGAGGTTGTTTTTTGGGGTTGATGAAGGAAAAGGATATGAATTACCTAGACAGGTAGTCAGGTAATAAAGCTTATCACCGATTTACCACCCATTTGTTTCCGGGTATCCATCGTTCATGAAGGGACGTAATGGACAGGACATGACCGCTTGAGGTGATTGATGCGCTGCTCATTCATCCTGTTTTCGTCCCTAACAATCATGTGGACACTCATTTATAATATATACCACGCGAACAGCAATTCAAATCAATACTGCCCCCAACCCACCATATCCTTCGCCAAAACCAAGACAGCACAGCACTGAAACACTTCAACACGTTTTCCCACTGGCCTTTGTCCTTTCTCCCCTACCCCCTCTCCCCTTTCTTATCCTTCATCCACCTCACTCCAACCCCTCTCCCTCTCCATCTCCCTCTCCCCTCACCCATCACTAACCCTATTTCACCCACGCATCACTAACCCTATTCGTCACTAATCCACTCACCACTGACCATTCACCCAACCCTCACACCCCCCGGCAACTCCCCCCCCTCCAACACCCCCCTCCACTCCCCCTCCACCTTCTGGTCCAATCCCCCAACTTCATTCTGCACCTCATTACTCTGCAAAAACTCCTTGAACGACCCACACATCTCGATCCTTCCGCCCGTCTCGTTTCCACAGCTCGGATCTCTCAGCGCCCTTTGCAAGAGATCTACATCCCACCCGTTGAAGAAATCCGCAAGATATCCGTACCCTGTCTTGTCGCCGTTGGAGAAGACAAACGGCTGGTCGCCCATTGGTCTGAAAGAGTTGAAGGCGGCTACGTCCCATGTCATTTCGTACAGCAGGGCGGGGATGCGGTAGGGGTGGGTTTGGGGACAAGTGCCGGTGTCGAGGCGGGAGGGGTAGGTTACGTGGGAGGAGTTGTAGGAGCTTTTTGTGGAGGATGTCGTTGGATTTAAATGGGGGGAGGAAATGGGGGAAGAAGAAGAAGAAGAAAAAGTGCCGAGTCCGACACCGTCCCAGCACGAAGGAAAACGGATGCGGATCTGTAGGCCGCCGTCGCAGGTACGGTTGGGGAACCCACGAAAGGGAGGGAGTCCCTCCTGACCGTCGGTCAACAAGCAGATGAACTCGATTGCGCGATGTTCGATTTGGGAGGAGTTGAAGTCACGGCGGGTGCTGTCGCCTGCCATCATCCTGAACCCGGGAGGGAAAGCGAGTAACTCGCGGCCGGCGCAGTAATCGGTCCAGTCCATGCGTTCTTGGTAGTAAACGTTGATGCCGCCTACTTGCTCCACGGCTTCAAAGGAGCCGTTCTCGTGGTGGAAGTAGACGGTGGGCACCCAGTAGTTGGATAAGTCCTTGGACACGGCGCAGGTGGTGCGGTCAGAAGTTTGAGTTTTGTTGTAGTCTAGGTCAAAGTCAAAGGCGGAGCCGCCCATTACTGTGTGGAGGTGCTGAGAAGGGCGGCCGGGAGAGACGATGGGGTCGAGACGGTCGACGGTGATGGGCTTGCCGCAGCCCATGACGAAGAAAGCTTGGGAGGTGGGTTGGGGTTTGATGCAGGTAGTGGGTTGTTGAGCGCATGTGGCAGGGAAGAGGCATGCTAGCCAGACGACGAGGCTGGTGAGGAGAATCATCCTGGACTGTTGGACTGAGTGATGTAAGGAGTGAATGTAAAAGAGTGTCTAGGAGGATCGTTCCCTTGCAAGCGAAGGAGAAGGAAAGTGGGAGTTAAGTACACTCGGCTGGAGGTTGAGACAAGGTCTGTCATTGAGAGCAGGGAAATATGTAATGGGCTGTGAGCTGAACCTAACACCCCGAGACATAAACCTGATGAAACAATTCACAGCATGCATCACGGTTAGACACCTCCAACACTATGAAACGGTGTGGCTTGACCGTGGGTAATGTTGGTAGCCTTGGTGTTTGTGCAATATAAAGGCCGTTTGTCGTTGGACCACACGGCAGGAATCCGCGGAGACCAGCATCCAACAATCCGGTCCAGTCCATGACTGAGAATCAAAGACAGAATTTCACTTAATTCTCTGAGCCATGTTCCTTTTTCTTACAGACATTGATCCGCCAACAGACCAGCAGTCGAGCAAGGAAGGCAGTCGCATTGCATCGCTTGTTCGCAAGTGAAATTGGGATTGAAGAGGTGAAACCGTCGTCCGTCAACGCCCTGTGTTTGTCCCCGTCCCTACTGATGATGATATATCATATTTCCCTGCGGCGTCGCTGTTTCATGGCTGTCTCGTCGGGCGCAACCAAACACATGCCTTCATTTGTGATTTTCGTCTATCCCATATCATACAAGAGTCGTTGTGTGGACTGTGATCCTTGAATCCGCATTCGCTTCCGCCATCTGGGGTCCGGGTTCGTGGGTATTAGAGCAGTACAGCGGGTCGAGCTCGGAGTCGGAGTCTAAGTCGATGTCGTGTGGAGGAGAGGCGATGGAGTGTGCATTTATTGCCTGTATGATCCGTCGACGATTAGGTTAGGAAACACGGAAGGCCCGACAGGACTGTCAAGGTAGGGAGGGGTATACGAACACAACGAGCATCTCGCCCCAAGAGCTGGAGAGGAAGGCGACGGCAGCCTGTGAAAAGGACATGTGTTAGTATGATCGGGCTGTATTAAGACTTGGGAAAGGACCGGACAGGACAGGACCGGACGGGGCCGGGGTTCGGGCGTCGAAGGCCGGGTTTGGGGAGACACTTACGCCGAAGAAGGCGATGCTGCGGACAACGGAAGCGTTCTCAGAAGAGGTAAGGGAATCGTACGTGGAGCGGATGAAGCCCTTGGACTTGCGGCTGCCACCAGGGCGCTCAATGTATCTGGCGGAAGGCATGGTGATGGAGTGTCTGGGAGTAGGTTGTTATCGGTTTGATGAAGTTGGAAACTGTGACGCCGTGACGGGTCTCGCAATCGCCGACTGGAACGTCGAATGGAAATTTTGGACTTCCTGGCAGGCAGAGAGAGAGGCAGAGAGGGAGACATGGGTGGCACGTACCACCCTGTTCGGGTCTTTCTTATCGAAGGGCGCTTGGCACCGTTACGTATTGGCTGTTATCACTTACACAAGCTGAGCCTTTCCACTTGTGGGTGGAGCTTCAGTGCAGGTCTCACTCCCCCGCCATTTGCTATGTCATCTGCTTGTCATGTGCCGGCGTCTGTCAATCACTAAACTCTCAACTCACCACTGTTACCTTCTAGAAACTAAGTCTAACCCACTCAATGCTACTGTCGCAAACCGTCGCCGCAAACAAACAGCATCTCAACTTGTCCCTCCACACCTAGAACTTGCTATAATTCCTCACATCGCCAATCGCCTCCAGTCAACACTCGGCCATAGCATCCGCGATACCTCCCTCATACATACACCGATGGCCGAAAACGAAACCCCCACCGCGCCAGCCCCAGGCGGCTTTGTGCTTCCCGCGATCCCTCCAAACTCGTTACCATCTCCAGCGCCCAGTTCAGCATCAGCGGCTGCCGTATCCAATCTCCCACATCCTCGCCGAACTTCCCTTCGTCCCGGGTCCATCAAGGAGGATAAATTCCGCAACTATGTATCCGACAGAATGCTGCACATTAGCCGCCGATATGTCAAGCACTTTGCGATTCCCCATCCCGACGACGAAATCACCGGCTACAAATCCCTGGCCGAATTATGCAAAGACGTGGACGACGTTATCAACATCATCTGGCTATCCGGTACACGTAAGTTCCACACGGTTCCCGAGTTCATAGCCGTCCTAACTGGCACTAATGTCCCCTTAGCCAGCCTACAAGTTCCCTACCTGCTCAACATCGCGAGCGAGCTCACCACCTGGCTCGAGGGCTTCCCTCCTTCACCGAATGCGACCTTCGCGCTACTACGAAAACTCGACCACTGTTTCGCGAGCCTATTATTCGGCTACGACATCGTCACCAAAGGAACACTACCAGGCTTCGAAAACGGCCTCCGAGCCGGCCTGTCCCGTACCGACATGGTCCGCTGCAAAAGCGTAATCGAGCGCACTCGCGTGTTGGTAGTCGAAGTCATGGCGAAAGAGCCAGCCGACGAGGATGTAGACGGCGATACGGGCGGTCAGGGTGTCCAGACCCCGAAGCCGGACAACGATACAGAGGCCGAGGCTGGTCCTGATCGTCCCCCGGACATGAGCGATCTCGATGATGGAGACGACGACGACGACGAAGACGAGCTGTTGCACATGAACGTCGCCCAAGTGTATGAGAACACGCTTGTCAAGCTGGGAGAAATACTGGGAGATGGAGGTGGTGTGACGACGATGCCCATGTCTGTGGATTGATCTGTCCTGCGGCCATACATACGACCACTTGCCATACGTACCTCCTGCCAGAAATGGAGAGACACCACTGTGACCGACCGCACCTTTTCGCCCCGGCCCAACAAAGGATCTGGAGGAGGTCTTTGCCGAGCCCGCGCGCATGAAGGAGGGTTAAGTACAGACGACAAACCACTGGACTGTTATGTGAAAGACCGAGGCGGAGAATCAGATGTCGGTACTTGCCACTCCGCCAGCGGACGTTAGATTGAGTACCGCTATGATGCTCGCCAGAGATGATCATGAACCATGTTGACGGTTTCAGAAGCCGGAATTGAATTGGTAAGCACTCATTATGCCTCCTTTGGCAGTTTGGGCTGTTATTGACCTGAGCTCTCTAGCTATCTCTTGTGCCATACGTAGAAGATCGCGGCTGCTGCATGATTTTGCAAAGCTGTTGGCTTGGATGTTTTGAAAACTCTACATGAGTCTTTCTGAGCGCTGGCCGGGGTGTCCAGAGAGGTTCTCACTTGGATTGGATTGGGTCTAGACCCACTGGCGATTCGCAATAACAGACAAAATGGTGTCTTTTAAAAAAAGTCTCGTGTGAAATCTCACGACAATTCATTCCCACTGGCTTTTTGTCCTTTTGCCTTCAGACACAAGAAGCATACTGTTTGGAGAATAGTTGGTTGGTGTTTGTTGCGGAATGCGACAAGCTGACTCGGAATTGAGATGGATGCATAAATCCCGCTGGTCAGCAATGAGCCGGCCAAGACCCTTAGCTCGATAAGTAGCTGTCAGGCGTGCATGACTTGCCCCGTAAAGGGATTAGCCGCCAAACAGCGGGGACAGCTTCAGCAGGGCGGAGGAGGCGGCCAAGATCGATTGAACCCTTTCCCAGTCCTCTTTCCACGTGCGAGTTGGAGGGGCAAGCGAGCCGGATGACCTTGAGGGTGCAAGATGAACCAGCCTCCGGGCAATTTTAGTGTAGTGTACAAGTCCTGGTTAGAAGGAAGGGACGGGGTTACATGTGTGACTCTAGAGGAGGTATGTAGGTAGCAAACACCACCGCAACACAGACAATCACAACGAACATGGGGAACCAAGAACAGCTCGCGGGAAATATTCACCAAACGAAACAAGGCCGAGGAAGTGGTGAAACGAAACTGGTACCAGCACGCAATATTAGGTAGACTAGTAATTGGATGGCAAAAGAGCACAATGACGGGGTGGTGGCCTCCCCTGTTTTCGATGTGATTCTCCCGCCACTCTTGGCATTTCGAGGTTACGCGTTTCAGTTTCGTAAGGTGGTATTGATTGATACCAACAATAGCACCGCGATCTCCATGTTACTACGTAGCTCACCCGACTTCACATGACTTCTCCTACCCCACTAGCTATATGAGTTACAGTAATGCCTTTATTCATCACTGCCATTCAACTTGGAAGCCGTCCGGGTTCTTGTTGCCGTGGTTGCCACCAAGGTTCTAAAGTGAGGTCCGTCCAGCTTCCAGAGTGAACCAGAAAAGGGCAGAATAGTCCGAGGTGCGAGTCACATTTTCCCACCTGCCAATCAGACAACAGGCAACCACAATCAATACAGCCTACTTTCATGCAACTGTACCACCTTTTCCATCCGCTTTATACCTCTCCATCCTGCTTGCCTTCAGTAGCACTTGCCACCGATTCCATCATGTATTTATTGTGCGTGGTCGAGCAGCGGGAGGATCAATACATCCTATGATACTGTGTTACATACGAGTACAGTACAATACCAAGCGTCACAAGATGTCCAATGGATGGATCAAGCGGCCATGGAGGAGAAGGGATCTTGGAGGGATTGAACATGTCCAATATCTTCCCGATACGACTTCTGTCTGCTGGAATGTTCACACTTCAGAAAGATGAGCAACAACTTAGGTTGGATGACATCAGCCGAAGCCAGGGGGCGAAATGCTGCCGTATGTAGTGAAGTGAGATACAAGCATGTTATAAGCAGGCAGATACGTTACCCTATGTAATTACAGTACGCGATGTCTCATCCCATCCTTAAGGGGTTCACCGCGATGCGTGGAAGCCGGGATCGATGGAGCAATCATGATCCGAGTAACTCACACTCACAACTGAAGAGAGACAGGAGCGGGCAGTGACCTACAGTACCACCTCCATGGGTGACATGGAATCAAGCAGGGGTAGAATAATTCCTTTGTGTTCCTTCTCGGCGATTATATATCACAAGTTCGCCTTCCCACCCACACCCTCCACTACCAGACCCCTCCTTCTCTTTACTAATACAGGTGCTTCCGCTCCCCGATATCAACTGTCTTCTGTCCTCTTTCTTCTGTTTCTCCTCTTATTTTCCATCAACGTGCATACCATCTCCATTTGTTTTTAAACGTCCACATCCACATCAGCACTGCAAAGAGCTTCAACTTGGAATCAGTATCTCCTCTCGAAAGATCGCAAGACAACAAAATCAACCAACATGTCCGAGTGCCCCGTCCGCAAGTCCAACGTCGGCGGTGGTGGCACCAAGAACCACGAGTGGTGGCCCGCCCAGCTTAGGCTCAACATCCTCCGCCAACATACCCCCGTCTCCAACCCCCTCGACAAAGACTTCGACTATGCCGCTGCTTTCAAGAGCCTCGACTACGAAGGCCTCAAGAAGGACCTCACTAAACTCATGACCGACTCGCAAGACTGGTGGCCTGCTGATTTCGGCCACTATGGCGGTCTCTTCATCCGCATGGCATGGCACAGCGCTGGTACCTACCGTGTCACGGATGGCCGTGGAGGCGGTGGTGAGGGTCAGCAGCGCTTTGCTCCTCTCAACAGCTGGCCCGACAACGTCTCCCTCGACAAGGCCCGTCGTCTCCTGTGGCCCATCAAGCAAAAGTACGGCAATAAGATCTCGTGGGCCGACTTGATCCTGCTGACTGGTAACGTGGCTCTCGAGTCCATGGGCTTCAAGACCTTTGGCTTTGCTGGTGGCCGTCCCGACACGTGGGAGGCTGACGAGTCTGTGTACTGGGGTGCCGAGACTACATGGCTGGGTAACGAGGACCGCTACGCCGAGGGTCAGGAAGGCCACGAGGGACACGGTATCGTCCAAGGTGACGAGTCCAAGAAACAGCACAAGGACATCCACAACCGTGACCTGCAGAACCCCCTTGCCTCCTCCCATATGGGCCTCATCTACGTCAACCCTGAAGGTCCCGACGGCATTCCCGACCCCGTTGCCTCCGCCAAGGATATCCGTGTTACCTTTGGCCGCATGGCTATGGACGACGAGGAGACTGTCGCTCTGATCGCTGGTGGTCACACCTTTGGCAAGACCCATGGTGCCGGTCCTACTCACCATGTCGGCAAGGAGCCAGAGGCTGCTCCCATCGAGCACCAAGGGCTCGGCTGGGCAAATAGCTTTGGCCAGGGCAAGGGTCCCGATACTATCACCAGTGGTCTTGAAGTCACTTGGACACCAACTCCTACCAAGTGGGGCATGGGCTACCTTGAATACCTTTACAAGTTTGACTGGGAGCCGACAAAGAGCCCTGCTGGTGCCAACCAGTGGGTGGCCAAGAACGCCGAGCCCAGCATCCCAGATGCCTACGATCCCAATAAGAAGAAGCTCCCGACCATGTTGACGACCGATATTGCCCTGCGCATGGATCCCGCCTATGACAAGATCTGCCGTGATTACCTCGCGAACCCAGACAAGTTCGCCGATGCGTTTGCCCGCGCTTGGTTCAAGCTGCTTCATCGTGACATTGGTCCGCGTACTCGCTGGATCGGCCCCGAGGTCCCGTCCGAGATCCTACCTTGGGAAGACTACATTCCCCCCGTAGACTACCAGATCATTGATGATAACGATATCGCGGCCTTGAAGAAGGAGATTCTGGCCACCGGTGTCGCTCCAAGGAAGCTGATCTTCGTTGCCTGGTCCTCGGCTTCCTCTTTCCGTGGTTCAGACAAGCGGGGTGGTGCCAATGGTGCCCGTATCCGTCTCGCTCCTCAAAACGAGTGGAAGGTCAACGACCCCTCTACGCTCCGCGAGGTCCTTGCTGCTCTCGAGTCTGTGCAGCAAAAATTCAACAACAGTTCTAGCGGTAAGAAGGTCTCCTTGGCTGACCTTATCGTCCTCGGTGGTGTCGCCGCCCTTGAGCAGGCTTCTGGCTTGGTGGTACCTTTCACCCCAGGCCGCAACGACGCCACTCAGGAGCACACCGATGTGCACTCTTTCAATCACCTCGAGCCTTATGCCGACGGCTTCCGCAGCTACGGCAAGGGTACCAAGCGCGTACGCACCGAGCAGTTCCTCATTGACCGCGCCGCGCTGCTCACTCTCTCGGCTCCCGAGCTCACTGCCCTCATTGGTGGTCTCCGTGTGCTAGAGGCCAATTACGATGGCTCATCCTACGGTGTGTTGACCAAGACACCCGGCAAGCTTACCAACGACTACTTTGTCAACCTGTTGGACACCAACACGGCATGGAAGGCGGCGGATAACGAGGGCGAGGTCTTCATCGGCTATGACCGCAAGACACACGACAAGAAGTGGACGGCAACAAGAGCCGATCTCATCTTTGGGGCGCACGCTGAGCTTCGCGCGCTCGCGGAGGTGTATGCTGCGGCGGATGGCGAGGAAAAGTTCAAGCGCGACTTTGTGGCGGCGTGGCACAAGGTCATGAACCTTGATCGGTTCGACCTTGGGCAGGAGGGTCAGGGCCAGAATGCCCCTAAGCTTTAGGAGGCTGATTAGGGTACTGCTATACAGCAGAGAGCTGCGTTGGCGGATTGCTTGGATGGAGGCTAGTCGAGCGGATAATTGGGATTGCTGGGATCAAAGACATTACTACAAGAAGCCTCTGATGTGGTTCAAAAGAGCACAGGACGACCTTGAGAAGTGGAGGGGGTCCGGATTGGGTGCGCTGCCGCGTCCAGAGCATACAGAGGAGGCTCGCGAAAGAGAAATGAAAGACGTGATGAGTCTATGCCGGAATGGCAAGTATTGAGAAGAATTGAAATGCTATTGATACACGCAAAGTTAGCAGTCGGTCTATCCAATTAATTAATGTACTAAAATACCAAATTGGAATGAGCCTTGCGTTAATTCTTTGTGTTTGTTGTCCTTTCCTCCGCTTAATGAACTCGTTGTGTAGGTGTTTTCTGGATTTGGACGTTGAATCAGTTCTTGACTACTACGTAAAAAAACATGGCTCCACCCATCTTTTCAATCAGGACAAACAGTTCACTCCATTATCACTCTTTAAAGCACTCGCAAATATCCAAGTGCTTATCATTTCATGCCGCATGGTCGATTCTGTGTAAAGTCTCAACCTGTCACGGTCAATCAAGATAGCTACAAAAGTCTTGAACTGTTTTATTTCAGCGTCAGCTTGGGCGAAGACGGCGGCGGGTGTAGGACCAATCCAATTAGGGGACTTTTTTTTTTTTTTTTTTTGATCAGGTGAATGAGCAAGAGACGAGATGGCCAAGTTGTATGAATTACCAGAAAAATGAATTGATGCAGGTAACAAATAGCAGGGCAAGTGGGTGGACGGGCGAGCAAGCGAGTTGGTGTTGGTGAGGGTTTATTGTCAGTTAGGATAGGTAGGTAGGTGGCAGTTTATTGTCAGGACGGGATGAGATGCAATGAGATGAGACGGGACGGGACGGCCCCCATTGTTATGCCAAAAATGAGACGAACAGGTGGACAGGTGGTGGTTTGTGTGTAATCTCTTTGACATTGTTCATTCGTTCGTTCGTTCGTGCGTTGACCCGCTGCTGGTATTGGACCTCCATTCTTTCATTTGTTTGACTATGCGTCAATAGGTTGGTTGGTTTCGGGCCCCGTCTGTTCTTTCGCTCCGAGTCGGCTGTTTATATGGATATATGTTGTAAGTGGGGATTCCAGGTTGAATACACGGACTTCACTTTGACTACGTAGAGACAAGTAACGATGGAGCGCGGGGGATGGTCATTTATTTGAAAGTACTGATGGGATGAACATGTAGGGTTGGTGTCCCTTGTTCATTGTCGGTTAGAACATGACGAAATATGTTTTTTTTTTTTTTTTTTWTTTCCTTTGGCTCCTGCCGATACGAAAAGGTTATTCGCGAGCGTGCGGTTCCAAGATTGAGGTCAAATTGAGGTAGCTGCTTTGACAATATCACATCTGAGACCTTGATGTGCGCAGGTTTAATGACATGGTTTATCTGAACCTTCCGACTTTGTTATCATGCTGCCGGTGTGCTCAAAGTTGCTTTGTACCAATGTCAAACCTTCACCACCACCGCGGTGGACTGACCTTGTCTTTGTTTTTCTCTGCCAATGCTGACTCGCTTATTGACCAAATTCCATCCCAAACCATACTTTTATATCATTACCACCTAGGCAGGCTATCGACAAAGAATTATATCCAAGATGACGGAAATGATATTGCAGTTGCAAGAAGTCATATAAAGAAGTAATGCTCTTCCCCAACCTCCAAGTTGTTCTCATTCTTCCTCCAACCATGTTTTCCATAGCATACCAAGAATAAACCTCTTTTGCCAAAAAAAAAAAAAACGGGTTTTCCATCTCTTAAGAAGTACCAAAAAGAACAACAAGGCACAGAACAAGATGCCTAGCAACCGCACCCATATCAAGAGAGAGCGGGACAACCCATACCCCGACATCGACGACTACCGTCACCGTCCCCACCACGATCGGTCCAGATCCCCTCGCAGATCCCCCCCTCGAGATAAGGTCGACAAGTGCAAGGGCAAGGGCAAGGTCAAGGTCAAGCGCGAAGAAGGAGAAGACGAAAAAGAAGAAAAGGACTTCTTGGTTCGCAAGCGCGTCAAGGAAGGCGAGTACACCCCCGAGCCTGATTATCCGGCCTGGCTGGTATGGGTTGCCGGCGCCGCGATTAGCAGGGAAGACCGCAAGAAGCAAAAGTACAGCCTGGAGAAGCGCGGCGGCTCTGGAGCCTCCTCTGCTAAGAACAAGGGCAAAGGTGAGGATAAGGATTACGAGCACACAGGCAAGGAGGAGGACCTGGAGGAGGAGGAGAAGTACGGCCGTGGTCACGGTCATCAAAGTGGACAGAGCAGAGACGATGATGATGATGGTGGTGGTCATGGCTATCGTGATGGGGAAGAGCGAGTGGACGCCAAGATGGAGGAGCTGCGGAAGCTACCGCCTCACATCCTCGAAGCTATGAGGATGGAGGAGGAAGCAAGGCATGATGCAGAAGTACTGAACACGGAACGTAGGCGGCGGAAGTATGGTGTTGCAAAATGGGAATGGAACAACGATGAGGGCGAGCCCGTCTATGAACGCTACATGCGCCGCTTGCGTGAGGATCCTTAGGCGGGATCCACCCAAAGTCAGAGTAATGTACAACACAAGACGACGAAGGAGACGGAATTGGAGAGGCAGGCGAAGAGGGAGAGGGAGAGTTGGGACAGGTTTAGAAGGAATAGGGAATACGAGGGGATTCGAAAAGACGGAAATGAGAGGGAAAGGCAGAATGAGAAATTCACCAATGGAGAACGGTACGTAAAACAGGAACCGCGGAATACGTACTCATCCAGATCAACAGCTGGTCCACCTCCGCCTTGTGTTGCTACTGAGAGTACTGCTGGCGATGATCGAGGCCGGATGTCGCAAATACTCCGGCGGCTGGAAGACTTCATGGAAAGCATGCAGCTGGGGAACAACCCGGCTACCGAAAGTCAGGAGCCTGAGCGAAATGTGAAAAAAGCAAAGGAGGGCATGGAGATGAAGAGCGAGGCAGCACCAGCGCCCTTATGGAAATCATTCCTGAGACTGGACCTTGGGGACAGTTCCAGTCCGCCACCTCCACCCCCTTCCAGTTCCTCTTGTTCCTCCAGAAGTTCAAAGCGCCGACATGCTTTGCCCAAGAAAAGGCATATAAAGAAGAGCACGGCCGAGGCGATGGCGGAACTCAACGCATGGCCAAGTCCGTCGCGCCAAGCATATCAGGAAAGACTTTCTTGGAGGAACGAACGGCCTTCAGGGGTCGAATATGCTTCGCCTGCTGCTGTACCAGTCCCCACTCGCCCCCAGACTTCGTTTCCTCAATCCTATCCCCCTCCTCCAACCGTGGTGACCGTTTCTGAGTTGGATGCTAGCAGTCAGTATAAGCAACAGCCTGAAAACGTGGATCCGACCCATCGCGTATATCGAGTTCCCTCCTACCGCGTGAACCCAACTGCCGATCCGTGTCCGCTACAACATACCGCTAGTCCTACCGCCAACATGCGTCGCCTTCGTCGTCGAGATTTTACTAACGAGCCACCAACGGTATCAACGAATGGGGGAAAATCGTCTCATGGACATCGTCGTCATCCCTAGAACGGATTGGACGATTACTTCCCGCCGCGCTGGACTGAAGAGGACAGAAAGAAATGGATGGAGAGGAAGAAAAGAAAAGAGGAGGCGGATAAATGGGCCAACCCCATTCCAGAGACCAGGAAAAGGGAACTGCGGAGATTGCGAGAGCAGGAAGCAAAAGATACGGAAGCGGTGAGGTTGTTGAAGCTCCAGAGGGGAAGTCCATTCTGTCGACGGGTGGATTCAGAGGAGGTAGGCCATTAACAAGAATATCAAGAGTGAGGTGGCCGTCTTCGTTCCTTTCATAGGTAGCGATGAGGTCTTCTTTTCATATCCTTTCGCAATGTCCCATCAATCCTGCCTGCCGTGCCTTCCTGTATCGTGTACCTACAGTCTGAAATGGTGTGCGTGCAAAGCACTTTTTTGGAAGAAATCACAGCCACCTGCACACTGCAAATGGCCTGCACAGACAGGAGCTTGTCTAAGATCATGATTTTCGTCCATAGTAGATCGGTCATCCCCGACCGAAGTCCAAAAATCTGGAAAAAAGCAAAATCCCCCCCGGCCTACTCCCCTTTCACTTGATACATGGTTTCCCGCGCCAATGGATCCCGTTGGGACGCTTCTTAGAAAGGTCGGCACATGAAGCTAGCAATCTTCTTGTCCATGTCCCCCCCGCATTGGTGATTCGAATTGGTCGGGTTCACCGTAGTCAAATCGGCAATGGGAGAAGTGGCGTCGTAGTGTCCACAATTGTCCCAGGTAAAATCCTGGCAGTTGTCACTCCTTTTTTTTTTTTTTTTCGAGAATATCAGTCAGTCGACGCTCACACGTTCTAGCCCGATGATGCTTAGGAGGAAAGGTATTAAAGCAAAGAAACGTACAGGTAGTAAGTGCACCACGACCTCTCGAGAGGTTGAATCGAGGATACCCCTTTGGTTGCGAGATATGAATCCACAAGAACTAAGTACGTACAAAGGGTGTTCAAGTTAGTAATTGATGTGCGTAAGTGGAAGGCTGGGAATCAGACGCACTGCACTGGTTGGGCTTCAGGCCATTAGCCACATTGGTAATGGTCTCGCAGTTTCCAGTGAAGTTGACGTCGGTGCAAAGCTTGGAACCGAGTAGACCATCGCGGGTCACGAGGTCGTTGGTACGCTTGGCAACCTTGGAGGCGGCCAAGACAGTGAGGACAGACATGAGCTGCATGATGAAGATCTGGTGACGTGGACGAGTTGCGGCTGTGCTGCTGATGTGTGACGGCGAGGTCTTGATGTTTCTAGTGCTGACGATGGGTGGGTTGGAGGGAGCTAGGAACATTCAAGTCAATATTGTGCTACTCTTAGAGAACATCTCGCCAATGCCTATAAATGACTATTCGTTCTGTTGGATGGATAGTCAGTTGAACCGCCGTCTACCTCGCCGTTTGGTTCTTGTATCAAACGGGATTGAGTGGCGTTTGTTTCCGTTCTGCAAAAGATAGCAGGGGACGGCCGGAAACAAACGACACTTTCAGGCTGGTCGACTGCCCGGTACGAAGAGTTTTGCCCGTTGAGCGGTTGGACCCGTTGACCTGTCGATTGCCATCATATTCTAATGGTTGAACCTCAAGAAATTCAAAGATTGATGGGAACGACTCCCCTCAACTAATATTAGCTACTATCCCATGTCTTTTCCCACGATCTTTCGGTGATCCTGCCAACCGTGCCTGTCGCCGAGAAGTTGACTGGCCTCGACTTGATGACCCGTTTCACGAGACGGAAGCTGTTCAGAGTCCCTTGATCTTGCCGGTGAGCACCGCATATTGTAATGTTTCATACCAAAGCAAGTTGGCAGAGAAGGTTATGGGCGAGACTGGCGGCTGGGGGCGTGGATCGCATTCTGAACTTGGATCGAAGCGAGCTGTTCAATGCTTCGAGGAGTGTTCTTGCAGATGGTGGTAGTGTGATTGACACTGGCAAACATGACGCCCTCAAATCAAAGCCGGAGTAGAACAGGGCATGGGTACCCTCGACTTCCTCGCCATGCCTTCGTCGGCGTCTGGTATTCTTGGCCAAAAGAATGGCAGGCCGATTACGCAGCTGCTAGCGGTTGTAAGGAAGCACTTTTAGCTGACGGGGTGGATAAGGTCTATGATACTAATCACGACATGCGTGGAGGTATTGAGGTTATCGACGTAGATTTCGAGGTTTCTGCGATTGGAGACTGAGACGGAGAGCGCGAAGCAGCTGAGTGCGTACGGTCTAAGGTCACTACATTGGACTAAGGTTGTCGAAAAATTGGCTAGGTGATTGAGATGAAGGAAAGGAACCGAAAGAAGAGGTAGACGCGCCCTGCAGAGTGTCAAGCCCACAAGACCGGCCATGGTGAAGGTACCTCTACCACTAGGTAGCGATATAGATTGACTTAAGTTAAGGTGCGCAGGGGCGCCTACAGAGGTAAGTTGGGTAGAAAGAGGCAATCACGAGTTTCTTTTGTTACTGAATGTACCCTGGGAATGAAAGAAAGTGCATTGTCGGATTTGGTCGGCCCTTGCAAGTCCCATTAACCACCCAGTTCCCGTCTGAACCGCACCCCCGTGACTGCCATCGCTACCCGTGCCTCGCCATTTCGCATCAAATTTCCCGTCCTCTTTCTCAACTTCCTCCACCTCCCTTGACATTCCGGACTTTCAAACAGGCAAGCCCATTTCAAGCGAGCACCCAACACGACGCCTAGCGTGGCGGCTTCCTTGTCCTTTGGGGCTTCCTTTTCCTTTTTCTCTTGGGTCCTCACTATCTCTACCTCCTGCCGAATTACTGTCACCGCGGGTCTGCCATCAATCAAGCAAGCTGAAGAAATGCAGCACAGCAACAATAATTAGCACCCATCATTACTCATGAAACCTTGTAACTCTATTCCAAGGAGCCATCAGCTTGCACACTCACAGTCAACTATAGGTATCCACGCCTGAGTAGTGATCCCATCCCGCCCGCCATGCCGGCTGTTCTGTCTAGAACAGAAGACATTCGCCCACTTCATTCGAGGTGCTGGCACCAAGGAGGTACAGGTAAGCTACAACATGGCCCCCTTCCCCTAAACTCAATAGTTATTGTTACATGCTGACATTCAACCAAGTCGCGGCCAATGGTAGTGTATTACCCATCATCGCCTACGATCCAGACGAGCAATATCGCACTACCCATACTGTCATTGTCCTCCATGACCGACCCGGCCACAACGACATCTTTGAACGCTTTGCACGAGAGGTGTTCAATGACAATTCCATGTTGACTCCCGTCACGCGACGCAATAGCCTTCGCCGCCAGTTTCCAACTTTCAGATGGGTTTTTACGGCTAGAGCCCAAGAAGCGCGTGCGATACTAGGTCACAGAAGAGAGATGCGACCCCGATGGGCTCGTGATACCCCACTACCCGATGTCATGTTTACTTGTCATCATCTTTATTCTCTCGTCGAGGCAGAAGAAGTTCAATATTCCACAGAAAAGGTTCCCAATCCAAGGACGCGCATCTTCTTGGTAGGGTTTGGGAGAGGTTTTCACATCGCCTCGGCCTTATTCTTTGGTGAACCATTATGGGGCCTAGGTGGCCTGGTGGGCTTCGCCGGCTTCTTGCCCAATCCACGCGAGCTTGCCGCACTGGGTCGGGGGCCAGATCCGGCAGACAATGAGAAGTGCCGCCAATTCCTCAAGGATCTCCAGACTTGTTACTTTTGGAGACAGTCATCCCCAAGTCAAAGTACCGTCAGCGCTCACGGGAAGACAAGTAGTCAAGAGGATGATACTCGTCCTGGTTAGAAGCGCCCCGTGCCCCCAGGCTTCGAGAGCGGGCTCGTAGAGAAACTGAGAGAAACGCCCATCTTTCTGGCACAGGACCCAAGAGTTAATGCGGTGGAGGATCCCGATCTCAAGCACGCCCTGCTGATGAGCGCAAGACTCCTGTCCGAGCTCGGCTTCAAACAAGTCCAGTGTCATTTTTACTCTCAGGAAACAATGCATGAGCTATGGCCGCAGATGCTCGCTACTTTGGTGTCTTTCCTTCAAAGCCGCAGTCATCAGATTCCTCAACCTGCTCAGGCTGTAGGTAGCATGGCCGGACGAGAGATCTTGAACTAGTTGGCTGGCTGGTTGTGAAGATTAAAGGTGGTGCCAAGCGTTCGAGATATGGTGATCTCGCGAGAACAGAAGTGGTAAGAAAACAGCATGGATTGGGTATTTTCAAGTTTTCTTACACAAATAGCGGCACAGAAGTATCACATTACCAGAGCAAGAAGCGAATTTGACAGTAACATTGATTTCCCCAGCTCAATCAGTCCAGAACGCCATGACCACAAATCAATTCAGCGCCTTTTAATACTCTTTTCCCATTTAATCCGTTTATCCTTTCTACTCCTCGTAAATGCGAGACTTGGCAAGATCTCCCATCACCAACTTCCCTTACTCTGTGTTCTCTTCCTGAACTACCGCCACTCGCCTGTTCATTTAACACCCCTGTCCACCATTATTTGCCATAGAAAGTTCACGACAAACTTCAACCAGTCCTCTTGAGTAGGCCGGGCACCCCGTTTAGCGACTGCTGTAATACGACGAACTGCCACCTCCGGAATAACCAGAGCTACCACCTCCCGAAGTAGAGGAGTAGTGGGAAGGAGGCGCAGCACCTCCAGACGATGACTAGTAAGAAGGAGGCTCAGAGCCCGAGTATCCAGACTGGCCAGTAGTAGAAGACGTGTAGTAGGACCCATCGCTACCACCAGAGGTCACAGTGTAACTAGGTGTGTCGACACCGTAGTTGGCTGTTGGGATGTAATCGGAGTAACCACCGCCACCGCCTGCGCTGGAGTAGCGGGAAGAGTTACCTCCCGAAGTAGAGGAGGAGTAAGCTGGAGGCTCAGATCCGGAGTACCCGGATTGTCCGGTGATGGAGGAGGTGTAGTAGGATCCTCCGCTGCCGCCCGAGGTTACGGTGTAAGAAGGGGTTTGGCTGCCGTAGTTTGCGGTTGGGATGTAGTCGTTGCTGGAGTAGCCACCGCCGCTGTTGCTAGTGGTGGTGGAGTAAGTGCCGCCGCCGGAAGAGGAGTAGCGGGAGGAGGAGGAGCGTCTGCCTGAGTACGACATCTTGGTGACGTCCTTGGGGTTTCCGTTAGTTCTTGTGTTGGGGAGGAAAGTTGGAGGAGTAGGGGGTTTCAGGTGTTGTTTTTATGTGTTCCTCGCGAGGAAAACAACGAGGAAAGACTTTCACCGTTGCAGACAGACAATTCACTGCCCAGTGGTTCATCACAGTCAAGGTTCGTCATGGTGGTGAACGGCGATGATGTTGGGTGGGCATAACCTCTTCACTGTGTCCGGTCATCAAGGTTGTGGTTGGAGACCGGACGGAGCGACCCTTCACGATACTCTGCCCATGGTTTCAAGTGGGATGGTGGTTGATAGGACCACTTCACTTGTTCACCGGCTAGTGTTGTTGCCAGCTGGCAATGAACAAGAAGGGCGTCCAAGATACTTCATCATTGAGGTAGACGGTTCGAAGTGAAGGGACCAGAGAGGTGAATTGTTACTCGCCAAAAGATAGGTAATCCTTCACGACGGATGTCCTCGAGACCTTGTGGTCCGATCGCATCTCGCCTTTAATCACTTTTCAAGTGAGGTTCTCTACGAAGAATTGGATCAAAGGCCGGACACAGTCATCTCAAAACTTCGGGGATGAACAAACGTGTCGGTACCTTGTCGAACCAGGCCCAGCCATGCTGACAGGGGTTAACCAATAGACCATGAAGTCTCCCATCTTGAAGGAAGCTCGGAGGTTCAAAGATCGGAACATGACACTACTTCATCAACAACAATTCATCAAAGAGCAAACGAAGAACGAAGCCCAAGTTGGAGCGTATGGATTATAGCCTCTTCCACCAATTCAGCATGATTATGATCATCTATCACCATCAACAATTATCCCTCGATGAGTCGTCAAATTCAACGAGGAACTACCATACCTTGGGTACTCAACCATTCAAGGAAACCTCCACACATCAACCTATTCCTATCCTTCATATCCATCGGCAGGTTATACATGCCCATGTCCCATCCCCATACCTCCCCCGCTCGGCCCTCCATTCCTCCACTCATCCTCCACCACCGTTCCCGGAGCCGGCTCGACTTGAAGGCTCCCATTAAACCGCTCACTCACCCACTCCCTGATCCTGCCGAAATCACGACAAGTATGCGGCCTATCAGAGTCGATATAGTTCTGTCCCAGCGCCTGGTAGTACCGCGACGGGATGGGCGTCAGGTCGGCATTACACAAGACGGTTTGCCGTAGGTGGTCGAGACAGTGGTCCCGGTGTAAGGTACCGTGAATGTCGCTGTCGACAGGGTAGTGATCGGGGTAGAAGGCTTTGCGGATGTGGTCTAGGCAGTGGAGGGTGTGCATCACTTCCAGGCTGGTAGGTGGTGGTGGGCACGGGGTTAGTATGGGATATCCAGTGGGTGGAGGCAAAGGATACCTAGTAAACCTAGGTAGGTGGGATATGGGAAGGGAAGAAGGGAAAGATGAAGAAGAAAAAGAAGGAGGACCGCTCACGCAACCACATATCCCCCATGTTTAGGGCTCCAAAACTCCTTGTATTCATCACCCCAAGCGTCTTTGGCTTCTTGTTCCGTTAGGAGGAAGAAGCGGCCTTTATGTTTTTGTTTCACGCGCAGCAACCAGTCAGCCATGTGCAAAGGGCGAGCAACCGTCAAACGAACAGCCGAAAGGAGGAAGCATGGAACTCACCCCAATGCAACAAAGCCCAATTATGATCAATCTCCCTCCTCGGCGTGCCGACATACGCTTCGTGAGCCTGGCCATCATTTGACTCAGGTACATACTCGGTCCCATCTTCCTTGAACCGGGGACTCCCGCCAAAGTCCACCGTTTTGACTTGTATCAGGTGTTTGGCGGCGTCTGTTTTTTTGTTTTCGCAACTCAATGTCAGCATCTGTTAGAAAAGCACGAACAACGTCAAAAAACGGAACTCACCAAGTTCACTCCTAAACCCCTTGGCGAAACTCCCTTGCTTTCTTACGGCGTGTAGTTCGGCAGTTAGCCAGGTTGTTGTGCAGGCGAAGAAGAGGGACATGAAGATCCAGAAGCTCAAGGTTTTACCGGGCCAGAGGGACCGTTGTCGTTGTTGTTGGTTTCCTCCCTTCTCCTGCTGGGACTGAAGGGGCTCGGTTCCATCTTCGGCTTGGGGGAGGCTGAAGTAGGGTTTGGATTTGGAGGAGATTGATGGGAAGAAAATGGTAGTCATTGTGTTGAAGTCTTGTTGGGGCGGGCTTTATTCCGGATTCGATGTGGCTCCAGTCTCCGCGCTGCTGGTGCTCCAGTTTGATGGTGATGAAGATGGATAGTAATGGAGGGAAAGGGGAGGGAGGTGCTCAAGGACGAGATGGAGCAGCTGATGATGGTGCGGACGGTTCGATGCTGCACGAACAGAGAGGTGCCCTTCTCACATTGGTCGTTTGGTATAACCGTCCTTAGGATTCTTCACCATGGCATACTTGGCCAATGATGTCCTGATTCGGCCCAGATGAATCATTCATTGCGTGTTGGAATCATTCTTCTGGCGTTTGCGCGCATTACCACTAGATTTGGACTTGAGGCGTTTACTCGACCCTGACGCGGCGGCCGGTTGATCTGCGCATCGCGATTTGGCGCCGGCGCCTACCTCTACGTATCGCGAATACTCGCCAGCCAGCACAACCAACCACCCCACACATTCTCACATTGCAACAGCTGCGCGTTTTCAATCATACACTATTCTATCCTACATTTGACCCATCTAGATGCATTCTTAGACTACCTACCTATGCAACAATCAGATCCTACTGATACCGATAACACAACTCCCCACTCTCCGTGCTCATCGCCCTCTCCACCAACACGTCCTCCGTAAACCCTCCATACAGCAACACATCCCTGACACTCGCCTCCCCCGGTGTCGAGTTGAACATGTGTTTCCCGCTGTACTCTCGCAGTCTGACCTCGGGGTTTTCCCATTGCCAGCGCCACCACATTCTGTCGAGGGAGGCGTGGTGGACGTAGAATAGGGGGTCTGTGTGTGTCGGTCATGTCATTATCTCGTTAGCAACGGGAAAGAAACAAACACACACACACACACACACACAAATAGGAAACAAACTGAAAAAGAAAAAAAGAAAAAGAAAAAAAAGCAGACTCACCATTAGCAGCAGTCATGGCCCTAAAATCGCCTCCAACACTCTGATGCAACCCATTATGCAACCTTTCCTCCACCATCTTTCCAAACTCCTCGTACCCCTTGGCTATCAAGATCTCCCCGATCGCTTCGGGCTTATAATGCTCTCCCGAAATTTGTCCAGTCAGGTTGCGTTTGGGGTCGTTGAACCCGCGCGACAGACAGTGCGTGACGTAGGTGTGGTTGTAGATGATGGGTCTCAGGTCGGCAAAGGGTCCCTCTAGCACGCAACGGCCTTGGCCAACGCTCGGAGGAGCGGAAGGGGAACCGTCGGGTCCGAAGCCGGTGGTGGCAGAGAAGATGGAGGAAGACGAGAGGGAGAGGTGGTCTAGGGACCAGTCCCAGTAGCTGTTTGTGGTCATAAGTTGATGGATGTTGTAAGATGGCTGCTGATGATGATGGCGGGAAAGGACGGGAAAACTTACGGGATAGTACCCTCCTTGGGAAACCCACATTTGTCCTTGAGGATGTTCTCAAAGATGTGTAGAGTCCATCGATGCCATGGTAGGAAAGATGCCGAGCGGTGGCCTGTTGTTGGTCTCTTTCGTCAGCTTCTTCTTCACTTTTTTTTTCCACGTTGTCGATACTGCCAACAGGACATAGATTTGAGTGGAGGGACATACACCAAGACCCAACACCCCCATGCAAAATCGAGAAGTCATCATAAATAGTCCTGTTGTTCACTCCCCACTCCGACGGCGTTCTCGCCAGGCAATGGATGGCGTCCACAAATTCGTTTCTTTCCGCTTCCGTGAGCGAGCGCCATTCGCGTCGGGTGGCGATGTGCTTGCATGCCCCTGGTTTACCGCCCTGCTCATGCGACTGCCCCTGCCAGAAACTGGCAAATGGCGGCGGTGGAGGATCAGGGACAAAAAACGGCAAGATAATGAACCAGATTACTAGGCTGATCCATGCCAGGGTTGTGATAAAGAGGTAGGCTGTTAGGAGATGTTGTTGTAGTCTAGCAAGTGAAGGGGAGTTGGTTAGCTGGCGGTTCATATCATAGTTGAGGTGTGCTTGTGATGCAAACCGACGGGGGACATTGGGTGACCTACGTCGTGGCTTCAGCGGGCTTTCCCTCTTCCGGGGATGAGGACGTCTGGCTTTCGCCATCGTCAACTGGTGTGTATCGAGGCTCTCGTCGCCAATTTCCGTATGCGATCTGGATTGGTTCGAACATCACCGGTGACGGATGGGAATATGTGGGAATAGCTTCACTGTGGTTTGCGGCTTGCCGGCGTGCTGTTTTCTTCCGTGTGCTGGAAGGAGGGTGGTGAAAGCCTGAGGGAAGCAAACAGCGCTGCCAAAAGTTCAGCACAGCCTCTGAACCCGCTAAAATGTCCTGGGATAGCGCCCTACAGCACATTACAGCGCGCAACTTCGCCGAGCTTATGGTCTGCAGCGCTGTGAGGGCAGTGGGGACGGAAAGTGGAGCCTGCGCTCGAACTCTGGTGGGTCCCCAAGGCGCCTCCTTCCCTTTGCGCCAAATTTGTGTTATGCTATTGGCTACATCTGAACGCCGCTTTGCTAATACTAGCGGGGATGCGCCTAGCAATTCCCAGCCCGGACCTCAGACGAACTGGAAGCTGCCCTGCCTTGCCCTGCCCTGCCTTGCCCTGCCTTGCCTTGCCCTGCCTTGCCTTAAGGGCCTTTGCCCAAGCCACCCAGGCCATGAACGTCTCCTCTGCTCCCATTGCCCTGGTGAGCCTGGCTTCTTCCAATTTTTTCATGTCTGAGTCTCACAGCCAGTCGGTCATTTACCTCCGATCCTGTTTTTCGTTCTGCACAACCTAACACATCCTTATCGTACGTCGACGTCAACCCAACCGAAAAGATGAGGAACCTCGCCGCTCTCGTTGCCGCGTTTTTGCTGCTGCCCTTTGCAGCCACTTTACCGATGCCGATGCCCGTCCCGGCCGATGTATGTCATTTTTCACTGTTTGTTGTTGTTGTCGTGGACAATTACCACTAACAGAAGTCGCTTTCTCTGTGTCCAGGGACTTGTTCCACAGGAGTTGCAAGATAGTGCTGTAAGTCTGGTATCAGTCTGACTGCTATTTCCCTCCCCTTTCGGACTTTTTCGAACCGTGATGGCTGATATAGTGCTTATGTGTGTGTGTGTGCCTTTGTAGTGTACGTGATATCTTTGGACTTTTTATCTTTGATTCCTTGCTAGGTAGCTGATGATTTAACGTTCTGACTGACTGGCCTACCTTGCCAACAGAGTATGTGGATTCCTTGTTATTTTTTATTCATTTTTTCATTATTATCATCCTTCTTTTTGCTTTGTTGACCCCTCCCC
>RANX01000047.1:0-280679 GCA_009805215.1 Neurospora discreta FGSC 8579 | reverse complement strand
CCCCCCCCCCCCCCCCCCCCTCCTCCTCCTCCTCCTCCTATTTGAACAGCACCTGTGGCTAGTTTTTTTGGGTTTGCTGAAAAAGGAAGACTCGTCTGTAAAAGGTAGAGAGCTACGTAGGTAGGTACCTACTGTAGGGTACGAGGTATCAAGGTTGAAGCCAAAAAGTAACATGACACCCCTACCCGACTTGACAATTGATTACTTCAGCTTGTCTGATTCCGAAACGATTTCGGAACAGATGGGAAAAAAAAAAGTCGAACGATTGATCGTCGCCGACGTTGGACCATGGGTTCTTATCGAAGATCCGGTAGGTTGGCACGCTAGGATGTATTTGAAATGGTGGGATGATGTCGCCCTCGACTTTGACTCGTCGTCGTTTTGTTGTTGTCAATGTCTCACTGCAGTAAAGTGATGATGAATGAATGGAGTGCGGGAGCGGGAATGGTGTACTTTCTCCTCGACAAAACCCCACCCACCCTTGCGGTGCCTGGCGTGGCTCGTGAATTGTGAGTGGGCGTGGAGCTATCTTGCTGCCGGTCGGGACGGTTGTTCATCCCCGGTGGCCGGCCACCTCACAACGCAGATGCGGCAGTCTCCTCCAGCCTCCCTCCGTAGGACGCGGGGACTGTGGCTTCCTTTGTATGGCTGAGCTAAGATTTCGGTTCGGGCACGACAGGGCAAGATGAAAATTTGGCCAGCACAGCCGAAATGCCGACAACAGAACCTGCCTGAAATCCGTCCCCATATAAGGTGATCTCAATCGAGAGAACCTGATGCGGCATGGGGTGTCGTGTATTGTGTTGAGGTTTCGGGCTCAAGGTAGGTAGGTTCTGGCTCAGGGGAACACGATATTCCCGGCACTACGCCACTGAACTAGGAAGTGGAGTGAGTGATGTCCGACTGTGAACGGAGCGGCGGCCGCGGAGGAATCACCGGTGTCACGAAAAATGAGACAGAAAAGTGATAAGCAGGCCAAAGGGAAGCTGCAGGTTATTATTAGGATGCGTGCTTTGCCAGGCAAATGTGACTATCGAGTAATAACCCCCCTTTCGGATGGTTTGGGGCTACATAAATTGGACTTGGCTCATAAGGATCATAGTAGGTAGTTATTCACTCCAAAGTAAGACCGGCAGTCGACCGCTCCCGTCTCCCAGTTGATTGTAGTTGCTATACCCATCAATACCTAAACACGGGGACGGTGCTGGTGGAAAGCGCTGGTGGCAGGCATGAGGGTACAGGACCAAAGTACCAATCCGATGCACTTTCCGTGTAGGAAGGTCAGGTCAAAAACGATGCGCTTGTTGGTCCCCTCCCCCGCGTGGACTTGCTCGGTGGCCGCTTGGAATACTCGGCGCACCTTTTCTTGGAGACGGAATACGGTGATGGAGGGTGTATTAGGGAAGTTTGGTTTTGTGTTACTACCAACGCCACCAGCACGGGCACAATTGTGTCGGTTCGGCTACGCGCCTGATCTTGGTTGCAGTTGCACTGAGCAAGATTTATGACTGCAGCAAAGTGAATTGATATTGAACAGTTCTGGCCGACAAAGCGATGAGAACTGGTGGTGGTTGCCGCTGCCTTTGTCTTTGGAGTTGCTGTTGAATGTCAAGAATGATGAGAACAGGATCATAGGTGAGCTAGGAGCCTCTTAGCCTCACCAGTCATTCCTGGACACCCATTCAAATACTTTTAGGCACGGGTGATCTGGTTGACTTGGATTGCCGGACACCACCAAGACAGAAACGTCACAGGGCATTATCATATATATCAACATGACACTCCGCACCAGCTGTAACCACCAGCCTCACCTCCTCCCTCTCCCCGAGTGCACCCCAACCTCCGCCTTCCTCCTCGCCTTCATTCTCCAGTCCACTACACTCCCATCTCCCTCTTTTATCTTTTCCGCCCTCACCTCCGACATATCTAGTCCGCCCGCTTCTCCTCCCTGGCCCTCGCCCGGCAATACTTCGGCAGCACACTCAATCCCTTCTACCACTTCATCCACGTTGTACTTTCGCAAATTAGCCCGCTTATCTGTACCGCGCCCAACTACCGCTATGTCCTAACCAACAAAATCGCGGTGTTTAAGCGCATCAACACCGGCCGGCCGACGTACGACCGCGATGGATGTTACATCCACCGACGGAAGAACAAATGTTCAACCTCCTGAAGGGCGTGCGGCACGATACGACGAAGGCGAGGGTGAGGCGGCGTATGTGAAGGGGAGGGAGATGAGAGGGGTGGAGGGGCGGTTGGAGGAGATCGTGGAGGACTTTGTGAGGCTTGTGAAGGAGCGGTATGTTAATGGAATTTCGGTAGTAAACACGGAGCAAAGTCGGCGGACCTGGTATATTTGTCCTTGTATGTGAGCAAGGTAGGTACGGACGTGATTACCAAGTTGGGATTTGGCGAGAAGAAGAAGAAGAAGAAGAAGAAGAAGGACGTGTTTGGCTTCTTGCAGGAGCTACATGAAGTCGTCTTCATCATCACCGCCGGCTTCGACACTACCGCTAGCTAGTACAATGCGGACAACCATTCTCAATATCACAACCCGCCCGAGTGTGTACACTAGAGGCACCTGGGAGCTCAAGAAGGAGACCTTGAGGGTCGCACGAGAGGACAGGGCTTCTAATCAGGTCCAGTCAAATACGAGGAGGCCAGGACCCTTCCGTATCTGCAGGTACGTCAGCCAGGGGCTGTCATGCAATGTGACCCTCCAAAACTGCGCACATAGTCAACAGGCAGTTATTCACAAAGGTCTTGCGTATGCGAACCCCAGTAACCGCTCTCTTTCTCAAATTCATGCATCCAGAGGGTGACACCATCTGCGGTCACTTTGTTCCTATTGGTTAGGCGATGGGCGTCGACAATTTCGGCCATTTACATGTCGAGGGAGCTCTACGGCATCGACGCCGGGTTCGTTCGCCCTGAGCGATTTCTTGACGCTAGCCATGAGCAGCGCGAGGAAAGTACCGGAAGGGACGACGTGATCTTTGGCTCGGAGAGGTGGACTGGAAGTGTGTTGGGCGAACCATTGCTTGGGTAGAATGTTATCAGTTTTTCTGTTCAGACTGTTTGAACACTTTGGAATTGAGATTGCTGATCCTATGAAGCCATGATAGGATCATAGCATATTTGGCTAGACGAGGATTTTCTTGGTCGGTTCAGAGAATCGAGAACGGATTACTCTAGGTAGGTACCTGCACTTCCCAGGTCACCAAAAAACGAAACACCGAACCTCAACGCTCTCCCTCCACTCCTCCTCTTTAGCATCAGGGTCCTCAACCGCGCAATGCGGTGTCCTCCTCGCTATCGCTGGAGAACTGTCGCTATCAAAGCACTTGATCAGCGCCACCTCGTCCGGCTGCTGTCGGTACTTGAAGTACCACCGATGTTCCGGGGTAGGCTTGACCGTCCAAGACTCTCTACGCTGTCCGCTGTCGAGGATGATGGATCCCGGCACGAGGTCGGCATCGGACACGGTGCGAGCGTCGCAGAGGGCTAGAGGGTCTTTGTGGATGGGCTTGATGGGCCGCCAGATCTGTGCTGTGTTAGAGCTGGATGTGCATTTGATCCTTGATGAGGGGGTCGGGTGAAACGGTTAGGAGGGGTGTTTGCGAGGACGTTAATATTGACAGGGTCGACTTATTAACGAGTGATGGAACTGTCTCCGGTGTGCAGCTTGAGGTTAAGCTTAGGCGTAGCTACATTAGCGCAATCAATGCTCTCTCGAGATAACGGGCACTACTGAACCCATCCATGCCTTCATTGCAACTCAATCAGGCTGTAGTAGCCATGAGTAGTCAAAAGAGACAAACAGAAAAGGAACAGGTCAACCTACATTAACAATCCCCCATCTCGTCTGCATCAGTCCCCCCACTTCGTTCGCATTGGGTACCTTCTCCCGCAACACCATCTCCGCCCCGGCGTATGACTGGTCCACGTGTGCGCGGTACAACGGGCCCCGGTGCCGCACGTTGTACACGGGAATTTCATGCCAGTCGGAAGGGCCGCGGCGGACCCGATGGTCAAAGGCGAAGACGCGGGATGCACCGGTGCTGTTGGTTTTGGGTCCGAAGAAGGGGATATTTGGTTAGCTCGTGTACTGTGGTTGCTGCGCGGCATGGCTATCTCGTAGGTAAGTAGTAATCAAGATTGTCAAGCTGAAAATCAAGGGGAGAGGGGGTGTACAGGAAGAAAAAAGAGGCACGTTGGAGGTAAGTAAGCTGCATAGGCGCAGATCTTGGAGTCTAGAACTTCGGTTTTGATGTTTTGATGCTTATTTTTGGACTAAGAAACTTGGGGAAGAAACTGAGGAGTGGAGTTTGAAGTGTTCTTGTCCCTGCATGATCCCCTGCCGAGCCTGCTCGCTGAGTGTCTGGCTGGGTGGGGTGTAAGTCAGTGCAGACACGTTGCATGCGTGCCAGATGTTGTCCATAACTGTTTGCATGTCGGCTAGCGGTCCGGCCCTCGTGAAGGCTCCCTTGAGACTAATAGCTAAACATCATGGGGTCTGTATGTAGGAAAGGAAGAGTGGATGTCGTAGTCATGTGAACGGTAACTTATGTGTAACCTTCATAGTACCTAGGAAATGCGAACTCCATCCTGACAAGCACATGTGGCAGGGACAAAAACAAGGAAGCTTGCACTTACACCTCCTTCAAGAACCCCTCGCACTCGGCGTAATATTCCCTTTGGATCTTCTCCTCATCCGCGAACCCCTCTCTTGAGAAAGCGCTTATGTGCTTCAGGTACTGAAACCCGTTTCGATCGAGCGTGAAGCTCTTCTCCATGTTATCCCCTGTCACGTCGGTAACGGTGGTGGTAACGGGCAGCATGAGTCGCTTGTTAGTGACTTGGTCTCTGAGTAGAGGGCAAGAAGGTGTGAGGTTGATCGTCAGCACTGAACATGGAAGTGGGAAGCGTATGGTCTCGACTTTGGCTGGGTGGAGGTTCAAGACGTGGTTGTCATGGAGTGAGATTGAAAAGAAGAAAAAAAAACAAAAACAAAGGTAGGCTTGGGGAAGTTGTGCGTTATCACCAGCATGCGAGTTACGTGAATGTTGCTGCTGGGTGATGACCCCGTTCGGGATTGAGCTGTATGAGCAAAGCCTGGTGCACGCAAAGTAAATTTCGTATACAGAGACAACAGACAGTTTTCATACTTTCCAACGTAGACTGGCAATGGATCGCTCCCATCTCCTGGGTCGTTATAGTAACTGATCGTCGTGATCAGGTCATGTCGTGCTGCCTTTTCAGTCTCCATGTCGTATCTTGATGTCTTTGATCGGTGAGCTCTGAATTTCCGATGTTATTCACAATGATTTGCGGGGAATGATGCTGGACTGAGATATAAAGAGTTCGGTGTGGTAAATCTTTGTTTTATCGCAGGTCGGAAAACCCCGCACCAGAAAACTTACAATATGATAGGCGGGTTGTTTGGGTTATTGAGTAAGGTCCGTATGTGGCGCGGCTGAGGTTAGTAGAGGTGGTGTTGTCCATCCCGAAGAACACGACCTGCTTGGCCGAAGTCATTGGGAGCAATACTGACCATCTTTCGGTTGACTTCGACTGGATGTAAAGACCCAGACGGACATGGGATCGAAATGAAAACCGGAAGCCATGTACAACAAAGAAGCTCAAGCGCCAACACAGATTCCTTCCCCCACAACACCCAAGACCGTCTAAACATCCCCAAGATAATGACATCGAAACCGGCCAACCTCAAGCACACCTTCAACTCCTGTTCGCAACCACATCCTCCTTCTCAATCCGAACCACCCTTCCAAGCCACACACAAATCGGCCTCGCCCTATAAACCCCGCTCAGATCCTCCTTAAACGCCGTAGCATTCACCTGCTCGACCGCCCTGCCTTCCTCCACCCACTTCGCCATCGCCGCCGCCAGCACATCATACCTCTCATCGCGCAACTGCCCGGGGACCGACCACCCGTCTCCCAACGCCTTCAGCCCCGTACCCAAGGCTGGTAGTATCCGTAGCTGCGAAGCCTGCCCCGGCGCGGCAAAGTCCCAGGGGGCGTTGCAGCGGGGTTGCTGAAGTAGCAGTGTTAAATGCCAGGGACTTCGAAGTAGCAGAACCAGGAACGGCTTTTCTTGTGCTGAAGTGTTGATATAAGAAATGGAGGTGTTGTAGTAGGCTAGCGAGGTGCGAGGGGAGATGAGTCCGTCCGCGAGGCCGTGGTACAAAGTTGATTTCTCATCGCAATTTCTGTAAGAAGAGAGGGCATGAACTGGATGGCGGTAGCTTGCCCGGGTTTATCTGTTCTAAATCTAGCACAACTTGGTCCGAGTATTGTTGCCAGGTGTAGGGGGCGTTGGGTGAGGTTGTAGACGAAGTAGCACTCGGAACTGGTATCGAAGTCGGAAAAGACGGCGTCAGAGCCGAAGTGGACGGACCATTGGTCTTCGAGGCTGAGGGTGGAGGTGAGTGCCGTCGAAGCTGAGTTCCTGTAGTAATGGGCGACGAGCAGCTTGCTGACTACGACTGAGCAGCGCTCGCTAGCCCCAGTCGTAGTACCACTCTGGCGTTATCCAGGCTAAGTCACTTCCCGCGAAATTGTGGCCGTGGTCTGTCGATATAGTTGCGAAACCGCAGTGTGTCCCTTCGCTCATTTCCAGCCAGTTGATACCACCCGCGAACGAGGCGCTGCCCAGAGTCAAAATCTTTGAGTTCCAGTTCGTTGTGGTGAGCAGGAATAAGCCGATGCGGTAGCTGGGCTGGGTTTTGACGGAAACGTTGGAAGTGTTGGTAGCTTTCACCGCCACCGCACAAAGTGCCAGCAGCAAGTCAATCGTTTGCGGAAAACCCTGATTCCACGAATCCGCAAAAGAGCCCCATTCCGCTATTGATATTGCCTTCTCTGTGGTATTGATGGCTCCAGGAAGGTTCACCACACGTTCGTAAAGGAGCTGGCGACACATTTTGGGCTTTGTCGTTGACGTAGGCTGCCCCCTCCAAGTCCAGCAAGGGAGTTGCTGATGACCAGAGCGTAGATAACCGCGGAGAATACGACGACCAATATGGAGGTACTGAGGTATGAGAGACGGAGTTTTGTAGGGCTAACAGGTTGCGTGCGACTTTCCGTCACTCGTCAGATCGCCTCTCGTTGTCCTTACGAGAAGCAGTCAAGGAATTGATCTCCGGTGACCTGATCCCATGATACGGCGCCGTGCCCAGCAGACAGAAGTTGACGACCCCAACGGCGGGGGCATATGTTCGGTAAATACTGTAACTGTGCTGAATAGTAAATTGTGTAAATTTCCGCGTGCGATAGTGACGTAGAGGTATTCGAAGGTGCGTAACATAGGTAACCGAAATTGACGGCCACAGTGGTAAGAGGCTAAACACGACCAATGGTTTGGTGAGATCGAGGCAACTTATGAACGCCACTCCAACGTTACGCCTCCTTGGAAAGACGTTGAGCTTGCCGCCGTGAATGGTACCCAGATGTCTCGCGTCACCGACCGAGGATCCCAACAATGGCGCTGGAGTTAGATGCTTGAGGCAATAATGTGGCAGCCAGGACATGTGGTGGACGACTGCGATTGGAGTCGATGAGAAGTGGTGCAGCTGATTTTGCTTCGTAAAGCTGATAAAACCGGCGATGGCTGGTCACGAATTGTCAGACATCGCTGGGCAACAAATGATGAAAAGGTACAGCAAAGACCGGATATAATGAGAACAACAAGACAAACATGGAAGCAAAGATAAGAGCAAAAACACGCATGAAAATCAGGAGCCATCTTAGCAAAGTGATTCAAGACGCATGACTTGACTATCTGGACACAGGGACATGCCAGTCACTGGACAAGCAGCCTATTAGTCACGTACCTCTGAGCAACATGGCCAAGCGTAACTCTGGTCTCAGTGGGTAACATTGTTCGGGACGCCATACCGCCGTAATCAACATTTACAGAAGCATTAGAAGGTGATCGCTCAAAGTCGTGCGAACCGAGTGTCCTGCCTCGGTTGATCCATCATGACTTTTTCGCAATAGGGGCATTACATCAACGCACTCCTTTCGTCAGTCCTCCTCCGTCCTCCCCGGTCCCAATCAGTTGACGCGGTAGGCGTCGTAGACGATCTCGGCGCCGCGGCGGCAACCGCTGCCGACCCAGACGCCGCTGTTGAGCTCTTCGTAGCGCTCATCGCCCGTCTCCAGCTTCAGGGTGACACGCAGCTTGTAGCGGTTAGCTGCAACGTTGTCTGCGGCGACCGGGTCTTGGAGACGCTCCATGATCTCCTTCTCGCCGACCCACCAGCCCTCCACCTTGCAGATGATTAGGGCAGGATGGTCGTCGTTGGTCTGGATCAGGTAACGGGCATCAATCTTGGTCTCTGTTCCCTTAAAAGAGGTCTGAGTATCTTGACCATTGGCCTGTGAAGAAGCACGCAATGTTAGTACATGAGAGTCATTACCCACCTGGGCCAGTCAATGAATGGACGGCATTACGTACCAGAACATTGCCCTTGCCCCAGCGACCAGCCCATTGGCCACCAATGCAAGAGATCCAGCTCTGACGGCCATAGGTGCCATTGCCAATGTTGATCTTGGGCTTGACCCGGATGCTCATGCGGAAGTCAAGCTCGAGAGTGGGAGTGGGCAGAGCGAGCGAGGCGGCAACATCGTCATCGTCGAAGTGGTGGAGAAGGTTGTTGGCCGGGATCCTGTCCTTCATGGTAGCCTGGTAGCCCGGGCACTGGAGTAGATGCTCGCGCTGGCGGGACGTGTTCTTCGCACGCACTTGGTTGCAGTAGATGCATTTGGCGGACAGGCACTTGTCACCCTCCTTGGCCTGGAACTCGACGAAGGCCGCATGGACCTCGGCAAGGGGAATCTCGGGCAAGTTGGGGTTGGTCTGCTTGGTCTTCTGGCGCTTGGCGGGAGGAGCACTCGATGCACCAGACATGGGACGAATATGCTGCGGGATAGGAGTGCCGGTGCCGTGGGGGGTGCTCGTGCCGTTAATACGAGCATTGGGGGTGAAGCCCAGGTTTGTGTGCTGATGGGGGTCCAGGGAGGTAGGCTCGGGATAGACGCTGGTCGCGCCGGCATTAGTGGTGGCCGAGTGCTGGTTCGGCATCTGGCCGCCGGCGTTCAGGTTGGCGTTGTTACCGCCGGTGTCCTGGCCGGGACCGTGACCGTGACTGTGACCATGACCGCCAGGACCATGAGAGACGACGCCGCCGTGGCCGCCCGAGACGTGGGCGGCGGAGCCATCATGACCCTGCGCATGCTGCTCCAGAGAAGACTTGATGGCAGCAGCGGCCTCGGGGTGCTGGGCAAGGTACTGGGTGCATTGCGCGAGATGCTGCTTCTGCCTGGTTGTGTTCTTCGCGCGGACTTGGTGGCAGAAGAGGCACTGGACTGACATGCACTTTTCGTCTGCTTGGTGGAGCCGTCCAGGCACGAGTCAGCCTTGATCATCATTCATGGTGTATGGTACTGTCACCGATAGTATCAAATGTAAGATGTAACAACGCGCGATTGGTAACGATCGCGCGGTAAGGATGGCGGTAAGGATGGCGTAACGGGGAGGGTGAAAATACCTGCGTTGCGGAATTCCATGAACGCGCTGTGCACGTCCGCCTCAATAGGCCTCGGCATGGTCGCTTGTCTGTCTGTGAGGTAGAAAAAAAATTGCGAGACTGGATGCTGAGGCTGGGCTGCCGAAAAAAAAGGAATGGTAGAGGGTGGTTCGACGTTTGAAACCCCAAGGACTCGTCCAAACACCTCAGTTGTTGCGCGGTGGAAAGAAATTGCACGTCACGCACGGGACGGTGACCAGCGCAATACCTCAGCGCAGCTAACAAGATGCGCGGGCAACGGCAGGCATTTGGCACGGTCCCTGCTAAGGCAGGTGAATGGAAATTTTGGAATTACCTTAACGCGGACCGTCCGTAATGTCGCACAGGCGGAATGTTCATTGGCTATTCAGCCGCTATGGTATCCATAAATTAAAGTTGCTGATCGCTTTAGCCTCACAATGTTCCCCGCACTTGTTGAACTGTAGAACCCCTAGTCTACACTAGAGAGCGGCTTAGGGTAGTCCAGAGCCTGTGACCTCTTCTCAAACTTCCATCACTTCACTGCTGCCCAGGTACATCGACACCCTCGTTCAGTCCCATTACAGCAAGCACTTCTGGAATCTACGTGACTTGAACCAGGGGCAATGCATCGCCTAGTTACGTGGAGGACCGGGAGGAAGTACTTTTGGTATTAGCCTAACTAATCACCACGGCAGTATCCAGTTACTTCACTGGACCTCAAGTGGACCTCAAGTGGTACTTGTCTGGGCTAGAAACGCCTCAGACTCTTGGCCGCGCCAAGGGCAAGAAGATGATTCTAGTCCCGGACGAGCAAGCCTGCCGCTGAATGATGACACAACAACCGGAAGCAGGCACAGGACGAGTGGATACGGGGGAACGCCTTCTCAACAACCCAAGGCGTTCCGAGACGGGGTAGACCCAACAGAACACTCGAAGGTGTAGACCCACTGAGACGAGCAACAAGTAGAATTTTCACGTGGGCTCGTGAGATACCAGAATGACAATACCTACTCTCAAGGGCACGACAGCCCTACTACCTATGCTACCTGCCGCCTAGAAAACGAATGACCTAGATTTGCCATCACCGGCTCTCAACTTTCGCCTGGCATTGATCAAAGGCCGAGAGCCCACTAGCAATGCCGCAGTCACGGAATCTCAGCAAGACAGATACCGAACGGTCGCATCTACCTCTATCTACCAGTCTTACCAAACACTTCGTCATGCAAAAAACGACGACAAAATCCTGATCCAACAACCAGGTCATCCCAGGTTGAACACGCCATCAGTACAAACTTGTGAACTACATACGGTAAAACAACCTCGAAGCTGTTGATGAATGAGGCTAGAGAATGAGCATAATACATTTCTGAGAAGCTGGTTACTTAGCTTGAAACCTCTGGTCTGCTTACTAAGGTGTTTCATAACCCAAGCAACCTGTTTCACTTGATGACGGTGGCCGAATCCATGTCCTGGTGATTGTGTCGACTAGGTAGATACTGATGCGGTCGCTCCTGTGCCCTTGTGGCGCCAAGACAAGCTACCTAGCATACCTACTTGCCCAATTCGGAGTATCAAACAAGCAAGCTCTGAAGCTAGCACTGGAGTGTTATACACTGCCCTTAGTCAACATTGTTCATGTGCAGAGAGCACGTCTGACAACTTCAATGTTACAACCGCATTGTTCTCGACTTTGATAGAGAATCTGAACGAAACAAGGCAGGGATGTACATACATCGTAATGTCTTTTTTTTTAGCCTCACTAGAGGTCCGATGTCAATGGCGGAGCAGGAGCATGACTGTAGGTGACCTGGGGTTAAGGATAGATGTAGACTGGATCAGCCTTGTCCTGGAGTTTCGATCAATACTTGTGGCATGAATCGGAGATCTTATGCAGGCAGAATATAGACTAGTAATGTGTGAGTTTCCTAGTCCTGGTAAGGCATAAAGGTCATACTATTCAAGTGTTGAACAAGGGGTAACCGGTGGTAGATAGAACACAACCACCAAAAAAAGAAAAAAAGGTTTTTTTTTTTTTTTTAAAAAAAAAAAAAAAAAAAAAAAAAAAAAAAAAAAAAAAAAAGAGAGAAAACTCGTAGACCGTAAGCCATTGGGCTTATTCGCGTTCCCGGTAATTTTCGGCGAGTGAGGTTCGACTCTAATTGCAGGAATCTCGAAGCCCGTTTAGATGCCACTCATGTAATACAAATTCCAATGAATATGATGGTGCCCGAGGTGAGATATATCAGATTTCTATAGAGGAAGCTAGTGGACTTGTAGCTATGGTAGTGCAGTAGAAGCTGAGACGTGACGTCCACTGTGGATAGGTACCTCTAGCTCATGATAATCAAGTATTGCCAGGATCCAGTAGCTTTCACTCACCAGTCACTCTCCTATTACCAGCCATCCACAAGCTCCGCATTCCATACCTAGGAAATTCAATGTCATTGCCTTGTGGCACCTTTACAAGGTCCATTGGTTTTGGGTACGGGCCGCGAAAATCCTGTGGTACAAGCCGAATCGAAGGGGAAAAGTCCGCCGTGTAAATTTTCATGAACCTTATAGAGGTGGTTCCGCAACCAACGTGCCGGATCGTCCCGTCACATCCGGTCGGTTTCCACGCGAGGGGCTCCATCGTCCTGTTCTTGTTGATCACGTTGGGGCAAAGGTAAGGTTGTCTTGAAGCCGGAAATAAGAAATGATGTAATATGAATGCAGGAGCTTATCTCCTTAGTGATGGGCGAATCTCCTATAGGGAACTTCCGAAGAGACCCAACTACTTGGCGATTTGTTGTCTATGCTAATATAGCATGTAATAAGATCAGTCGTAGGTTTCGTCTTGTACACCCGCGACCTCATGTCGATCCATATCTTTGGTGTTGATGTTGCTGCCAATCCGTTGCTCACATCGTAACTTCCGCCACTGTTGACAACATGTGACTGCTGGTGTTGGTTTTCCTCGGGAGAGACCTACACTCTGATAAGGACCCTGCACCCTATTGAGTTTTCGGAACCCATGTTGCCTCGCAGAGCCGCAACCCACGAAACCTGCATGTGGGGCGGATTTTCGCTGTGGGCTTCCAAAGGGCCACTTCTTTTGTTTTAGGGCCTTGAACATCATAACGAGCCGATCCACACCAGATCACACTGTGTATGGAAGTCGTCGACCTTGGCAAGCATGGAGTGATGACACTACAAAAGTGACTTTGATGCACAGTGAGGTGATTCGAAGCCACAACTGTCCGGCTCAATCAACTGATTTCAGGTTGCGAATTTTGTGAGTTGATAGTGCCCATCTTGAGTGTCGGTATGTCGGGACCAGCGAGGCACTAATCGATAACCGCACCTCCAGTTCATCAACAGTACACAGCCCTGATCAAGAGGTATCGAAGAACCATTTGCCACGGCGCAGCGGCGTCTGTTGTCTGGCAGCTTTGTCCTACTCTTCATTTCATAATCCGTTGGACCCTGACCACTAGAAAGCGAGAGGAGGCATTTACTGGGAGCTCACGATGACGCATCCTCATTGTACTGCTACGCAGAGAAACAGACAGCGAGGCTGGACGGTGGAAGTACGTACCGAAGCCAAAGATAAACCTCCGACGAGCGACAGCGAGCTTGGCACCCTTTGAACTGCCAAGTTCGCTGTCAATTGGTTGCGTCTGCTAGTGGGGGCGACGGCCCGAGGACCATAACTCTTGCCCAAGTGGAGCTGCCAACGAAATATGTAACACCTTTATAGGGACAGGGTCTGTCAAGTCGGCGTGGGTCGAGTGTTTCGCGCAAAGTCGACGACGAGCCTGCGGCCGGCCGATCGAACGAGTCAGTTTCGGAACGAGAAGCCAACGTAGGCACTGAAGTCAGAGTGGAATGTTGGTGGGCCGTGAAAACCAAAAGCTTGAATGATGTCGATGAATGTTACTGGTCGCTTGGTCGCGACGGAGAAAAGCGAGAGAAAAGGGCCGCTGCGCAATTGCAAAGGTGTTCACCGCCGTACTCGAGTTTTGCAAAATATCGAAAACATCAGAATGTTGTGTTGTTGGGTCTTCAACGTACATTCCGAGGATAAGATCTAGTTTCATCTGATGGTGATCTGTCGCAGATGTTGCCATGTAAACGTCTTGAGATTCGAGATTCAGCTTGGACAACGGGAAAAGATGAGTCGTGCATGTCATTTGTTCAATCACGTGAGAGCGAACAAATGCTACGCTACACGACGTATGTACCTGGGCTCCGAAGTGTTGGGCAGCCGCATTTTGCTCGGCACTAGCTCGGGTCCACTCGCTGTCGCGAAGACCTGAGACGGAGTTTATTTTTTTGTTCTTTTTCGAGATTTGGAATCACAAGGACCCCAGCCCCACCAACCAGGCCCTTACGTCAACTACTGCGAATACGACCAAAGGATTCACGGCTTGACTCAAAGGCTCAAAGATCAAAGCGCCGAGCTAGAAGCGACGAAACAAAAGGACCGCAGGAGGAAAACAAAGTACTGCGACTGCATGTATTCCAGTACATGTTTCGCCGTTGTTGATGGCGTCTCAACGGCATTTCTCTTCCCTAGGTACCTGTTCAAAATGAAAAGCGCTGGAAAGTCGTGAGTTCAGTGGTGCGATTTCACAGAGCGGCACCTCGCTGAAGAGCAGTGCTTCACTTTGCACAATCGAAAAACAGAATAACAGGCCAATCCGCCGTCGTCCAAGTATCGTATACATAGCCCTATGGCACAGTACGGATTCTTATCGAAACGCTTCCCGCCGCAAATCCGCCTTAGCATTCGTCGTCCGGAGCCGCAATCCGGTCTTGGTCGCTCTTCGGGTTGAGTGGATCGGAGGGTCGGGCCTGGATTCGACAAGCGGAGCGGTACCTATGTAACGGGGCCGCAGGGTAAGGTCACAGGGCAGAGCGGCAGGGGTTTGATCCGTGGTCTCTTCGTCTCCCGAATGGGGCTCTTAACATGGCCAGATAAAGCCCGATAAAGCAAGGCAAGCTCCGATTATGCCGGGCCATTCCAAATAAGAAAAACAAAAAAAAAAGCCCCCCAAAAGAACAAAGCCCTTTGAAGAGTCAATTAATATCGTCGACGAGCCTTCCGAGCCTGCAGGCATAATCCCAGCGGCTGACATTGAGCACCAGCCAGATTAGACGGGCAAATATGGAGTTAATAGAGGGGCCAACTCCGAAGTCATTTGTTGCGAACGCCGAAACTATTGGCGGGTTCGCAGTCCGGATGGAACAGTACACCTGAAGCCTCTGTATCATGGGAGCAATGACCTAGTGGATTTTAACGCTTGTCCAGAAAGTAGTGTATTCCCTCTCACAGTCCAGCGTCCACTTCTTCGTGGGATGCCACTATTCAAGAGGAAATTCCTTATACCAACAACGGACCGCGAGGATGATAGCTCGAGAATCCAACCATTCGATGATGCTGAATCCAGTGATCAAGCAGGCATCACGGGTCCCGACTGAAACCTCCTTCCTCTGTTCAGTTGGGTATCAATCAGAATACGCACAGCTAGCATTCATCGTCAGTTCTGGCCATGGCGGTTACATTGGAGTTTTGAACAGGTCGAGGGGTTCATAGAGGCGAACGAGGAGTTCGTCGCGTCTAACGAGAACTTCGCGATGCCGAGCCATTAGGCCAATCAGTTCCTTTCCACCCCTGTAAAACTGGGGCCGAACTCGGACGGTTCCAGCAAACGTGGAATGACCTGCACCAAAGTTCGACAACAGCAATCTCTTCTTGGCAATCCTCATGATTTGGGCAGCTGGCTGCGTGACGATTTCAACTCGATTGGGATGACCGTGCCCCAAAGTCCTTGTTTCAAGGGGCCCACCGTCGCCACCAGGGACATGGTGACAAGCATCAGGAAGGACTGTCCGCCGCAATGACGACAGTACCTACCTATCCCATGCCATTGGGCACTTTCATTGGTTGGTTCTGGGTCACATTATAGGGCGTCAAGGGCGTACCGCGAGAAATGCTCGCTGTAAGAAGCGAGTCGAGGAGACTGTGAAGGTACTATACCTCAAGCACGTACATACCCTTAACCCTACGCAGCAGGCAGTACGTACCGCATAACCACGACGGCGAGAGCACGAGGCTCCTTTGTTGATGATCTACGCAGGGGTGATTGTGAAATTCCATATCATGCAGATTCCCGAGTAAACCCGAATCAAGGGCGAGGTCCGTACGCGATAGACGATGAGAGCATCTTTAGAGATGGAAAACATACCTACCTGTTATATAACGGGCGGGCCCTTCCCCAGTCGAAAGTGGTCCTCGTTATTGTAGAGCAGATAATCAACACACATTGACTCATCCAGTGGGTGTTCATCACTCATCGTCTCTTTCAGTCTCTCTCAGATATACGAGTGTTTACACCCCGTCACATGATAAACCACCAACCCGATCGATCGATTTACCCCTGAGCCGAGCCGAATATCTTCAATCAACAACAAGGCGACCATTGTCGACAACAGTCTAGCCCTCTTTCATTCAACAACAAGCTTCTGTTTTAAGTAGCATCATCACCACCAGACATCGCCATGGTGACAACACAAGCAGCACCCACGGCGGCTGGGGCGCCACAACCGCACAAGGAAAAGATCCCCGAAGGAGGAGAGACAGAAAAGGACTACAAGCTCGTCACATTTGCGGAAGGAGACCCTGGAAACCCCAAGAACTGGTCGAAAGGGTACAAGTGGTACTGTACCATGGTAGTCGCCATCACCTGTTTCGTTGTCGCCTTTTGTTCCTCCGTCATCACTGCCGATGTCGACAGTGTAGCTCATGAGTTCGGCATCAGCCACGAGGCTGCTCTCCTCCCTATTACCGTTTTCGTCGTTGGTTTTGGTGTTGGTAGGTTTCTCCATCTGGGAAACAGACATCCTGGATTCACCTGGTCTATTTCCCGAGATCTAACATGCTTTTGACACAGGTCCCATGGTTTTCGCTCCACTTTCCGAAGTCTTTGGAAGACAGATCATCTATGGCACAACGCTTCTCGTCGCCGTCGTCTTCACCATTCCCTGCGCCGTTTCCAAGAATATCGGTACCCTCATTGTCTGTCGCCTGATCGACGGTATTGCCTTTTCCGCTCCCATGACCCTGGTCGGTGGTACTCTGGCCGATTTGTGGAGGAACGAGGAGCGTGGTGTCCCCATGGCTGCCTTCTCTGCTGCTCCTTTCATCGGTCCTGCTAGTACGTTTCCATTTTGTGTCCTTTACCCACTCTGTCCTTGAATATCCCTAGCAAATACTAACTAGATACCTACTCCTCAGTCGGTCCTCTCGTCGGTGGCTGGCTTTGTCTCGCCGGCTGGCGCTGGCTCTACTGGATCCAGCTCATCTTCTCCTTCATCGTCTGGATCCTCATCAGCTTCACCGTCAAGGAAACCTACGCTCCCACCATCCTCGGTCGCCGAGCCAAGAACCTCCGCAAGCAGACCAGCGATAACTCATACGTATCTGAGGGCGATCTGGACCAACGTCCCTTCTCGGAGCGCATGAGCGTCTTCTTGATCCGGCCCTTCCAACTCTTGTTCCGCGAGCTCATTGTGCTGCTCATCTCGCTCTACATGTCGGTCCTCTACGGCCTGCTGTACATGTTCTTCGTCGCCTACCCCATCATCTTCGAGGGCGGTAAGGGCTACTCGCACGGCATCACGGGCCTCATGTTCATCCCGCTCGCCGTCGGCGTCATCTGCTCCGCCCTTTGCGCCCCTCTGGTCAATAAGCACTACCTCAAGCAAGTCCAGAAATACAACGGCAAGCCCCCTGCCGAGATCCGTCTGATCCCCATGATGGTCTCGTGCTGGTTCATCCCCATCGGCCTCTTTATTTTTGCCTGGTCTTCGTACCCGCACCTGACCTGGGTCGGCCCCTGCCTTGCCGGCTTCCCCATCGGTTTCGGTTTCATCTTCCTCTACAACTCGGCCAACAACTACCTGGTCGACTCGTACCAGCACCAGGCCGCCTCCGCGCTTGCCGCCAAGACCTTCATTCGCTCCTTCTGGGGTGCCGGCACCGTCTTGTTCACGGAGCAAATGTACCACCGCATGGGCGACCAGTGGGCCTCGACCTTCTTGGCCTTTTTGGGTCTGCTGTGCTGCGCTATCCCCTTTGGTTTCTGGAAGTTTGGTGCTCGCATCCGCAAGAGATCCAGGTACGCTTATGGTGGCGATGACGTCGACGACTCGCAAAGTTCGGATATTGAGAACCAAAAGGAAATCGTTGATCCGAATGCGCCGCTTGTTCATGATTCGTTGGCGTTGGAGAGGGCGAGGTCTTATGTTAGCAACCCTTAAGCGGTCTGTCTAACAAAAATTCAAATCCTTCTTTACCTCCAAATGGATCGGTCTTTATGAGGGATTGATCCGAATCACTCTCACTTTTTCACTACCTGAGGTAGCAATTGCGGAACACAAACCCAATCCCTCTCCCCGCCTACGATCCAAGTCGCCAAATTTCACCACAAAAGGTGAACCATCTCCAACCTGAAAAAAAAAAAGTCCGGGGTTGTCTTACTATACAATCATAGAGGTACATAGAGGTACACACACAACCATCACCATCCACATCCACGGCCGTCATCAAACGATCAGATATCCCCCTTATTTTCGGCGTTTATTGCGAGGAGTCAAAACTTTGTCGGTGCTAAAGAAGGAGATGAAGAAGCATGCATGATTTTATGGGTTTATGTGTTTACTCGGTAATGCCTTTTTGTTTACGGGATACGTGATGTCGGACGAGCCATGGGAGTTGATGTAGATTTCCCTTTTTTTTCTTTTCCGTATTCGTTTTGCTTATAGAGATTCCCCCTCCCGCCCGATCACTTTCTTATACGCCACCTGGTATTCAATAATAGTAGTTAGACAGCACATCTATATTAGATTTTATTTGCTCGTTTCGAAAGAAGAAGAATTGTACAGTGATTCCATGGTGAGTGTGGAAAAACCAGAAAGTGAACTTGGTAAAATGCCAAGCTGTCCATCCCTTCCACTTGCCCCCTCTCAGCTCCCTTCGGGTGCCCGGAGACGTAAATACGGTACCTAACAGAAAAGGGAAACGATCCACAGTGAGTCCCACCACCTGCACCACCACCCACTGCAGTTCACAAGTTCAACAACCACTTATTAACAAATACCTACCTATCTAACAAACCCACAAGCGCCACCCCCTTCGAAGACGAACATGGATGCCAAAAGCAAAGCCCAAATAAAACCCGGTTTCCGGTTGAGGGCAAGTCAAATCGCGAAGGCCTTCCTTCAAATGCACGACAATTCGGCTGGCTGGCAGCGGGACCAAAGTACCAAAAGCGATATGTAATCCAAGCTCGCACATGCCCGTACACAGTACACCAGCCGCCCCCGGAAACTAATTGCCCGTCTCTAGGTAGGTAACCTCGGCCGCGTTTCGTGCGAAAACGTGACCCGCCAGACCCCAACTCAGGCAGGCCCCGTTTTGTTTTGTCGCCCAAGAGCGATTACAAGCCCGCCCCTAGACGAGTACGACATGTACACTACCTCTACCTAGCTATGTATCTCTTACGACCCCTATGCGTTATCCAAACATCCCGTCCCGTCGCGCCAGACACCCCGCCGGCGACAATGGCTTCGGATTGTAGTAGGCTGACGTTACCGTAACCTATTTCATTTCCAAATAGAGCGTGCACAAGGACGGGACGGAATGTCCTTTGTGCTGATCAGCGAGTTCTATAGTGCACCAATGCGCTACGTTGCGGTACAGGATCGAATTGGAAGCACATACCTACACTTCACTAGCCTGGGTAGGTACCTCTACGTATAGTGCGCAATGTATACGCGCGGCCGCGGCGCGAACGGGTAGGTACCCCCACTGAACTGTTGAATGACGTATGGCCAAGTGATTTTGGTGTGTCCGGCCCGTTCAAAGGAAACTTCAACGTCGCTTGTACCACAACGTCCAGCAGTTCCTGTGACCAAGACATTCCAAAATGCGGCGAAGGAATTTCCTTTGAGACACAACACAAATCGAGTCGCGGTCACTTACCCGAGACAACTCTAACCTTCGTTGATCTCCTTTTTGGCTCAAATGATAACGATCTGTGTCTTCAAATCTCTAAATGACGCCACCCTCTCGACAACTCAAGCGTCTATACTAACTCAACATAACATGCAGTTACATACTGACTGGACACCGTGAAAAAGCAAAACTCCGTAATCTCATGCTCCAAAGCTGTGTGGCGCACAGCGGCTATGTGGTTCATGCAAAGTACGCAAGCCATCAAATCCACGACAATGCAACCCCCCTTTTGCGCACTCAAACACCTCGTTCTTGGTTTCTTTCCTAGTCGTTTTCGTTCCGCTTTGGTAGTCTTTGCTTCAATCATCGTGATGCTTACCAGCCTCAGCCTCAGCCAAGGCATTACTTAGACCCCCTATGCTGACTTTGATGACAAGCTTCATCAGACCTCAACCGGTTTTCGGCTTCTTGGACGGCGTGCTCCCAATCGGCCTGGTGGAGATACCAGAGCTCAACTGTGGATACCCTAGACAAGCACAAAACGTCAGCATGGGTTTCGGCCCTAATGCACTGCAAATCATCCGCTACAAGATAGCCACTGGGAATAAACGGGTCACCACTTACACGGCCAGACCAATGGCAACTCCAAACCAGAGTCCTTGCAGTTGCCATCCCAGAGCCCATCCAGTCGAAAACGAGATAGGCAGGGCAATCAGGTAGTACGAGAAGAGATTGGTGAAACCGCCAATGCCTTGTCTGCCAATGCCTCTGAGCAGACCGTGGGATATGGCCGCCAGAGCATCTACCAACTGCAACACTGCGCAGATTGGTAGAACCTTGGACACAATAGCAGCCACTTCTTCATCCTTGGTGAAAAGATACGGAATCTTGAACCTCAAACTGCTGAGTAGTGTCATGTTGAACAGACCGACAACAATACCGCAGCAAAGCGCCTGTTAGGAATTAGCGTTTTTGCGTACCAAACCGTGTATTGGCCTTCAAGAGTTCGGAACATACCACTTTGGCGCTGGTACGCGCAGCGTCACTCAGTTTGGCGCCAATGAGATTCGCCACACGCGTAGAAGCAGCAATAGAGAGTGGGAAAGGAATGTTGAATGTCGTCGATGTGACCGTGACGAGAACGCTCTGCGCAGCCAGATGGGCACTGCCGAATTGACTCGCGGCAAGTGTGAGAACTTCAAAAGCAAAATATTGAGCTTCCACCATGATCATGCCAGGCAAAGCCAACCGGATCATAGGACCTAGTTTGGATATTAGTATGTTGTCTACTTCACTCATCGGACGAGTGTCCACTTACCCCAGTTGCTGAACGCATGTCGACTCAACCCGTTCCAACACTCCATACCCTGGATGAAGCGGACATAAAGGAAGAGAAGGAACGGCAAGAGGTTCTGGGTGAAAACGACAGCGCTTGCGGCACCCGTAAATCCCCATCCCATCCTCCAAACGAAGAACCAGTTAGCCAGCACGTTCAGTGGTGCACCAATCAGAAGAACGAATGTGGTGGCGTGGAAGAGACCTTGGGCTTGGACGAAGCGCTTGCCGCTCTCAAAGGCCGCCACTCCGGGTGTTCCAAGAATCAGGACTCGAAGATACATGCCGGCCAGTGCTGCGGTATCCGGATCGGGGATGATGCGGTTCAAGACGCCACCCGAAAACCACCAGAGCGTCGCAATGGGCAGGAGTAGAAGCCACAAAAGATACGTCATTCTCTGTAATTGAAGACCGACCAGCTTTTTGTGACCAGAACCGAATGCCTGGGCGCAGAGCGTGTCCAAGCATGTCGAAAGCCCCTGAACTGGAGCGTAACATGTAATGTTGGCCGTCATGGTAGCAAGACTGACTGCGCCGAGCTCCAAGCGTCCAATACGTCCGACCGTAAAGACACTGGTCACGGTGACCGAGTAGTGCAGCAAAAAAGTTACGATAAGTGATCGCGAGTACTTGGTAATCGTCTGGGCCTCACGTTGCCAGGTTGTCTTGAGCATGTTTTGAGCAACAGCTCGTTCCCACTGATTGATCTCCTCGCTGATGGTTGGCGATGGCGGCAAAGGGTACTCCTGAAGGAGCGGTGTCTCCTCGAAGGCCTTGTCTGGGACAGGGACCTTGGTACTGAACAATCGACGGTACATCTTTTTCCATAGGGGATCGTTGGGGGACCGAGGATGCTTGGGTGGCAGCAGATGGTTATCGCGAAGAAGACTGCGTTCCGCCGCGCGCGATTCGACAACATCGGTCTCGCAAACAATCGGGCTACCTTGCATTTCACTGGCGATGATGGGTCGGAGGGTGCCATAGGCGATGCCTCCAGGCCGTGAAACTAGATGACCAACGGGCAGAGACCCGACGTCGATAAGCGGTCCGAGATCTTCCTCGTCATCGGAGCGGCATTCCTCGTCTCGTTCGTGTTGCTCGTCATCCTCCAATTCTGCTAGATCCCTGGCGAGGATCTCTTGGGCGATAGGTGCGGTGGATAAATACGAGGTCCCGAGAAGGGATACTGTGTCGAAAAGGGTGTCATGGAAGTCCCTGGACTCCCTACGTGCGGCAGACCCCCTACGTCGCCCGGACGACTGGATGGGTATAGGTGGTGAGGCCATGATGAGTGGTACTAGAGATCAAAAGACAGTTGTAAGCTATGGTCCCTAGACCTCGTGATGGTATTCAGGACTCCAGGACTGTGAGCAAGAAAGCCCATGTGCAGTTCTTGTGGTTTTCGTGCAAGAATGGTGGGTAGGGAAAGGTTCTTGATCGTTGGGATGCCTGTAGAACTAACCTCTGCAGCAAGTAGTGAAGATAATGCAAACACTCAACGGAATAAGAATGACTTGATGGAAAGTGAAGAGGTCAATGACCTTAGTATGGCGAACGGCAAGTTTTATGTCCCGTCTGCACAAGGCAGGTGAAGGAAGGGACGGAGGGGCAGATCAGATAAAGCACACTTTTGGAGCACACGGGTTGGCCGTGAAGTTTGAAGCCAACCTAACTGCGTAAACAGAAAGTGGCGACTCCGAGTGGTCTCCGTCGTCACTGCACCGCACTCCGGACACCGATCAGCAAACTGACCCAAACTGGCAGGAGAAGATACTGTAGAGAAAACCGTCAACTGTCTACGTACCTCTTTCCCCCATCCATCTCACCATGGCAGCATCTCAGCATCCTACATCTGCAGTGCGCTCTCAGGCATCTGTACACCTCACTGGAATCCATCGACAAGGGTGGGAAGCGACCGGGAGTACTACATTGCGCAGCATCGTCCGCCGGCAGGTAATCACCGTGATCTCGGGTCTCTGCCGCGACTAGTTCCCTCGATGAGACCTTTGAGTTGTAGAGTGGACAGCGTAATGTGTCACATCGGCAACGTTATTCCACCTGGCGATTTGCAACGGGAAGCCAGGCTCTAACAGGTTCAGTTCCGTTCCTAGTATCCTCGAGATGGGCTGTCGAAACTCCGGACACCGTCAGGGGGGGGGGGGGGGGGGGGGGGGGGGGCAAGTCCGCAACGGCCAACCGCTAGCCGGCCCACTGTGGCCCGTCTCTGCCGTAACTGCCTTGCAATACATGTGAAGGCGGATAAAGAAATGCGTGCGGTTTTCAACATTCAGACGGAGTGGGAGGTAACGCCTCCTCAGAGTCTCGTCCAATGACAGGCGACAGGTGCGAAGCCCTTGATGACGCTCGAGGCTGTGGTGAGGGGAGCATGACGGTGTTGTGCAGCCCGTATAATTGATGGTGGTGGTAGCCACAGAAAGGACCAAGGTCGAAATACCTCAGCTAGGATCAATTGAAAAAGAAGGATGTCACGCGAAAATGATAATGGTGTCGAGAAGAACCAATTCGTTCCAAAGTGGTTGCGACTGCCTCCTGAGACGACTGAGACTAGACCATAGAAGGTTGTAGCCGATGCCGGGTACAAGTTGCTTGTACCGTAGTATTTCCCAGTCCTTCTTGTCTTTTTCCACTCTGTGCCTACTACCAAACAAACCTGAACCGTCTGCCAGATTTCTGTTCCATTTCCGAGCTACATACCTCTTAGGGGTGTTTTCCTTGGAATTCCCCTCCCAATATTCAATAGCCCCATACATCTGCAGTGGTAGTTTGAGACTTGGGGCCAATGTACGCCGTCTAGGAATTTGCCTCCATTGCCGATCATCTCAATGCTCGGGGTTTCACAGAACTACCACCCCATTATAAGGCAAGCGAATCACGGACAAATCTGGCTCGTGAGAAAACGCAACCAACTCGTCGGTGATGCAAGGAGGCTCAAGGCTCCAAATTCGTCGACAGAATGGAACAAAGCCGGTAACCCGTGGCAATGGCCTTCCATCATGTTTGGGCGTCAGGTGGTGGCATGCTGAAATGCAAATCATCATCCGGTCTGTTCAGTCTTTCATCGCCGCGATACACAATTCCCACAAGTCCTTCACCGATTGTCGCACAATGGCTGGCCACCTGCAACGGTTGGAGAACCCTGCCGGCCCTGCCAATGAACCAGCCTAGCCACTCTTGCACCCTCTTGAGACTGGTGTTGGCATCCGATGCAGTGCGGATAACTTGAGTCCCGTCGACTAGGTGAAAGAAGAGTGAACGGTGTGTGACGGTGCAATAGGCAGGTATTCGATCCGAGGGCTCCCCGCCGTCACCGTGGCTTCCTCTCTGATGCCGTTAGTGGGGGCGCAAGGGCGCATGGAATTACAGCGGGAGCTACCCCTCACGAGCCCTTCAGTCTCGACGACGGAGCTGTCTACCCGCCTGTGTCACCGATTGTTCAATGACAATGACGAAACAGTCAGTCCGAAAATGGCGCATGTTTCACACCAGAGATAAGGACTTTTTTGAGTCAACAAAGCCGCCATGGATGGCCAAACGGTCTGCCCATTCCCTTGCTCAACTGGTGTTCCAACCCTGGCCATGGCAATGCCTCTGGACAAAAAAAGAAACCACCAAGATCCCCTGACCTTCTGAATTCTGCACATACCGTATAGTGCGGCTGCATTCCAACCTTGCTGCCCTCACTGCAACCTGAATGCACGATCACTGAGAAGGAAGGTCTCAGTATCGACATTCAGATCTCATCTACTACCTTGCAGGCACTTACATACTGGACTGGCGAGCGTCTGCAGGACGCTTGGACCACGGATTCTTACCACGACGTCGCTTCCAATGAGGCACCTAGAGGGTTGTCCTATGAGCCGAAACCGACGTGCTGCGCCTCTGCTCTTCATTGAGCAGCGTCTAGACGTACTCGCCGGAGGACATCGATCGACACGGTAACCACGATGAGCACGGGGGCTGAATCGATCCCTGGGAGGGAATACTTTTTTTTTTTTTTTTTGGACTATACCTACCATTTCTACCCAAGGAGCGCGGGATGCCCACTCGCCTGACACTGACAACCATCAAAGCTATTGCTTTTTGCGCCATGACTTGGATGCGATGAACCACTCCTCACAACTACACCATTACCTCTCCGCTCATTGGCCTTGAGAGTTGCGGTGTGAAAGCCGGATCGCAAGCACAGCCGATACATGGCCTTTTGCAGTTGCCAATCTGGGTATCCCGTCGCTATAAATTGTCCGAACTTAAAAAAAGATCGCCGACTTTTGGTGGTGTGCACGACCCCATTCAGAATCAAACCCATCCCACCTCAGTTATGCAACATAACGCGGATGTGAAGACACTCCGCATTCCTTTTGCTACAACATCATCAAAGCGGGATCCATGAATTCTATCTGGATCAACAGTGTCTTGCATCCTCACTTCAGTCTCGGGATGTAGTAGACCCGACCGTTCCGCGGCTCTTAAGATTGAATGACATGGAGGCCTCCGTTAGAGTCACCATCTTAGCATCTTCCAATTTCATTTGCTCTCAAGTGGGCCTCTATCGAAGAAGCAAGACGAACAAGCCGCACACCGTTCAAGAAGTCCACTATCTTCATCTGCCCTTCTCCAGAGCAACTTCAGCTTCTCGTCAGGGTTTCTCTATACCATTCGGGATGAAACGTGAGAACACAACTGTGGGATCAGAGACAACCCAGACATACGCAACATTTGAAGGCCACCCATCTGACATTTTTGCACAGTCAAGCCCGGCCAAGCACACATTGGACCCTAGAAACATACAGCTTTGTTTCAGTCTTAATTCTTGTTCCTTGACTACTCAACACAAGCAGAATTCCTATTACTTTTGAGAAAGCACCTTTTTGACCTGCCTCCCTGCAGACTACCACGCCACCACCTGTTGTAAAAGAAAGTTGTAAGGGATATGTTTATTTATGAAAAGAAAAAAGAAGGCGTGCTGGCAAACAACGACAGACGAAGACTCTATAAGAGACAAAGGCGAAACATCACATGTGACTCGTGACAATCAGTCCGAACTAACCCAGCATCTCAACATCTCCTCCACTCAAAGTCCCAGGTCTCGGTAGTCGCCTCAAAGTACGACTTTTCGTTGCGCAGAGCACCACGAAAGTTGATGTTCAAGATGCCAAACCCGTCATTCGAGGACGTGGTGCACGACGACCAGGCTCTGTCGGTGAAGTGGTTCTGGAGGGTCACTGCCTTGTCGATCCTGGACGAGCCGTCGTTGGAGAGTTGTCCCTTGCTGGTGGCCTGTAAGTTTTGTTGATATCCATCTGTCAGTCTCCTGATGATCCTTTTATTGTAGGTACCTACTTGCCATTGTCCAACCCGATTTGGAAGACTTACAGAATCATCTGCACTAGAGCTAAAGTAAACAGTTGAGAAGTAGTCCAGCGCCGCGCCCGGGTCTAGCGTCACGTGGCCGTCCACGAACGTGTCCTTGACGGAAACCTGCCAGCCGGCCGACACGCCCTTGGCCTGCACATGCACCTGGCAGTTGGCTGTCCGGTTTACCGTGTTGGGGTACTCGATGGCGAAGTGGTTGAAGGTGAGGGTCGGGTCGTCCAGGCCGCCGCTGAATCTGGCCTGCGTCTGTGGGCATCCGCTACCTGAATAGCTGATGGAGTTGATGCGCGGGGTCCCTGCTGGGGACTCGGCGGCGGCGGCGAGGGTTGTTAGGGAAAGAAGGGCGGTGAGTGTGGTGGTGATGGGACTCATTTTGAGTGTTGTTCTATGTGCAGTGTGAGATGAATATGGCTGACTGGCTGGTACCTAGTCACTTTGGCGATGGTTGGTATCTTGGTGTTGAGTCGATGCAAGTTCAAGGGTCAGGTTATTGCAGCAAAGAACTTTCGAGAGTTCAGTGGTGATTTGGCATCTGAACCAACAGGCTTGCTCACGTCCTTCTTATACTATTAAAGACTGACTGCTAACGTGATGCAACTAGGACTACAGCTTCCCTTACCATCCCTCTCTCCCAAGGCTGATAGGTAGGTAGATACCAAACATCGTCAGAAAGGGTCTAGATCCACCATCGTTGTGATGGACCCAACTCTGTAGACCTCATTTGCCACGCAAAGGACGGAGCTTAGATTGAATGACGGAATCGTGCAATGCATCTCTGGTTAATGGACGGTTATGTTCAATTCGCCTGCCGGTGTCATTGATTGCATCATGAAGAGTAGTCCTGCCAGTAGCAGTACCACTCATTTATTCTTCGGGAACCCCAGTGCCTCTCTCTACCATATCACAGCAGATCCAAAAGAACCAAAAGGCGAAAAGACAAGAGAGAGCAAGAGCTCAAGTGTGTTGAGGCACAGTTTGGATGCGGACCTTCTAGGCCGCTATTTATCCAAATTGAGCTACCCGCGAATCCGGAGTCCTTGGATTGGATTGGATTGGATTGGATTGGATTGTACCAACGAACGGTTCATACATTACATGTAGTCCCCAAGTCCCGTATATTAGGTGTACATGTAAGCAACCCCAGCTTGACAACCCAAGTTGCCTGCCTCCATGTGCTTGGAAGGTTACCTCTACCGAAAATAGCCGTGCCGTGTTGACTACCAGACCCGCATACACTGGGCTGGCACTGAAATGTAAACCTACTCTACCTAGTGCGGTGTGATTCCATCATGTTGCCTGGTTGCGTGTACTTGGAGCAAAATGCAACTCTACAGTTCCATGTCCCGAGTGTTCGTCTATATGTTAGGTACCTTAGTTGAAGTAGGTTTGGTAGTGCCAAGGTAAGGTAACGGTAGGTAGAGATGTAATGTTGAGGACATGGACGACTAGTCACCGATTGGAGTTCGCTTGTTTGCTTGGCTTGACCGTGCTAGGTAGAGTATTGAACGGTTCGACCAACCAACGATGATACCTGTATATGTCAAGTAAGTAAGGTACCGGACCGGGGTGCATCATATCCTGAGGTGGTTTTCTATTAGGGAATGGAACAAGTCCAAAGGAGGAGAGGGTTCCGTGACTGGTATCTTGGTAGGTAGGTCGTAGAGGTGTTTTGCAACCAATTGAAGCGTACAAGTTTCGGCCATTTCCCAATTTTCTACGGATCAGATTGTCGATTAGAGGTAGGAGGGAGACTGCGTGAAAATTTGTCATTGACGGGGATCGCGTTTAGTATTCAATTTATCAAACACTTGGGGCAATCGTTCGATCCTCTTTACCGTCCTTGCAGTGGTGTGGTACATATTTGGGATGAAAGAGCTCCCAGTTATGACAAAGACGTTGTTGCAAGGTAGGTACATAACTACCACCTACACAGCTATGGCTTTTTGGATTCACGTTTTTGCAGCTGTAAATAGACTGCGTGAATGATTCCGGTGGTCTTAGGACCATAGCATCCAGCCACAGTGATATTCAATTAAGTACCCTACTTAGGTACCTCTAGGTAGCCAAAGGGTAAGGTAAACCATCATTGTGAACTATAAGACCGGGCGGTAAGAACGGGCTTGCATTGTTGAAATGCAGGTAGTGGTTTAATACACCTAGGGACTAGACGTAGTGGCGAAAAGTATGAATCTCCAAATGAATGCATTCTTCCTTTGCTGTTAGCACATGCTTTTCAGGGTCCAGCGGGACGGACGGCCGGACCAAACGGGCGACCCAGACATTGGCAAAGTGCCGGGGATTACAGCCAAGGGTCTATCGGTGGTCTGGAACACATAAAATTGCTGGGTCGTTATTGTACTGCAGGAAACCTAGAGGTAGTTTAATATGCAGGACCAAAGACGCCAGAACCCAAGCGGTCCTCTATGTGCCATGATGAGGTGGTAGTGCAATATCCGTCTTGGGGTATGGCTCTGGAATCTCTACTCGGTTCTGGGGTAGTGGGATGTTTTCGCCGCTTTGAAGAAACCCTCACTACCACATCTTCCTCGGACGTTTCGTAGAGACTAGATGGCAATAGGTGTGTGTCAAGTGTGCGTACCATTGCCCCTCGGTGCTTCCTTCACGGCTAGATACTGTATATCGATGGTTCAGAATTTGCGTGCGGAACATGGGTTGTCCGTAGATAGATCCGGTTGCCTGTAGGCGAATCATCTCTTCGTGAAAGACAACGTCTACCTTCCACACTTGCCATCAACCTTTACGGCAAAGCATCATGCGAGATCCACCCCATAAAGAAACAGGGTTCCATGGTTCATTACATGTGCATTGAGCAGGGTGAAGAAAGCTCATCCAAGCCTGGCCTGGACCTTGCCCCCAATTCCGTTAACCGTTGTGTGACGCGTGAACTCGTGGCAACTCAAGTTGGGAATCCAGAGCGTTTCTTGATCGACTTCACCTGCCCTGAATGGAAATGAGTACTTAACTAGCGGAGGCCGGGACCGTGAAAGAGGTTGCTTTGATACCCAGGTCCCGTTCTTGTCCCTGTGGTACTTGTTGGGGTTGTATTGTGCCTGACGTTGACGTCGGATGGCAAGAAATGTTTGTCCCTGGAACTGCCAGTGACGGAAGGAAGACTCTGACGGTTGGGAATACCGCATTCTTTTTATCGGCCACTGCACCCACCTAGAGGTATCTACAGTTGATTCAAGCGTAGATGTCACAAATTACTACCTCTAGGTACCTCTAAGCAGTTCTTTGGCATGTTTATCTCTGGACAACAAGACGGGACCTTTTTTTGCCAAGAGCGAGACTGGAGTCCAAGACTTCAAGTTGATTGTAGCTGAGACGCAAGGAAGGACAAAGACATGGTCCGATAGACGTCAGAGAAGCTTCATTCGAAGGGAAGAAGCCAGCAATCGGTTCCATGCGGCAATCAAGCGGCCAGGTTTGTCATGGGCCGGCCAAAGGCCATCCGACGATGGCCTGCATAGCCCCGCGGGAGACACAACGAAGATGGCTTGCGGTCCCGACCCGCTCTAGGTCTTTCGAGATCCGTCTCCCCGAGTGTTCCGGAAACGAGGTCGGTGGTCATGGGGGGCGCGGGGGGGGGGGGGGGGGGGGGGGGGGGGGGGGGGGGGGGGGTGCCTTCCTTGTCCGTCAGCCTCAAGTTCATTTCGTTGTGTGCAGGCAACTCGTCCCATCAAGAACTGCCAGGCCAACTGAACGCTTCGGACTTCCTTGCACTGTAGTGCACGGGTAGTATGTATTGCCCTGTAATGATCATCGCGAAGTGCAGTGCAGATATAAACTTCACTTCAGTTCACCATGTTCGCAGGTTGGGCCGAGTTCGGACTACCCCTGCCCTGAAGTACATACCTCGACGGTTCCGTCCAGTACAGGGAGGGCCAGGGGGGGGGGTTAGGGTTATTTTTAACCCTTCGAAGGCCCATGCACGCACTGCAGCCCGCTTGGAAGGCCACTGCTGGCAGTGCAAGACGTCTGAGTTCCAATCGGGTGAGGCGGGGACTGAGACGAAACCAAACTAAAGCCAGCGGTCACTGATAGACGCGCGGCGGAGCGTAGACGGGGAAGTACCCCATAACAACCTAAATCTGTTAGAAGGTGTAGGTGTAGTAGAGCGATATTTTTTTTTTTTTTTTTTTTTTTTTTTTTCTATACTTGAGAACTGGCCTTACTAACAGAGGTACATTCCCTTGCCCGTTTGGAGGTACAGGACCTGCAGTACACTAGTGCCTCCAAGTTGTCGGTCGGTACCTACCTCTAGGCCTGGGACGCTGCCGTCTACCTTCTCATCCCCGTTCACTCTGTTGTGCGTGCACACTCAACAAGTGGCAGTGGACCAACAAGTTCATCACTGCATGCAGGACAATGATTACCACGCATGGGTTTGCCCTGGATTGGACACTACGAAAGGAGGAAGGAAAGTGTCGATTAGTTCCTTTCTAGTTCAATTTGGTATTATACATAGATAGAACGCACTTATAATCTACAGGCAGAGCACCAGTCTCCGTACTACATCAATTGACCGAGTGGTATTTCACCGCCACTACAACCCACTGCAGCACACCGACCAACCGAGTTTTCCCAATCCAGACATCAGCATGTAAACAACCAAGAGCCACCAGAGGACGGATTGTTACCTTGCTTGTCGTGAACAGTCGTTAATGTCATTGTTTCATCAACTGCCCGCCTATCTACTTTGTGAGTATGACTTCATGTACCAACGTTTACCCTAACCCACATCTGGATCCATCATTATGCCGCTCATTATGCACTCAGAGCAGATTCCCGCAATGCACAACTTCCTGTACGTGCAAGCTTCAGTCCCCCCAGCTCTTCCTAGTGGTTCAAAAAGCCTTCCTCCAAAGGGGTGTCCCAATAACGCCGATATAAACCTATACCAGTCATAGTACGCCATACATTCCACTCTCTCTCTTAAACTGTATTCACCGCCGCAGAATAGTCAAAACCATTACTTCTTTTGCTCCTGAGTGCTCACGACGTATTCGTCACTCTCGTACTGGGGAAGCGCACCACCCTCTTCGAGCTTGGCCAAGTCGGCAGGAAAGTAGATGCCATCGATCGGGACCGGGTCCTGGTTGTGGAGGTACATAAGATAGTAGTACACGCCGCAGAAGCCGCCGCCGCCAATAAGGTTGCCGAGGAGAGAAGGAATGATGCCTGTGGTTCAACACTGTCAGTTTCTTCTTCTCGCCATCAACCACTCAGCAAAGACAAAATGCCATACCCTTCCAGATGTACAAGCCTACAGTGACCCCGGGGGTGTGGTGCCAGATACCAAAGGGAATGTAAAACATGTTGACGACAACGTGGTCGAGACCGAGCATGGCGAAGCAGAACACAGGCCACCACATGCCCATGGCACGGGACATGAGATCCCTACCGGCCATACCGAGATAGGCAGCGAGACACACGAGCCAGTTGCAGCCGATGGCGCGAATGAAGATCTGGTGCCATTGGGGAACAACTTGCTTGGCGTAGACGACGCTCTGAATCACCTTTACCTGTGCAGGATCCGTGAACAAGCCGCCATCTGGAAATAGAGAGACCGATCAGCCTTGCCCCGCCAAGGCAAACGAGAAGCAAAAGGCAGGGTAACTTACAACCAAAGATAATCGCCATGACAAAAAGACAGCCGGCGAAATTACCCCAGAAGCAGATGAACCAGTGCAACAACATCTTCTGCCAGGGGATACGGCCTTGAAGACAAGCCACGCCAGTCAACTGTTGGACATCAAGTTAGCATCCGAGCACCTTCAACATCCACACTTTCAAAGTCACATACCATGGTAGAACCCGTAAACAAGTCGGCACCGCTCATAAAAATCATAACCAAGGCGCAAGGGAAGAGAATGGAGCTGAGCGTCTTGACGAGACCAGGAGTGTTCTCAGCCATCCAGGGAATATCACTAGCGACAAGGGTGGCACCAGAGGCGAAGGCTGCTATACAGCCAGCAGACACGGCCGAGCAAAACACTTTGACGGGGAACATGTTGGCCTTGAAGGTGCCTAGACGGCCGATGATCTCGATCGTCTCGATAGGGCTGTAGGCGTTGCCATTGCGAATCCAAACCGTATTTTGCTGATTTTGGATGCGAGACATTGTGGCGCCCTGACGATCAGCTCTCACAAGCTTGAAACCGGTGGGTGTTATTATGTGACGGATAGAAGAGGAGGCGTTCCCCGTATTGGGAACTTTGGCCGATGTGGGCTGTCGAAGGAGGTTCAGGCTATATATAGTATGTCGCGCCCAGCGAAAAGTGAAAAGTGTTTGTGACGGTTCGAGGTTGTGGTGAGGTGAGGTGAGGTGAGGTGAGGTATAGTGGTGTAAGAGAAGAGGTTGAATCAACGGCTGACAAAATCAGACCAAGGTCGAGGCAAGCAGTCCTTCAAATGCACGGAGAGACAAGCCCAAAAAAGTAGTCCCCCAAAGCTGTGGATATCACATAGCTCCGTGGTGGAGTCGAGTTCCAGCACCAGGTTCACCCATCGATATTCGAGACCGAGAATGAAAGGCCCCATCCCTGTTTGTTGAAATATGTGGTCACTCCCAGTAGACTAGAATGTCAGCATCATGTGCATGGTGGTGAAGTGTCCGCGTCCGCGACTTTGGCAACTCTGTGAACGGGAAACATGGGAATTGGATCAAGACTGAGTTCCCAAATCCGAGGCTCAACAGAGAACGGATATGGGACGCTTTGGACTCTGGATGAACTTCCTGACTCTCACGCTGCCGGTGAGACCGTGGAAGTCCAGTCGGTTAGGACCGAAGCTGCCCAGGTCTCGTCGGTGGTACGCATGGCAGGGCGAGAACTAAAAGCCTAGGGTTTGAGGAGCATAAAACGTGCATTAGATGTAGTAGAGTCCAGACGCGGCGCACCGGCCCCCGTACGTATCCGGTCTGATGGTTTTTGGGGTCGGTATAAGCGGTTCATGATAGCACAAGCCCCCAACGACGACTGCTTTATGTGTCAAATGCTCACTTGACCATCCCATTTTTTTTTTCCCTTTCCCGATGTCAGCCGTTTCGGATCGCCCATAACCCCCAGAACAAGAAGGCCCAAGTGAAAGGGTCGTGGAAGAAGGCTTTTCTCCAAAAGGGGGGTTCAAAATCTCTTGCTTTACCACAACAAGGAAGCAAATTTGACCGAGTCGGTGGGCTCCATCGAGGTGTGATGACTCGCGGCGTACCCAGCTTACCGTGGCCCAGCTGTGATCAAACCCCGCGGAGTCGCAGGAGCTTACATATAGTCCGCGATGACCGTCCTTTAAGTCTGGATCCAGCACCCGTACGATCTTCAGAAGTCGACTGTGGACCGGATTACCTAATCGGCATCTTTGAACTGCGTGACGACGATGCTTGGGGTTCTCTTTTGTGCGTACACAGGTCCGTCGACGATGAGGCGTGAATTCTTGTCGACTATTTCGTCTCCAACAGCCTTTCTCGAATCTCTATTTTGCCTGAGGTTAATATGGTGTCTGTCGTGTGCGACCACGAGTTAAGTGTAACCCCCTTTTTTGCAGGCTTAGCCGAAGTCCAAGGTAAACAAAGCAAAAGAGGCAACTAAAGCTCAGACAAGCCCGGCAATAAACCTCCTTGTTTCCGTTCGGCCGTGCGCTTGGCGGGCAGCCGGCAATGTCGAGGTAGCAATGCGTTAACCGGCACCGATACGGCTAGCACGCGACACTCGTTGCCCCATTACATGGAACATTCTGCGCACCAACAAGTGCGACGCTAATGCGACCAACGGGTATAGCCAGGTCTTGGCAGAGACGACGATCTCGACTGACGAGTTGACGATGAGCTGGTCTCTGAGCAGCGGGCATGCTGTCATCTGTTGGGCACTGTAATCTAGAGCGGCACGCCCTGACGCTGCATCGTTCGCAGAGCAGCTCTCTCCGCATCGTCCGTACTGAAGCCCACATTGGGACTTGCGCGCGTATCCGGGGGATTGGCCGTGCTCCAGTGACATTGGCGGTCGGTTGGCGGTTATCGTGCTTGAAGCCAGAGGTTGACCTGGGCGGGAGGAACAGATGGGGTCAAAGGAACGTGGAGAAAGCCCCGAGTGGAAAGCTTAAACCCGGATGGGGTGTACAGGTACAGTAAGTGAGGAGATAATTCCTGAACCCCCACTCCATAAATCCTGCGACCCCCCCTTTGAGAACACCCCAGCATCCCACTTTGCGCTCTCTCCGCTGCACAGACTTGTGAACTTCTCTTCCAGGTCCGTCGTCGATGCTTACCCAATCTGCACAAAGCCGCCCTCACCTACTCTGCTGCCATTGCCAACCCTGTCGGCGACAAAGGTTGTCTGTAACAATCACCTACAATTCGCTACATGTGGAGTAGGCACCCTTATCTTCAACTCGTGTGGAGAGCCACGGATAAAGGAGAAGGCAACTTCGTGCCGGTCACCAGGGATCTCGGGTACATTGGCGGAGAGGGGTGTGTTGTCGACCCGTTGCGGCAAGAGATTTGGAAGACCGGTTGTCGGTGATGACGGTGTGATGCCGGCGTGCCGTTCTTCCCTCAGTCTGTCGTCCTCGTCATTTGTCCTCCATGATCTCGATCGGAGAAACCATGCTCATACGCGCTCCTCCCCCCACCTGCCGCGTACACTCCAGCAACTGGTGATCCTTGACCGCTGGTCAAGATTCGTTGTCGTTCTCGGAAAAGCAAAGGTTGGCAGATACGAGGCCAGGCTGAAGTAGCATGAAGACGCCCTCGAAGGCCGTTTCAGGCCCGCTGGGAGCACGAGTGTCATGACTAGTGTCCGCCGGTGGACAGTGTGCCTCCCTTCTCCTTGGATTCAGATTTTTCCGCTTGTCCTTGAGGGAGCAACACCGACTCTTGAACCTCAGGGCGGGATTCAACCGAGGGAAATCTTCGCATGCTTAGCGCCTGAGTGCCTCCTGTTGCGGACCAAGGGTACGATTCCAGCCCCCGCAGCTGACTGACGTCAGCCCTTTACACAAGAGAAACAGTCCTTTGTACCGGATGAACTGGAATTCGAAGGAGGTGTCATGACATCAGAAACCCGAGCAACAGACACCGACCGATGATCCCCCTGTCCAGCAGCTCCGATGATTCCACACCGACCTTACAGCAGCAGAGCAGATAGTTCTTTCTCCCCAGGACCATAACGCCAATCTCCAGAAAAAATACAAAACACCAACGCCATTATCTCGAACGACGACAACAACGACAACGACCCTCTCGCTCAGCCTGGAAGCAAACAAAAGATAAAATAAAAAGGAACGTGGTGTCGAGTTGGGCAGGGAGACCGAACCCAGAACGAAAGAAAAAGGCAGATCTAAGGCGGTAGCTTAGCCGAGCAACCCAGTTCTCGAAAACTTTGCTAGTTAACGGTTCTGGTCCGCCGCACGAGTCTCCTGTTCACTTGTCCGCGCTCCCCCATTTCAGGCGACAAGCTGGTGTTGCTGTTGGTGGTGGTCGACGATATAACAAAGGTCATCCACAGGCAACGGCAGGGACATAATGCCAGTACTTTCGGGGGGCTGAGACCACCGGGTGCTGACTGTCTCTCTGCACTATCTCGACCTGGCAACACCTGCACTCGTACCAACAATCTCCCGTGGCGGCGCACATCTTGGGTCACCGCCGGAAGATGGACTGAATCTGGAGAAAGCTGCCCCATCTTCACTTCCCCGGGGCTGTTCCCCACGGAGCTCACCCCAAATCTGGTTACCGTTACACTGTATTCCAGCGGCATCGTCAAGCTTGTCGCAACCCGTGGCTGAGTTGCTGGGCGTTGACCGAGTGACGTGAGTGGACGTGGTCATGTGGTCGGACAATCGCAGATAAGCCCTTGGCGATGCTCTGAGCTCTGAAGTCTTCGCCGTCGTCCCCATCCGACATGTCGCAATGTTGATGTGACTCTGTTCCACCAAGGGAGGTACCTGTCGTTGACATGGGATCTTGGTGTCGGTCTCGTCCGGGTTCGCGGTCACCCCTATTCCCACGTTTTTACGTCGAGGCGATCGACTTATCGTTACCACTACCACCACCATCGGTCCCCCAAACCTTGAGGTCGGATATTCACTGCGCGGCTTCTTTTCGAAACAACCCATTATAGACGCAAAGGCCATAGTTGTCGTACTCAACCACGCTCGACAAGGCGCCCTCCCCACCTGGTTTCATCGTCGATATCGGGCTCGTCGCGGTAGAGTTCAAGCGGCGTCGTTGGTGTGTGCGAGAGTGAGTGAGTGCCTGGATCCTCGCCTAGTGTGAATGCTTCTGGTGTGGGTGCCGTGGATAGGGGTTATCAGGGCAGATTGTGGTCGTGGATGCAACGGCTAAAGGTGGACAATGGCCGAGCGGGAAATTACTGGAGAAGCGGTTTGAGAAGGATGATGTATGCACAAGTGATGGCAGCATTGACTTCTGCGTTCGTCCAGCACATGAGCGTCGGCACGTTGTATGTTGAGTCGAACAGCTCATAGGCTTTGAGCCACTGTGTAGAGTTCTTTCGGTTGTCTTCGATGGGAAACAGGAGGCGGAAGACCGAGACGATGCAAACGCTAGACGAGTGGAAACAGTGAGCTATAGTGAACACAACTACCGCCCCTTAGCTCCCAGAAAGTGGATGGGGAGGCTGGCTGGTGTTTCCCGACTCACAAACAGCCCAAAGCAGAGACACCACCAACTAGGGCCATCTTCTGGTGCCGTGGTAACTTCACTCTGGAAAGAGCTGACATGGCAAGAAGGTTACCAGGGGGGCACATGCGGTGCAGATTGATATGACATGCCAAAGGTCAATGGCCGAAACCGCGATGATCGATGCCAACTTGAGTGAAGGCAAGGTTAGGAGATTGGGAGATGATCCCGTAGAAGGCTACCTCTGTGGTTTTGGCAGCGGTCATTTTGGTGATGACAGACCGACGGCCTCTTCATCGCGTGTTTCTGAATCGTCCAGGCATCGGGGCCGATCCTCTGCGACCTGAGAAGTTCATTATCCTGTCCCAAGTGAAGCTACGGACTCGATCTGTATGGGATGACGTGTGTCGAAACCTTGTTGCCAGACTCCTATGCTTGTGTGTTTGCTGTCCAATGTTTGGAGAAGTACCAACGGTGGTGGATTTCGGAAAGGAACTTGTAGTGTGAGGTATTGAGTGAAAGTCGGCTGTTGCGATTGGTTGGGGAAGGCGAGTTTTCAGCTGCATCGATATTTGCAACCCCGTCGCTCTTGCCCTCGTCATATCATACCTCTACCCACACCATCCAACCCCGCCCCTATCAATTTTTCGATCTCCTCCGATCAAGGGAATCACACCGAGGCACGGGATCGTACGCTAGGCTCAACCGAGCATGTTCCTGCGGGAAAGCATCGAGTGGAAGAAACCACACTACGGCAGTATCTTGATATATTTTTTTTTTTTTTTTTTTTTTTTTTTTTTTTTTTTTTTTTTGTGAGTCGAACTTATCCCCACGCTTCTAGGCCAATCGATTAAAGTCCACCTCAGGAACGAGCTGCAGGCCGGCACCAAAGGGAACGTAGCATCCAGACACAGCAAAACAATGTAATTGGCCTGTAAACCGCGGGGGATGTTCGGTGACCATTTTCCGTGACGGTTCGTCTCGCCAACAAGGGACTATCCTTGTCTTCTATCAAAAAAGTGCCATGGCGATCATGGATGATGGGGATCTTGGCTTCGTTGGCGTCGGAGCACGCTCGGGTTCGGGAACGGCAACCATCTGTCAACTCTGCTTTATAAAGCCCGAACTATCGAAGTTGTTTGCCGGGATGAAGCTTTTTTGTTTTTCAATTCACACGTTTTGTCCCGACGAACTAGTGTAGACTACCTTATCTAATTTACCCCTGTTTGTGCAACTAATATGGGCCAGCAATTGACTTGCAGGTAGAGGGCGCTTGCACTTAAAAAGCCACGGCAAGACTACAAGGATGCCCTGATATGCAAACTACTGTGGAGATCTATGGTGCTGGAAGAAAGCGTTGAAAGGGCCCCAATAACTGCAACTATGTACAAGACTTGCACGAACCAGGGTAACTATTGTATGCCAAAAATTCCATGGTTGGATCTTGCAGAACAATCGCGATCCTTGTTGATATTTGAAGACATCGGCCCTATTCCTTGGCTGCTATGACAGGCGGGTTTGGCGTTTAAAACATGATCCCTGGAAGCTAGTAATCCGCTTTTGTGGTGGATGGTGATGGCTTCAAAGAAACACAGGTGAAGAATCCTTAGTTGCTTTCGGGTTCGTCAGAGCGAGAATGCACATGATTCACACCGTGACAGCGGCCAAAAGTCTGAGTCGCTTCAAGCGCACCGAGCGAAAATATGTCAATACTATTCAAACTCACTATTACACCAGAAGGGATGGAGGAAAAAAAATAAAAAAAATAAAAAAAAATAAAAAAAAAAATAAAAAAAAAAAAAACCAGGAAGAAGCTACCTCACCCCATTCAAACAAAACTCGCACCGCAATCACCTCCCTTGTGTAAGTATAGTTTGGATGAATCATTCTAACACAAAAGAATAGAAAAACATCTTAGCAAAGAGCCAACCCAACCAGACGGCCGATAAACGCCTTGAATTCCAATCCAGGCAAAGAACATTCAATCAAGCCTCCTTTGCCATTCGATGATCCCATCCACCCCCATGTAATCCTTTATTGGTCCGTCATTATCATTACAATTAATGTACACGGGTCACTAACAATGGCCAGGACGTGACTGGTCCAAGATGAAGTGCAACAGTCGGTGCAACAATCATTCCAAGACTAAGTCCCGAGACCCAATCTGGAGAGTTGGAAATGACAACCCTAAGACATCCCAAGTAGTGGAAACACGAAACGAGGTCATAGCCACCGAAGACCGGAACCAGTTCGCCTTTCTACACCTCAGCTGTCTTCGGTCACTCCTGTCCCTACCCCTGGGTCTGTGGAAGCCCCGCGACCTCTTCCTCCTCGTTCTCATCGTGCTGGCCCTCCTGGGGAGGAGAGGAGGATCCTTCATTCAACTTCTGCGCCCGCTCAACCGCGTCTTCCAGCTCCTGATGATGTCTCGCCACGACCTGACGCATCTTGCCCAAGTTGAGCTGCAACATGTTGGTCTCCTGATCGAGCATGCCGCGCTCGTGTTCCGTCAGCATCAGCCGGCGCTGCAGCATCTCAACGCGTTCGCGCTCGCACACCTGCCAGGCGTCCTTCCGGATCTGCTCGGCGGCGGCGCGGGGATCTTGGCTCATGGCTATTGTGGCCATGGTGTTGCTGGGCCGATGTCGGCCCCTGCCTCCGGGAGTGCCTGGTACTCCCATTCCCATTCCTACTCCGAGATCGCCGCCCATGGGTTGTTGTGGTGGTTGCTGCATGTATGGTGATGGTCTTGGGAGAGGTGCTGGGGAGGCCATACCCGAGGTCATCACCATGCCTGCTGAGCCCATGGACATGGTCATGCCGCCGTGCATGTTTGTCACGGGCATGCCCATGTTCATGCCCATTCCCATGCCATGGTCGGGCATACCGTTGGGCATTCCGTTACCCATGACGTTGCTCATAGCGTTGCCCATCCCCATAGGCATTCCCATCGGCGTAATCGGTTGGGCGCCAAGGCCACCTATAGGAGTCGTCGGTGTTGAATAGGCGTTGCGTGGATGTACCTGATAATCCGCCGTCCAAGCTACAGGGCCGCTAACTCCTGGAGTATGGGTCTGCATGGTCTGCATGATGTTTGGTCGGCCTGGGAAATTGGGGATAGGGCCAGGATGTTTGCGCTTCATCTGCGATTGGAGAACTGCCGTGTTCAACGCACTTGCCGCCGCGAGCTTCGGCTTCACGTCCGGTTTTCCAATCTTGCTGGTTGATTTAACCTTCCTGTGAAGGGGCCCCGTTGGCATCAAGTTGAGTTTCCCTGCTCTCCTCGCCTGACCTCCTGGAGATGCGGGTTCGTTGGCACTGGATTTCTGCATGAGCGGTACTAGGCGCTGGTTGCTGGGTTCGATTTTGATCTCGTCAGATTCGCTCCTCCTCAAGGCAGCAAAGTCGGGAAACTCGGTGTAGGGAGAAAGAGCCGGCTGGCTACCCGTCTCCCAGCCCGCTGAAGCATTTGGGTAGGACAGGGAGTCCTCGGGCGACAGGGAATGTGTTATTGCCGCTGTGCCAAAATAGTCGCCGCCATGGGGATATGGTTCGTGGGAAGGCGTCACTGATGCAACACTCCAGTCGGCGGCGAACATGGATGCATTTGGATCATGGCCGCCCCATCGCGGGGTGCCAGTTGGTGTTTGCTGATTTTCCCAGGCGTTGAAGGGAACGCCTTCTGTAACCACGGGCATGGGGACGCTCATGCCGGGCTGTGTCCATGGACTCGTGACGAAGTTTTGGGTATCCCATGCTTGAAGGGTGTCGTTCGGATGGACCTGGGAGGTGGGCATCTGAGAGTTGAATCACTGAGTTAGTGTAAGTTCCGACACTTGTGCCTTGCATGTATGCACATGTCAAGCAAAAGCAGCGACGGCAGGGGAACTGGAGCATGATGCATACCTCTCCCAGGCCATTATCATTGGGGATGTAGCTGCCTGCCATCATTCCGGTGTTGCTTGATGCAGTTCTTTAGCTCCCGAGTTCAGGAAAGCGGGGCGCAACCACGACTTTTGAAGGCGAGTTGCTGTGACAGGTACAGACAGGTACAGGTAGGTGTTGGACAAGCTTGTGCTTCTGTTGAGGTTGGACGGGGCGCGGGGTGTGACGTTGTGGTGGTGGTGGTGTGGTACGTTCCCTGCGAATCGCCAAAACCTCAAACGAGCGTGTTGTTGCCGTGTTGTAACTTTTCACGAGACAAAGCAAGGCGTTTCGAGGCGAGCTACCAACTCGAATCGTTATCGAAACTATCGGCGCAGTGATGGTGAGGTGGTGACTTTTGTTAGTTCCTCGGTCTTCCCGCCTCGGTGGTGCGGTGCTAGTGGTCAGTGATGTTTGAAGGTCGCTGGAGAATGTGCTTGGCCGTCCGATGACGCAGGTGATGGAGCCGTGATTGGAGAGCAGCTCAGCTGTCGGACGCCCAACTTGTCACTTGGTGCAGCTGTCTGCTACAACTACCTAGGTAAGTATCTGCACGCGTCTGCCGCCCTGCCAGGCCGGAACAGGATGCCGACTACACCAATTGACAGCTTTGGATCTGCAGGGCCGCTGCCGCGTTTGGGGGCGCAACAAGAGAAGTCGAGAGTTGTTGTTGTTGTTGTTCGTGTCCGTACGTGGTAACTGATTGTCCCCGGAATAGCTAACTGGCGGTTGTTGCGCTGCGAGTGGTCAAGTTCAGGCTGCGGCAGGTCGCCCTACAATAAACTTGCCAACAATCGCCATTTTGAACACTTGCTGCAACAGACAACGGTGGTCGCATATGCGACCCAAGCCCTGGCGGCCGACTACTTTTATAGCTTCGCCTTTCCATCCCAGACACATCCCAGACAGCATGCGCGGGGGGTGGTGTGGGATATTCATTATATTGGGATACTAGTGCCGGAGTTGCAGTTTTTTTTTTTTCTTCTCTATTGCTTGGCGCTGCGATCGTGATCTCCTGTCGGCGCATCGCAGTTTGCACATGCCGTTGGGATGCGCATCGCCATGTCCATCCATGCTAACAGTTGGGAGGAGCCCGCGGTTGTTGACCCAAGGAACGAAGGCCCAGGTCCCCCCCTTGTTGCATGCCCGTTGGGTGTGGCTTAGGTTCCATAAAATACGGCCCAATGCACCGGCGCATCGTCCGTGCTGAGAGCGCATGTGAGCATTTGATATTGCATTTCTTAGTATGTAGCAACAAAAGAGAGGGACAAGCCGATTGAGATTGGAGATGTCGAAATGGAATTGCCAGGTGGGCAAGTGGGATCCGACACCATCACGTCGTCCCCTCGTCCTTACATTGGATTTTGTCTAATGGCAGCACCTGCCTGCACCTACCACCGCCCGGACAGAAAGCGGGTATTTGCCAAGCGACGGCTGGGAGAGGTGATAGATAAGCGCCTATCGCGGTTTGCCAGACCGTTGCAGACTTTCAGTGGACTGCAACTGCGGTACAGTAGGTATCCCCACCCTCTAGTAGCGTGCCGTCTTCCGGGGGGTTGCGGTAGTCCGAGGTGGGGTTGGTTGGCCATGTGCATTGTTTCAAAGACTGCGGGCATCCAACCGTTGTGGTGATGTCCGCGAAAGAGATGCACTCAACGCTCAGCGGGTCTTGCAACACTGCACTGCAAATACGAAGGTCTTGAAACAACCGATGGATATCAAAGGGATGGGTTGGTTCAAATCGGCTGTGTGCTGGCACGACAAGGATAACCGTGGTTGGCAACTCAACCAGCCTCGGCGCTGTCTCTCTTGAAGAGGAATGCAACATCTCCGGCCCCTTTTCAGACACTTCTGATCGCATCTTGCACCTACCTACCGGCGCCGGGTCAGATACCCTCTGTCTTGTCTCATTTTTTCGGCAAATGAGCTCCCGGGCCCGGCCCATGAAGCTCCCGGCTCCCCTTTCCCATCGGACCCTCCGCAGCTGAGTCTGGTGGCCATATGGCCCGGCCACACACATTTCTATTTCTATTTCTATTTTGGTACTTTCCTTGCTCTCGGTCACATGTGCATTATTGGCGCTATTGATTGCCGCAATCCTCGACATCCTATGTATCCGTTTCCACAGCATAGCTCCTGTTGGTGACCAGATGGCGGTTGGCATGCTCATTCTCAAGAGAGGCCTTCCACCGCCGCTGTACACCTTGTCCCTTTTTGCCTTTTGCCTTTCGACTTCTACTACCCTAGTGTACACTATGTACACCACAGCGGGGGCTGGCAGTCCATCTCCAACCCATATTCTCTCCACTACGGTCTCGGGTTATCGGCTGCCCGTCAACCTTCACAAACCCACAGGAGGATATCTGCACACGTTAACCTTTACAACGCCTCAATTTCCAATCCCAATTTCTGAACCCCCTTCCCCCTTCTCCTTACATATTCCTTTTCAGACTGCCGAGGTTCGCGCGAATGCAGCCCATTCCATCTCAATTCCGCGTCGATCACTTCTAACCGGTTCCACTACTATCAGTGCCCCAGTCACCAGTCACCACAAAGGTATCATCCACAAATCACGCGAACCCTACAGCATCACGAGTTTTTTTTTTAGTTTTTTTTCCCCGCTGTGGATAACAGTTTGCGCAGCTCCATAACCTCCATCCATCGCCGTCCATCTTTGATGTCTAAGCAGTCTTTACCCGCTGCAAGCCGAGACATCGGACGGCATATGTATCGCGAGCGGTCTTGTACGTAATCCGACCGGCGGCGCTATGTATTTGAACATCACCCGCCAAGCCAACCGGGCCGTCCTCTCGGTCTCTGGAGCCGGCGGAAGTCCACGTTGGGTCGCTTGCGCCGTGGCCCGTACCCAGCGGCAGCGCGGCAGAGTGGCCATTGCGACAGTCACATCCCGACAGCCGCCGGGCTGTTGTTAGCGATAAGGCACGATGATCGGGTGGATGATTGCTTTTATCTACCTACATAGACTACAGGGTACGCTAGCGCAGGTACAGTTGCCTACCCGTCGTTTTTCTGCTGGCTGGCTCTCGATTACATAGTGACGGGAACATCAGCCATGCACCTCACGTAGTAATGTGTACCTACTGGGTAGCACCGGTAATGTTATCGGGTCGGACTCATACCGTTGCTTTGCGCCCAAGTGCAGTCCGGTTAGTTCTGCGTCATGCTTGTGTCCGTTTGAGCCCCCTCCTCCGAGTTCTCAACCAAACCCCATGCTTGTCCATGTATGCCCAAACCACATATCCCGAAGCGTTCTCCGGTTACCGGTCCGTGTCTGGATGATGGAAGATCCCCTAGCCTTAGACCTTGGACCTTGGACCTTGGCAAAGCTTGTCGTCAATCAAGCGTTCAACGAACACGGATTATCCCAAACCTTTCCCCAAACCTTTGATCTGCGCATTTGTACTTCAAGGAGTCTGGAATCCATGAACCAAAGCCAGCGAAATCGACATGGAGATACCATCTCAACTTAAAACGGGGTCCGCATCTCGAGTCTCACTACATACTGTGGTGACTCTCGCTCGCCATGCGAGAGGAGAGCAGTTCCCGGCAGCCAAGGCGCTGGCAAATGTTTGTACATCTGATCTCTTACACAAAGCCAACATCCACGCTAGTGAAGAACTCAGGTAGGCACGAGTTGGATGTCCTGGCTGGGCGCAACAAGGACAGGGCAGTCTTTGTCTTCAAAGCTGCCAAAAGGGGGCACAACTTGATAATGCCTGGTAACTAACAACGTCCCCTGTATCATAAACACCAAGCACAAAGCCTCGCAGGCCTCGCCTTCTCCCTTGTACCTGGAAGTAAATTCGGGGATTGGTCGCGAACACGGTCCCGGTTCATTGGTCAGGCACATGGCATGGTGTTGTCTTGTGTGAAGATAATCCTTCACCCCCATTCCTGTGATACGCATAAATACCTAGAAGATTGTGCCATCACGCCGTACACTCCTACAGTTGATCATCAGATGGATGGGCCGCGCCGCCCTCGTTCGTCTCGCACAAGAATCAAGCCCGAGTGTTCTCGACCAACGAGATCATTGGCGGGGATAAAAGTGCTGGAAAAAACCATGAAAGATGAAAGAAGAAAAGCACCTTGTTGCATTGTTGAACAAATACAAATATTAGAGGGTTGGTCGACAGGTTAGTGAACCAACATTCCCGTGTCAGACAAAGCAAACCTACCTACCCTCCGGCCTGTCATCAACTTGAAAGGCCCAAGTGACCAATATCAAGTGACTAGCAACAAAGGAATCGCTTGATTTGATTAATCAATAGGAGGGAACTTGCACATTGATCCGCGTCCAGACCCAGAGACGCGACGGATGCTTTCAAATCTCCCATCTGCAGCCTCTGCCTCTCCCTTCCAAAGCTTGGGCAGCACAACTAAACGGACGTAATGAGAGCAGTATTTGCCTTTGCTTTTCGGTTGTTTTTGTCAACAACAATCGTCTCTTTAGAAGCTTTGACTGCCACATGCGTTCAAACAACAGTTAACGTCACGTATAGCGAATATGTCGGAGAAGAACTTGACAACGGCGTCAGTCAATGGCTTGGAATCCGGTACGCGGCACCTCCTGTCGGTGCCCTGAGATTCGCGCCTCCGCAAGATCCGCTTCTAACCTCTGTGCCTCAAGCGGCAAACAAGGTGAGGGCTCCATGGAAGGATGGCGTGAAGGCCAGGAAAAGTTTTTGTGGGTAAATAATGGCTAATTGCCGATGCCATAGCATGGAAATTGGTGTGTTCGGAAGCCAAGTAATTCTCTTACTTCGGAAGATTGTCTGTTCTTGGACGTCTATGCCCCAACAAAAGCAACCACAGAATCCAAGCTCCCAGTTTTCGTCTTCATCCAAGGCGGAGGTTTCAACGACAATGCTAACCCCAACCTCAACGGCACTGGGCTCATAAACGCGAGCTCAAACAGCATCGTCGTCGTTACCCTCAACTACCGTGTAGGGCCATACGGGTTTCTCACCAACGGACAGCAAGTCGTTGCCAACAACGGGCTTCGTGACCAGCGCAAGGCTCTGGAATGGGTGCAAAAGTACATTAGCCGGTTTGGAGGCAACCCTAACCATGTTGTTCTTGGAGGAGCTTCAGCTGGCGCAGCCAGCGTCGCTTACCACATGATGGCCGACAAGGACGGCAACAGAAAGCTGTTCCACGCAGCAGCTGCCGAGTCAGTCTCCTTCGGCACCGTCCTCACTGTCCAACAAGCCCAATACCAGTATGACAACCTGATGATCCGCCTCGGTTGCGCCAAAAGCGACTCCGCTGCCAGTCTGGCCAGTCTGCGGTCCAAGACGCAAAAGGAAATTGCCGATGAGGACAGTGACATCCCGTACCCAGGCTCGTCCAATGGACCCATCTACATGTGGTCCCCCGTCATCGACGGTGACTTTGTTACCGACTACCCCTACTCCGCCTTTCGCAACGGCAATTTTACCAGGAACATCCCCGTCATCTTCGGCGATGACACCAACGGCGGCAGCGGCTTCGCACCCGACCGCATCAGCTCCCTCGGCGACAGCAACCAGTTCATCAAGGACCAGTTCCCTGCCATCACCCTGAGCCAGCTCGACACCCTGAACAAGCTCTACCCCAACCCGCACGCTTCCAGTTGTCCCAGCATGGGCTGCTGGCGCGGACAAGCGGGGAGCGTCTACGGCGAGATGAGGTACATGTGTCCTGGGCTGTACCTGAACGACGCGTTTGACAACTACAACGACAAATACTCCAAAGGCACAAGCTCATGGGCGTATCGGTGGAACGTGGAGGATCAGAATCAGATGGCCAGCGGGCTTGGAGTGCCACATGTTGTCGAGCTTAATGCCCTCTTTGGACCGACGAACATGTGGTATACTGGCCAGGTGCCCCAGAGTTATTTTCCTGGTGGGACAAACGCGGCGGCGGTGCAGGTGATGCAGGGCTATTGGGTCAGTTTTATCAGGACATTTAATCCGAATACGTTGAGGTGTTGTGGGGGCGTAGAGTGGAAGGCCTGGAAGAGCGGTGACAAGGCGAGTGCACAGCATCAGAGGTTGTTGTTCGGGACTGGCGGGAACACGGCGATGGAGGTGATTCCATTTGATGAGGGGCTGGGGTTGAGGTGTAAGTATTTGCAGGCTATTGGAAGGAGCTTGCTGCAGTGAAGATGTGGAATGTCTGGTGGTTACACATGCTGGTCGGGCCGTGATCCTTTAGATGGGAAGGGAGGAGAACAGTCCGGTCGGGTTATCTACTTCCGAAGGCTGGCCATCCATGACCAAACAGATGGGGATGGCTTGGCTGTTTCTCCGTGCATAGTTTACTTGAAGAAGTTCTCAGCATACGCGGCATAATTTCAACGAAGATTTCCCCAATGAAGAGGTTCTAGCAAACTTCAATATCCAAAGTGGAGATAGGCAGGGAAATGTTTCACGATGGAATGATGTGATCCTTGACAACGAAGTCTGTGTGTCGTATGAGCCGAACGTTGTCGACTGGGCTCGCACAAATCCAGAGTTCGTCCCCTTTGAGCAACTCTGAGGGGATCTCACCTGTTTTCCTAGCACAGTTCGAATTCCTCAGGAAGGTTCAACTCCCCGAGCTGCGCGTACACCAAGACTTATTCCCGACCCTAACCCTACCCCTGACCGGGCCATAACGCTTGAAGCGCACTTTGCACCTGCAATTGTTCCACGGTCATTTCAGTTTCCAATTACAGCTGGCCAGGCTACTTGAAACTAGACTTGCTCGCCCAATTTGGTAGAAGTCAAGAACGCCTTACGATTCCGGGACAGTGTTGCGAGGCTTGCATTGGGCCCTGAACTCCAGGACCATCGGCGGATCGACGGTTGGTTCCACGCTTCACCCAACACGGCTACGGAGATTGTCCATCCGCCGTCCAAGCCAAAGCACCGCCCCGGCCTTCCCGAATTCCCCGCGCCGCTGGAAAGGTTTCGGTTCCAAAGAACCGGGAAGTGCCATCTTTCACCTGAGCTCGCGGGCCGACAAGCTCGCGCTTCGTCCAGAATGGGCATCCGGGCTGCGCTCTGCCGCCCCCTTCATTGTCCAAGGCAACTTCGGCGGGCGTCTCTCCTCCAAGACACTCCCCAGGATACCGGCCCGCAGCCTCTATACGCGCATCCTGACGTGATCCAAGGCCTCTGGATGCAGCGATATCCCATGAACTTCAATTCGATTGAATTGACGAAGGATGGGAACGCGGTCCGAGCCATGAGCCGCATCCTTGCCTGGCCACCAGTGCCTCCTCGGCATCGACATCAAGCCATTTCGTAGTGCATGTAGTGTATATAATGTCGACATCACCGCCGCCATCTTCTTGGTCCTCACTTCGAGGCCATCACCAAGATTCCGGTTTCTCAGATCACCCTCCTTCAAGTCACGATGAAGGCTACGATTCTTGCCAGCACCTTCGCCGCTGGTGCCCTCGCCCAAAGCGGTGCTTGGGGCCAATGCGGCGGTAATGGTTGGTCCGGCGCCACCAGCTGCATCTCTGGATACAAATGCTCCTACGTGAACGATTGGTATAGCCAGTGCCAGCCTGGAACTGCCGCTTCCACCACTGCCGCCGCCACCACCCTCGTCACCTCGACCAAGACCGCCCCTCCTGCCACCTCCTCCACTGCCACTGCCTCTGGCAAGTTCAAGTGGTTCGGTGTCAACGAGGCCGGTGGTGAGTTCGGTGATGGCATCTTCCCCGGAGCATGGGGCACTGAGTTCACCTTCCCTGATACCAACACCATCCAGGTATGTCACCTCGCTTTGTTGTCTTGGTATCTGGTTGCTTGATACTGACCTCGCCTGGCACTCACTATAGACTCTCCGCACCCAGGGCTACAACATCTTTCGTATGGGCTTCTCCATGGAGCGCCTTGTGCCAAACACCATGACCTCGTCTTTCGATAACGACTATCTCACCAACCTCACCCAGGTCGTCAACTCTGTTACCAACTCTGGTGCCTATATTGTTCTCGATCCTCACAACTATGGCCGTTACTATGGCGAAATCATCACCGATACCGACGCCTTCAAGACTTTCTGGCAAAATGTTGCTGCCAAGTTTGCTTCCAACTCCAAGGTCATCTTTGATACCAACAACGAGTATCACACCATGGACCAGACCCTTGTCCTCAACCTCAACCAGGCCGCCATTGACGGTATCCGTGCAGCCGGCGCCACTTCTCAGTACATTTTCGTCGAGGGTAACCAGTGGACCGGCGCCTGGTCCTGGAACGTGACCAACACCAACTTGGCTGCCCTTACCGACCCCGAGAACAAGATCGTCTACGAGATGCACCAGTACCTTGACTCTGATAGCTCCGGCACCAGCACTGCCTGCGTTTCCTCCGAAATTGGTGTTCAGCGCATTGTTGGTGCCACTGCCTGGCTCCGCGCCAATGGCAAGAAGGGTGTCCTCGGCGAGTTCGCTGGTGGTGCCAACTCGGTCTGCAAGGCTGCCGTCACTGGCCTCCTTGAGCACCTCAAGGCTAACACTGACGTCTGGGAGGGTGCCCTCTGGTGGGCTGCCGGTCCCTGGTGGGGTGACTACATGTATAGCTTTGAGCCTCCTTCGGGCACTGGCTATACCTACTACAACAGCCTCCTCAAGACCTACACCCCTTGAGTAACGAAAAGTTGTGAAAGAGTTGCTGCAATGAAAGCGAGCAATCGCCCAACGAGAACAAGTGTGTCTTGTCTTTGGAAAGTGTTGATGATCCTCAAACTATTTACTTCTTCTTGTACATACTACCTTTGAACATATTGAATCCCATTGCTTGCACAAATAATCACCCTGTCTGATATTCCATTGCATAGTGGTGGAGAGAGATCTAACCGAGTTATCAATGTTTGTTCAAGCTCCTATCTAAAGTAAAGCTGCACTCAAAGCACCTCAACACGAAGAAGCGAGCGGACACAGACGCAAGAAGAACCGTGACCTTCAAGAACGAGTGGAAGCCGGGGGGCAATGACCACGAAACCCTCTAATGCCGGGCTTCGTCGCCATTATGAAAACAATCATCACCCACCCGAACTCCCTGACTCGTTAATCATGAAGTCGACCCTCTTCGTCCGAAACCACCAAATCGAAAGAAGAAATCAGCAAACCTGCCGATAGTTGAGGAGCCTTCGGACATCACCATTGCGTCTTGACTCTCGTCCTCCTTCTCACCATCATCACTTCCCATCTGTACATCCGAGTCACTCGAATTCTCCTCATCCCAGTTTACGCCGAGTAGGCTACCGTCAAACAACAAGTTCCTTGCCCTGAACCTTTCAAACTCGAGCCGGCGTTTCTCTAGCTCACGTGGAGACAGCGGGGCTGCTGTCTCTTCCTTCAAGTGTTCCCAACCAACTACGAGCGAACTAGGCCCCCTCCTTCCAACCGCAGAAACACTTTGTGGTATCGACGAGGTAGGCTTTTGTTCAGATTGTCCTGATCCAGAGTCTTGCCTAGCCTCGGCAGCCTCTCCGACCCCCTCCTCTTTTTCCCCAGCAGGGTCCTTGTGTATAGTCGCTACTGGAACCGAAGCCTGCCCCGCTGCCGCTCTACGTCCCAGCTTTAATCCAGCAAACAATCCGCTCCCTGCTCTTCCGGCTTTACCTCCTTCGACTAGGTCCCGCGGCGTCCAAGCTTGTTGCAAGCGGCTTGGGCCTGGGCCCCTCAAGAGAATATTCTTCCGCCGCGCCCCAAGGTCATATCGACCACCGACCTTGCGGTTGATGGGGTTCAGTCTGCGTACAAGTGGTGTGGGCGGTCCTGGCGGTCTTTGGGGTGGTAACGCCGATCCGCCTGGTTGGTTATTTGGCAAGATGAACGCTGTGGGGAGTTTGAGTTGAGGCTGCTGCGGTACTTGGGGCTGCTGAGGCAACCACCAGCTCTGTTGGGGCGGCTGGTTTTCCTGTAGCTGCTGATTACCAGGATTCTGCAGAGGCGGCCAATACATCCCGCCCGGCTTTCTCTGCCCCTGAGCTGCCGCCCTGCGACCAATCATATTGAGAGGCCTTTGCGGCTTTCCTCGGACTGTTCCCAAAGCTCGAGGCAGGAAGGGCACTACTGCATCCGCAGCCATCGGAGGGGGAGTCTGGAAGTTCACTTGCTTGCGAGGAGGATTCGGTTGTGGTGGCGTGCCCTGGATGCCGCCGGACTTGGTATGCGGAAGGAGACGGACGCCTGCCCCAAGTGCTGTCAGCCGTTTGTTGTTGGTGGGAGGCGATGGTGCTCCTCCCTCTCGTACGGCTCGTGCTTGTGAAGTAGCTTGTGCTATTGCGGCTGATACTTTGGCTGCGGCTGCGGCTGCGGACGAGCTGGTTGCCACGGTGGAGTCGGAGGGCACGACAAAGGTGCGGACTCGTCCGACTACCGCGTTGGTCCCGGCCTTGGACGGTGGTAGTTGCGGGATTACAAGTATTGGTGCGTGTTCCGCTGCGGTTGCCTCCAATGCTGCTTGAATGCGTTCCTTTGGAGTTGGTCTTATTGTTGGTGGTGGCGCCGCTGCTGGGGTTGGAGTCACTGGGGCTGCGGGTCGTACCGTTGCTACTTGATCAGGGCCTTGGGCATCGAAAATAGCTTTATCCTGTGGGACTAGGTTGGCTTTAACGGCTTGAACGGCTACCTTTATCTGTTCGGCTTTCACCCCGCTGGATTTTCTGCGTAGACGCCCAAAAGGACCCTTTCTGGGGGGCTCTTCCGCCTGTTGAGAGTCATGATTCGGAGTGTCAGCTGCGACCTTTGCTGGTCTCGGAAACGCTAGTTTCTTCTTGACTTTGACGGGCTTGGTTGACTGGAGCTTAGGCCACTTTTCGGGGACCTTGAAAGTGAAGTCGAAGGTTCTGACATTCTGTTCATTGGGCGATACACCGGCTAACTCAGGTATCTTGCCCCATGGAGGTCGGGAATTCTTTGCGGAACTCTTTGCTTTATCCTCCTCTGGCTGCTCGAACACGGCCGGCCTGGCCGGTCCTGGGGTCCCTGGTGATTCGAAATATCTTGCAGCCCACTGACGGGCCTCATCTTCCGACAAACCTTCCCATTCAGACGTTGTCTTCTCGTGGATCCAATCCCACAGCTGCTTTGCCTCCGGCCGTATGGCTGGACTGTCGGCCATGCACAAGACTATGGCGGCACGAAGGTCCTCGTCAATTTGGTTGTACCTCGTGTGATTGACGAGGCCACCCCAGGACCAGAATCTACCCTGGTTCTCAACTCGACCCCGACGGCGGCCAGGAGGTCTGTGGTCCGTAATCCAGTAAGGAAACGGCATTCTAGAGGGTTTGTGGAGCGTCACGAGACACCACATAACTTGACCGATCCAGTACAGATTCGTTTTCCAAGTGTAATTACCGGCGATGGTAGGAGTGAAGTTGACGGTTGTCGATGGCGTGTACTTGATGTAGTCCCATTCGGGGTGGAATTGCTCCTGGCCAGCGACAAGTATGTGTTAGTCACCTCGACATACTGACTCGGATGCTATCGCCAAACTACCTATGGTACCAACAGATGACGTCGTGACGTCGTGACGGAGTACCGAAGGGCTGTATTGGGAGAATATGACACTTACCGGTGAGAGCCAGCCCGCCGCTGGCTTGCCGCAGAATCTTGACCCCCACATCTTGAAACTGAAGAAAAGGTTAGCTAAATTTGTTCAAAGGCAAAACCGTGAGTTTGGATATCGTGTTGCGTCATTCTCGGTCTCGATCTTTTTGTTGAACTTACAAATCATTTTTCTCAGTGGTCATGTTCGTACCCAAGCCAAGATCAGCTATCTACAATCCAGGCAAAGGTCATTGTCAGCAACCGATCGTGTCCTTCATCAATTATCTCGGCCATGTTACGCACCTTGATATTTGGCGTTATCGAATGCGATTTTCGAGTGGGAACGTTGAAATCTCCGACCAGGACTACAATTCACACATCAGCAAGCCGTCTTGGAATCTACTCGGTCCCGGGAAAAGAGCCACTCACTATTTGCTAGATCTAAGTCAAAGTGTATAAAGGCATCCCTATCAAACTTGATCACATCCTCTCTATCTGGCAATCGCTCTTTCATAATGGGACCTGTCCTTCCTCCAGTTTCCCTATACTCATGATAGTGACGAGGGGGGTGAGCCATGGCGAGAACGCCCTTGAACACTGTTTTGAGATCTTAGTCAGTACGATACTTTCTTTTCGTTCCGTTGTCTTCTTCAGCATACAAGTCAATAGGGGGTGATTAGACCTACAACACTCAAAGATCAACCAAAGCACCTTGGAATGAAACTTTTCTCCCGAGTTCGCCATCTTCCTTACCCACAAGTCAAAATCACCACGCCACATTGGTTCAATGACCATCAGGTCTGGATGTGTGTTGATGTCGTGGTCTCCATCGCTGTGTCGTTTGTTTGCCCCCCTCAGATTCATGGCCTCTCTCGCTCGGTCAAAGATAGCCCTTGCAAGCGGACCGCGAAGTGCTCGTCTAGGCGATTCTCCTGAAGCAGGCGCCGCAACTATCGGCCTCTCACCACCCAGGGCTTTCTCCTCTTCTCCCGTTGTCAGCCGTGTCCTTTTGGCGACCTGAAAAGCAAAGTCCGCAGCATCGTCAGCGTACTTCCTCTTTATTGCCGGTGCCGCTGATGGTGGTGCAATCCTATTGATACCCGGTCCTGGTTTGTTCTTGTCTTTGTCTTGCTGTCGGTCCTCTACCACGAGGCACTGCACCACGTGCGCGGCCCTGGCCATCCGAATATGATTCTGCTTCTCCTGCTTGAAATGTTCTCGACCCTTGTCGATCAAATTCATCTTGATCACAACGTTCTGCGACCGCCCTTCTCTCGGCTGTCTCAATTCAGCTAGTAATACTGCACCCATGCCACCCCAACCCAGCACCTTCTTTATTCGAAACTCTGAATTCGTCTCCAAAAACTGCCTGATCCTTGCAATCGCCTCCTGAACATGCGCAGGCTGTTGTCCTCTAAACCTGTCCCCCACCTGCGGTCCCGGTGCCTCGTGCGCCTGATTAGGGTTCTGGCCAGGCGCGCCCGCTTCTGCTCCGGCTGGATTTTGGGGAGGCATACCCCGGCGCGAAAAGGGAACGATTTCGTACATCTGGTTGGCGCCGTAGAACGGGTTGGTGAAGTGGTTTTTCCAGATGGGGCCGGGAATGGGCGGTTTCCATCTCTTGCGCATCGCTCGGTGCTCGGGGGTGTCTCGCAGATGCAGCTCGCCGCGTCGGTAGAGCACGCATGGGTAGCCGTTGTCTTGTTGATGGCGAAGCATCTCGTGCTGGACGGCGCGCTCGCCATAGAGGTCGGCTATGGGAGGCTCCATACGGTCTTGCCTGTTCCCTTGTTTTGGGGGTGGGTACGCCATGTTGATTGGAGATCGAGAGAATGTGGTTGTGTTGTTGATGAGTGAGTGAGAAGGCTATAAATGTTGAGAAGAAGGCGGTCGGCAATAATGAGCTCCAGGCCTTTACAACAAATATTCGACTCCCGAGGTTTCCCAATGCCGCCTGTCAGTATGCAAAGCAAAAGGAAAGTGAAAGCGGTTGAGTGATACTTGAGTGATGGCGGAATGATGGGACGCCGTCACGGGTTCAAATGGTGCAGAGACAAATGAGGTTGAGTTTGATGATGACGAAGAGCGGAAGGACGAGGAGGCTGAAGTGCTATTCTGATGACGGTTGGACTGGCCCGCGATAGAACGAGTCTAGGTATATGACGCAGGCTTGCTGGTATTGTTGACACGATTCTTAGGTACAATGGTCCCTGACCGCATTTATCGAACCATTCCGTTATAGTGGGAATTGGCCGACGTCGCGGAGTTAAGAAGAGAACGGATTAGTTGCCGGCGGTGCCGACGCTGGTGGCGTTGTTGCCGCTAGGACTGGACTTGTCGGCCTCGTCCTCGGCCTCGTCGTCGGTGATCCAGCCTAACTCGTTCTCCTCAATCACGTCTTCCTCACTTTGTTTGTGAGGGCCTGCGATATGGGTTGTGTCGACAGTGACTTTGGGGGCCTTGTGGATGCCGTCTTTTCTCCTGAAAACTTTCCTGATGGTGATGAGCTTGACGATGGTGATCCTGGTGGTGATGCGAATCTTCTTCACCTTTATGAAGATCTCGTTCTTGCCAGCATGTCGGTTGGGGGTGGGGTACTTGTCCTCAACGTCGGTACTACTGTCAGAGCCGAACTGCGACTCGGACTCAGCGTACTGGGGCTGGGGCGGATGCTGGTGCAGGTGCTGTAAGAGGAGATCTTCTTCTTGTTGGTGGAGGTGGTGATCGAGGAGAGGTTGGTACTCGACCTCTGGGGTGGACTGGCCGTTTTGGCTGTCCACAGCCGGGCTCCGCGCCTCGGCAGTAGGGCTCTGGTGCTCCCAGTTCTGGTTCATCTTGGCTAATGAAGCTGATTAGCTGATTTTGGTCATTAAGAACAATGGAATGTTTTCTTTGAGACAAAGCAGACTTACAACTTGGTGCGAGTGGTTGTGCTGTTCAAAGAGCTGGCTATGATGTTTCCGGGAGGGAAGGGCACGGAGATAACAAAGAACGGCGGTGGTATGAGAAGGGTCCTGAGATACCGGCAGAGGTTTGGAACAAAGACAATGCACAACAATGGGTAGCTACTAATTCTACTCTGAGTGAATAGTGAGACACGCGTTGTTTCTTGCTTGCTATCTGGATTAGGCAGTGCACCTTGCGAGCTTGTTGCCTGGCCAGCTGAGGCACCTTCCTGAACATCTCTTACAATAGGATTTTCCTAGCCTTTTGTTCAAATGGTTGGATGCTTTCGAGTCTAGTTAAACTTTGAAGGTTCAGATGAAAGGTCTGAGTCGAAGTCTGAACAGAACGTCAAACACAGGATGTACAAGACCGGCTAGACTCGCAGAAAGACAACCCCATCTATGTCAACTCAAAAGGTTTTCTGATACCTATTCTCTCATCTGATCTCATGAGGCTGGAACCCAAGATGTGTCAGGATTGCTCTATTCAAGGCTTGATCTCGGAAGCTTGTGGAGGTGCTGACTTTGCCGTGACCATTGAGCTGGAGCTCAGACAGTGGAATGGAATAGAGCTTACTGACTCAGAGCAGTAGCTGGAGTAGTGCGACCAGGTCCAAGAAAAGGGTACCGCTGATTACCTCTATGCAGAGACAGACTGTTAATAAACCTATGGTACCTAGCAGCCGGCATGCTACGTAGCAAGTGAGTGAGATGCGCAAGGAGAGCGAATATGGCCAAGGATCATCGGGTTCAAGTTCCAGTCCCTCAAGAGGGTGATTGTCTCAGCGGAAGCGTTATAAAGTGCCTTGGCGTGAATCTGTTTCGTCGATTACCTTTATTGAGGCTGGCACTTCTTCGGTTGTCTCTTGCGAGTACCGTTACATGCATTCAACAGTGACAACAATCACTGATCGTCCTTGCTCTATATCCCCTTCAGTTTCCGTCACCTCTGTAATATCAATCATTAACCTGTTAACACGCTGCGAACACCCAGATCAAGGTCACGAAAGGCTAAACTTGTTTTTGGCGTCGGCAGCAGTGTTACCTACCCTCGAAGATCTCACTTGATAAGATACTTGAATGTAGTTATGCCCTTGAAATGCCAAGGCTCTTGATGATTTTACCTATGAATTTGTTGGTGCCTCCGGAATTGATCTCTAGGGAGTCTCTTCGCTCCGAGGAGATGCCTATCGTTTCCTTCGATTTATACCAGACAAAAAAGCGTATTGTCGTTAGTTGAACGTGAAGAGTATTTCATTGCTCCAATAGTGTCTTGATTGCCGTTTCTACCGTACCTCGACATGACTGTTCGGTCCATTCGTCTGAAACACTGCATTTTGTTTGTGATGCTGAGATACCACTACTATTGGTCTTTGAAGACATAACATCAAGGAGTAAAACTTGCAAGTTGAGTGTGTGTGATGACAATAGCGATAAAAGGTTCAAGGGCGGTATGTAGGAGAACATTCAACTTTATTGACCTTGGCTAAAGTCATAGACTGTGCATTATTTTTGGATGCCGTGTCAAGAGACTTCTCCGTGTAGGCTGGGAAATTGAGCTTTTAAGGCGCTCCTATTATCGTGGAAGACTGGATTCTATCATGGTGGGATAAAAGTCGTCAGTTCATAGCTCGGCAGCCAGATCGTGAGCAGAGAAGAGGGGAAGCAGGCTGAAAACAAAACGTAGCTACTCGCAATCTTAGCCGCTTGACTGGCCATACTCCCCTTTGCAGGACGAGAAGTAACCTGCAGCATTTTCTTTAGATGGTCCGTAAGATTTTGAAGGTGCTTGTAGTTGTCTAGAATCGACCTCACTGTATCCTATACCCTCCCGGCAATGGGACGGTCCAACTCGCCCCAGATCAGCTCTTGGGCATGTCGGCATCGTCCAGCGCTGTAAAGAACGTGACAAGAATATTTCCGATAGGGGCTATGACTACACCTCTACGTATCTCTGCAATCAGATGCTTGATCGCATTATCGTTGGCGCAGATGAAAACAGCAACGGATCACTTTTTCACTCCTACAGCTTTCTATAAGCCGCTACATCTCTCCCGCGTGCTCCGAGGATAACGAGACCTCCAGTACACGCTGTATCAACCGTTCGAGAAGTGCCGGATCGGAAGTAAGAGATCCCAATGGTTCACCGGTCGGATAGATGACTGCTCCTTGTCTTGTCCCATGTTACGCTCTTTTTTCGCTTGGATAGATGTTGTCAGGTGGCGACTGAGCTACTGTTCTTGAGCGAACGAAGATGGAGTGTCTGCGTGGAGGAACTACCTGAGCTTAGGTACGTTGGCATAGAGAAGGTGATTTGTGGGCGACAGCAAAAGGATAAACAGACGCTTACTGAGATTCTCCTCGGATCAGTAGCGAGATGGGTTCTTTCTGCTGCGATCCAAGGCCTTCACGTACGCGCCGCCAACATGAATCGGTCGCGTGACAGTGAGAGGTAATCTAGGCAAGGAGATAGTATGTCAAGCCGGGCTACTGTTCAGGTCGGTATCTCTCGATATGGTATCCATGACGCGTATCTCTGTAGAAGTCGTTGAGTCAGATGTGGTGGTTCGTTCGGGAGATCAGGAAAGCGAGAGAATGTTGGCAAGTCTTGGGGATTGGAGATCTGGGGCCAGGAGAACCGTGTCAGCCGAAACAGCAACCTAATATCAATCAGATACCTGGTAGAGTTGAAGGAGAGTACTGACGTTTGCTTGATTCATTCAAGCTAAAATGTCGATGTTTAAACTGACCTGGAAGTTCAAGCGCTTCAAATGTTGTTGGAGGGGAATCGGAAAAGCGTAGTCGCGACTACGGTTCCTGCATGCACCCACAGTTGCAGCTGCACAATGCATTAGGTTCTGGCAAGACTGGTCGACGGCCTTTGGACAAAGCTCATTCAACGGATTCAAGAAGTATCAGCATACTCTTCAATGCAACCTGAAACATCATGGTAAGGTAGAGATAATGTAATTCATTTCACTGTCCTGTCAACAATGGAATACAAGCGACACGTCATAGCATCCAACGGTTTCCCGTGGAATGCCTCAACCGCTATGTTTGACGTACCTCAGCACACCTTTACGTACAAACTGTTAGACAAGCAGCATGCAAGGGAAGGAGAGCCTGGAAGGATCGCTTTTTCCACACCAAGCCATCAGAGCCCAACATCTTGATTTACACAAGCATCAAACATACCTATGTTTTCACGGCAAAATTAAGAACCACATCATAGCGCTGAAGATACCTCTGCGAAAGAAAGATCACATAAAAGCTTGGATATTCTTGGAAGAAATCTCCCTCTGATGACAATCATCCAGGGCACTGAGAAATAAGCCAGGACGAACAATGCAGAGGTTTGAATCCATCTTCATGCGATACACGACCACCATATGATGAGAGGATGACCGGGGCAAGCGCACAAGGAAACACGATCAAGCCAGAGATCAGCAAGAGGAAATGTTCCTCACTACGAGCCAAGGCATGGGAAAGCCAGGGCGTTCAGGGTTTTAGAGGAGGATGTTGATCTAGCCCTGATACCGACAAGCCATGAAGAAGGCAGGTCGGGTCAGCAGCGGGCGGATGAAGAAGTCAGCTATCAGCAACGGAAAATGTCCCTCACTACGAGCCAAAGCATGGAGAAAGCTAGGGCATTAGACGTTTTAGAAGGAGCTTTAGAGACATTTTTCTAGCCCTGAAACCGTCAAGCCATGGAGAAGGCAAGTCAGATTGGCAGCGGGCGATACTTACCGTATGAATATGAAGAAGAAGGAAAGAGGAAGAGGTTCTGGGGGTGAGGAGGAGGATATTAAATACCCCTCGGGTACTGGTCTGTGCACGAGTGCAAACTCCCTTGTCACGAGTGCAAATTCCAGATCAGCGTGTTTGTCTCCGTCAGTGACAGCCGCAAGTATCATCTATTGCCGTGTGGCAGGATGGAAAGCGGCTGGTCGACGGGCTGATTACGCGGCTCGAGGGGGCGGCCGGCCGGCCTGGGTCGAATATCTCCGAGACTTTCTCAACTTTCCCCCAGACAGCACACCCCCGCCAGCCTTCCCACTTGGTGATGCGGCGAGAGGGGTCTGATGAGGCTTTGTAAGGTTGCCTTGTGCTCATGAAGTTGTTCAGACGAGTTGGAATACCTCTACTGGGCGGCATAGCGTGATGATATGAGCTTTACTTCATCTACGAGAGTGTCCCTTCATCTGCGACGGTTTCTGATATTCTCTGATCACCATATGAGAAACGAAGTGATGTCCCATTGTTCAGCGACGCGCACATGCCAAACTCCAGGCATATCTTGACTGTTTATGCAAACCAGCTTATGCGTAAAGATGACGCTTTCCTCAGCATGCCATGGGATTCAACATCTCAACAACAACTTATACGCGTTTATCATGATCTTAAGATAGGTAGGTAACGAATCTCAAGTCAGAGTTGTTTATCATCTTCCTCGCGTGCCATCACTTTCCTGCTTGCCTTGGTGGATGGCGGCTCTGTGTGTGAACTCGAATTGTGGTGCCTGCCATCTTCCCCTGGTACGAACCCCCCCCACTACAATTTGGACAGCTCGAACACCCGTGACGTGACCAGTGTGTGTAGGTATCAGAGAAAACAGCACTCTGATCTATCTCACCAAGCCCACAAGGAGACCGTTTACGTCGCGAATCTACCAGAAGCAACGGAGTGTATGTTACCTTCTTTCTTTTCCCATTCTGAGCTCTTTCACACTTCCGCCTGTACCTAGGTACCTCTAGGTACTTCTCGTCGTCGTTGTCAGTCTGCCGCATGACCACTTCAAAATTTGCTGACTTCCCCTTCCTGGACGGCACGTGCCTGGCAGGGACACGAATCGCCATTTTCACATGGTGAAGTCGAGCCCCGCGATGTATCTGGACGAACAATACCACATCACTCGACAAGAAGAAGAGCCCAGCAAGAACAAGGCGAGACTCGACGGCGACCTGCCAGGCGTGTTCTTGATACACAGGCTTCACAAATTTCAGTTTGCGGGGAGGGAACTCTGGCAATAACGCGACATCCCACCACTGGGAGGAAGGTCATTACGAACACCAGGAGACTCGACAGCCCAGACTAGGATATATCTACTGCTGGTATTCAAACCCAAGGATGGGTACCTTACTTCTATACTTCAGTTCTGATTCATGGTGCAATCAAGACTCTCTCTTATGCGCACACATATATCTTAGAGGGGAGTGTTTGGCCTTCAGCAAACGCCCAATAGATGACACTGAGCTCCTGCGATGGCGGAACTTGGAAAAAAAAAAGAAAAGTCAAGTGAGGCCCGTTGTTCATATACCTACCTCTGGACGCGACTTAACAATCTCAACCGACCATAGCGGTAAAAATTAGGTACATATGATGTTCTCTGCTATCTGTCCATGTCCTGCTAAGCTGGGATGGGGGAGCGAGCATTTGCGCTCCATAAGCCATGGCAAGTACTACCCCTACTTCACACTTCACACGACCAATACTCACAACATCGGGGAACAGGCGAATATAGAAACCGAGAAGCTCTAGTAGCATGGGCCATAGACCAGAGGTGCTGGGTCTCTCTGCTTGTAGGTAGAGGCACGCGACAAATACCTACCAAAGCGACTTGCGCCGCAAGAAAACAAGAGGAACTGCGCGGTCCGAGCAATGTTGTACGTGGACAACCAATCGTGCTTCAAGTCCCGTGAACTTAAGAAGACTTAAAGGCTCACAATGGGGAATTAACAGACACTACATGATCCTCAACGAACCAACCGACGACCGAGCGAAGAAAGACCCGGCTACAGATTGACATACTACCTCTACAAAAAAGGGAATCACTATGACCCCAAGCCACCGTCCACGAGATTGCGAGGTGAGGGACCTAGGCGCCAAGTGGTGGAGGAGGCGGATAGGAAAAACGAGCATTGTATGGCGATACATCAATGGGATGAGTGCTTCAAAAAGAAGAGGCGAGGATTTCCACGGTGACGTTTCAATGCTAACGAGCAAGATAGGTACCTAGGTACCTATGTGCTCTACGATAAGTAATTCAAAGCTGGGACTGGAATCAGCCAACACAACCAGACCTCTATACGAGGCTAGCACAAGTCTAGGTAATTTATGGTCGGAAACGTTGCACGACCAGAGCTCGAACAGACAGCTCCAGACTCCAATACTACCTACATTCAGTCAGACGAATTCGAGGCACTGAGGAATGGGCAACTAGAACAGTAATCTCCCAAGATGAAGACAATTGGCGATCTAACTTCCCGTCCTCATTAATGTCAGCTACCTCTAGAGGTAGGTAGGTAGCTGTACGGTACGGCCACATGAAGCACAGTTGTTCCCTTTGGAATAGGCAGCCCCGGGAGGTGGCACTCTACAGCCAGTTGTCTGTAGGGAGATGCTCTGTTTGGCTCCTGACTATCTACCTATTGCTGGCTTCCGGTTCATCCTGAAGGGCATAACCAACCAATTTCGTATTGCCGCTGGTGCCATTTTGATGTCGAACGGCCCGGAACTCTCAGCTTGCATTCAGCCCTACGTTCCCTGCATCTAGAGCAGGTTCACGTGCATACCTACGCTCGGCTCCCGGCGCCTTGCTGGCTGCAAAAGTCTTCTAGCGGATGTCAAAGGGAGGTCGGGTTAGCGATCTACACAGGGTCCCATCAGGCCAAGGCTGGGATCAACAGCGACTTGAACGCCAAGCATTACCCCTGAAGCGGGTAAACAAAGCACGGAATGCCCTCTATCTTCAGATCAAGTCGGCGTGGTAAACTGGCTTCGACTAGTGTGTTTGGCACACGACTTGATAATACCTCTAGAAGTACGCCTTCAATCGAAAGGTCCTAGCAAGTGATCAAGCAGCATCACAGGGAGAAAATCGAAATGGAGGTTTGGCGAGCCAGTGGACAATAAACGCCAAGGATCACGCCACCCGACCTTGATGGATCACGACTTGTCTGCACCACGGCCCACAACGGGGGAGAGCAAGACGACTTCAAAACAAGTTTTTTTTTGACCTCATGTGTGCTTGACTTCTATATCCCAGCTCTATTCCCACAAACTTCTAGAGAAGACCGCAAGTGATCAAGAACGCAACGCCAAATGATGTAATGCTAAGACTATTGACCAGCCGACCAACCAAGACAACGCCGAGTTCCCCAGAAGTTAAAGGCAATGCAGAGCAATTGAGTTGCTGGCATGAAGATGAGAAGATGAAAGGAGAGACGCCTCCTACAACGTCGCACAGGAAGTGAAACCGATCACACATCGTTGGGCATGAGGATCGACATATCGGTAGCGCGTGGCGAGTGCGTTAGGGGGCCGATATAGTAATGGCGTCCATGGGTATACCAGAAACCAAGGGCAAAGATGAGAACGAAGAAGAAGACAACGATGGCGTAGTTCATCTGGGGAACATGTTAGCATTGCCGCATCCTTTGTATTTGGAGCCCAAGCCGGAGAAGATGGTGCTCACATTCTCGGGTGTAACAGGTACCCGCGTCGGGAAGATGAAGATCACGGCCATGAACGTGTTCCAGGCAACCGCAACCGCATTGACCCAGATGCTGTATTTGCCCATATGCCAAGGCCCCTTCTGCATGCGCCCATAGACCATCTTGCAAATGATGGGTATGACATAAGACACGTTCAATGCAACCGTACACACATTGAAGACGGCGCCAATGGCAGTCCCGCTTGCTAAACCGAGAAGATTGATGGTAATTCCTAGGACAGCATACATCCACACGGCGATAAGGGGAGTCTGTGACTGTTTGGAGATGCGGACCCAGATATGGGAGAACGGAAGAAGGTTGTCGCGGGAGAGGGCGAAAATGGTTCGACTGCCGGCTTGTATACCAGGGATCGCGACGAGATTCATCACGCCGAAGCCGCAGAGTGTAAAAAAAATGGCGGGAGCACGGCCCATGCCATTGAAGAAGAGTTGTGCAACCTTGGTATTAACAGTGTTAGTTTTGGAGAGGTGAGGATATGGAATCTTGGCTTGGGTGTAAACCTACCGGTTGGCCACTAGGGCTATTAACCAGGTCTTTGGGGTCGCCCATGCAGAGAACCAAGACCAGGTTGAAAGCAAATCCAATGACATAAGTGAACGTTGTCGCATTGGCAATGGCCCTAGGTACAACCATTTGAGGATTCTTTGCTTCTTCAGCAATGCTATCCTTGAGTCAGCACCAGGGCTACTTGTCCCATCCGCGGGTCAAGTCAAGAACTTACCGAGCTGTACCATCACAACCAGTCATGATCCAGGCTGGCGTAAGACATCCAAAAAGAAAGGCAAAACCAGGGGGGGCCCATCCCGATGACGGCTGGAAATCGGTGAAGGCATATTTGAGATCGTGCATATGGTTTCGCTTCTGGACCAACAAGGTCACACAAGCGCCGAGTAGGACACTCATGTGGAAGACAACATAGCCGCTTGTCAACCGGTTTAACCAGGCCGTCGGTAGAGTGTTGATCATGGCATGAATGAGGGTAAGCCCTACCATGACACCCACAACATGGCTTGGTGTGGGCACGTAGCTGAAGTTGGATGTAATCGAAACAGCTGCAAGAAGCATCTGGCTCGCGGCATATTCGGTAGAGGCACTACCTGCAACAGTACCCGCGAGATTGAGATAGCCTTTTTTTTCATGCTGGTCAGCGACATGGAAGAGACAAGTGTGTCGGAGACATGGAACTTGCCGGCGATCCAACATAGGAAGGGAACCTGCTCCTCAGGGGCAAGAAACTTCAAGGTGAAGTACATGGCCCCAGAACTGGGGTAGGCAGATGCGATCTCAGCGATACTGTATGCAAGTGCCCATGCCCCAGCGCCGCCAATGATCCAACTCCACATGATAGCAGCCGCACCGCCGGCTTGCAGGCCGTATATCCACGTCGACATGAGTGTGCCATACACTCCAGATATGCTCATAGCAAAACTGAAGCTGGACCACCTTGTGAACTCGCGCTTGAATACCTGTGATATGTGAGTAGAAGCCCCCCGAACCATCGGAAGAGCGAGGCACTCCAATATCGAAACTCACTGGTGTATAGCCCAATGCCTCCAACGCCTTATCGCCGTTTTCGATAGAGCTTGTTGATGGGGATGGAGCTGCAGCTTCGCCAGAAGATGGAGTGCTTTGCCGGGCCATCTCAGTCATCTTGAGGGTGGCGTCTGCTGATTTGTCTGCCGGGGGAATAGACATGGTGGTACAGTTGGTGCTGACGGGCTTTATGTTAAGAAATTGTGTACAGAACCTTCACCAGGATCGATGACAGATCGGGGCCAGAGCTCCCCTCTCGCGAAGCGTTGTGTTCCATAGACAAACAATGACAACGGGATGGTTGTGATTTTGTAAGGACGACACCGACCAATACGGTTCTGACCGCCAGATTCAACACGAGCCGCTCACTGAAATATTGGGCACTTTGACCTTTGTTCTCCGGTCAACCAGCCCGCACAGTTCAGGTATCTGATGTTCAAGGCATAGTAAGAAGACCAGGAAACAATCCTTGTGGGGCTGATCCTTCCAGACATGCACTTCATTGTGTGCACGTGCGTGCCTCAAAAACCGCACATGTGGGTTGTGCACCGACGGGCTCAATCCTTGCGGTGACAGGTTCGTCTGGAGCTCTTTGGTTGAAGGCTAGACCCATCAAGTGGTTCGTCCCATAGTGTCGTCCAAGCTGAGGGTCGAGACCCAGGAGCTGTCACGGCTGAGTCTGGGGTGCGCGAGTCTCGAAAGCCGATACTCGATCGGTCAAGGACATGGACACCGCCTTGGTCTTGGGCTGGCCGGTCCGTGACGGTGAGTTTGGGAAGATGTTAGTGTCCTCTTCAGGCTTCCCTCTCCTTTTCCTGGGCTTCTGATTTGGCAAACTAGTACTAAAGGCAGCCGTCTAGTTGTTGATGCCCTGGATGAAGGTGAAAGACCCGCCTATCTGTGTTCGAGGTATTCCGATGTCGGCACTTGTCGGCTTGGATCGGTTTAAATTGGTTTAGTCACTTCATCCCTCCTCTTCTCTCGTATATCTGGTGCTTTTGGAACTCCTCGCCCTGATGATGGTTGCGGAACAATCGTGCACGACGCTGTAAGACCGGTATCAGGATGTTGGTTTGGCAGTCTCGTAGCTTGTTGTGTATCAGGGGCTCCACCTAGTACACCGAGAGGCGTTGGATTATCGTGAGGAATCTTCAAGGTAAGTTTGACTAGTAGGAAGTGTTCAACATTAGCGCAAGATTGCCAACACATCTAGAGCACCGTGACTACATGGAGCAAGGAAATTAGCCAGCAGACCCCCATAATCACCGTCTCTCATTCGTCCTGGCTTTGCCGACCAATAGGCATGTTCGTGACCACTAAATCATCGGTCACTCCCGAAATGGTCCAGACTCTCCAGGCGGTGTATGCATCGGTCATGCTTCAAAAACAACTACTCAGTCCTGAGACTCGAACGGATTCCAGCTTACCTGTTCGGACGTACCGCCCATGTAAGTCGCGCAGTGGCCGGCAAAAACAATGGGTTCTTAGCTAAATGGTGATAGCGTGTTGGTGTGGCCAAGTGTTGGGTCTGGAACTTCACTATGTCGTATCAAGACGTGCTGTCGAGTTGGGCGACGCAAGGGTTCGCAGGCCGGAAATCGTGGATAGGGCTCTAAGGCGTCGGATAAAGCTACTGAAGTAATGTATGGACGGTGAAGATATGAGTTAACAGAATCAATTCTTTCGTGTGAAGGTGTTTATCGTCAGAAACGAATGCATCTCCTTCTTGTCTGGTAATTGCTGGCAAAAGTGTCACGGTCCCGAGCTAAGCAATGGTTCAGTTGGATGTCTGGTCTGGGCACACTGTGAATTACTGCTGGAGCGAACCATCCATAGCACTCATTATGCGATCCCTCTTGCGCGTATCGTTGCCCTACGGATTGCTAGCTGCCGCGTCCGCCCAGTCGCGCCCACCCGCCTGAAGAGCTAAATTTCCCTAACAGCAGCTGGAAACTGGTTGGAGGAAGGAACCTCATCTATAAGAGACTCGCGGGTTAGGGTTGATGGAGTTACGAATTCCTGACTTGTGATCCGAGCCTGCTACAGACCAGCGACTCGAGTATGAAGTGACTTAAAAGAGCTGAGTTGGAACTGGGAAGGCAGATGTTTCGGCTTGAACACGGGTGAGTACCTACCAAGGTAGGGCTCAAAATCAACAACGCCACTCCAACGAGCAGCACCCGAATCGCTTGCCGGAGGTTTTGATACACTTATCGGTACGTGGGTCTTGGCCGCTTATGGTCGGCGGCTCGACTGGGTCAAGCCATTTGGTCGAGGTACCCCGTGGATTTGACGCCGAAGGCCTCCGTTGCAAGAACACATTTGACAGAGCCAGTTCACAGCCCGCCGTTAGTTGTATGCAGGATTTGGCAACGTTCATGTGTTTGAGAGAAATCTACAGATCGACTCTATAGAGAGGCGAGGTTAATCTCCATGTCAAGGGACCGAAATACTGGGAGACTAGAGGTCACGATATATCTATCGGTGAAGAGGCGCAAATTTTGTCCTCGTAAGCCTTTGGCAGATTGACGCACTTGAATATTCCTCAACAGAGATCATGATTTGGAAGACCTCGCCGACATGCCCCACGGCAGCGGCAGCTTGCTTCGGCCACTGGACACCTGACAGGTCCTTCTCTTGGGAACGGAAAGAATTGGCAACTACCATGAACGTGGTCATGCAACTTGAACGAGGAATGGCTCCAACCCGTCAACCACGGGATACGTATAAATAGGTAAAAATGTGCCTTGGTCGAAAAAGGAACTAGAGATTTTATTGCAATCACTTTCGGGAAAGGCGAGAGATCAGGAACGGCCAGAACAGGAATAGTGTACTTACGGCCCCGCTACACCGACGTCATCACAACGACCCTTGCTTGCGATCATTGCAGTCAGTTTCAAGAGCGATTGCTAACGCGCCAACTTCAGCGCCTTTGACAGGCACCGCAAAGGCAAAGTATCATCCGGTAATCTGGGACGGAAGAATGAAGGGTGCGGCAGATACGGTACTTAGCGGCAAACGACAGTACAGGTGTCACTGACGGGCAGACACAAGAGACGGATGGCAAACGGAACAGGACCGACCGTGCAGCAACATGACGTACAATGGCGGGGGTAACTTCATCCTTGGAGCTTGCAACAAGCTCCCACCAAGTCCTCCCCTGCCTTTGGCTCGCTGCCAACCATCATCATCATCATCATCATCATGCAACCGCAACGCAATTGCACGGTGGGGTTTTTTCCATGTGGTTGTACAAAGGTACCTACATATAAAGGAACGCATCAGGCACAAGAACATCACCACTTCTGATCCAACATTCAAGCCACTCTACTACGTCTACTACTCCGATCAAGAGAACTTCTTTCTCCAACCAGCAAAAACAAACCTACAAAGGCCAAACCCGCAAAACACCAATCCCATCAAACCCATCAAAATGGCCTCCAACCCCAACAAGCCCGGTGCCCCCCTCTACTCCCAGGCCGTCTCCCAAGATGCCGGTGAGCCCGTCACTGCCGAGCAGATCGAGACGGCCCCCAAGACCCTCGCTTCCCTAGAGAAGGATCAGAAGAGCTCCACCGAGCAGAAGGTTACCGAGAGCAAGAGCAAGACCACGAGCTCCTCCAGCTCCAACGATGAGCAAAAAGAAAAGTCCCCCGGCCTCCTTTCGAGCGCCACCAGCACCGTTACCGGCGCCGTCGGCAGCGTAGCCAGCGGCGTCACCACCACGGTCGGAAACACCACCGCTTCTGTCGCTAACACAGTCGGTGGTGTCGTCGGCGCTGCCTCGCGCGGTCTCGGCGAGACCATCACCAGCGTCACGGGCGGCCTCGCGAAGCCTGTTGGCGAGACGATTGCTAGTGTTGGTACCAGCTTTGAGGGCGCCGTCAGGGGCAAGAGCGAGGAGAAGGACGACAAGGAGACCAGCGACAAAAAGAAGGCGGACAAGTAAAGGATCGGATTCCCCTGCACATTTCGCATTAGGAGTTTAATTGGTTTCGGGATGCATGCATGATTGAAGTTGGGAAGGGCAGTTTTGTCACAAAAGGACATTACATGGTGTTTTCACGAGCCGGATCACTATAGCACAGGAAGCGTTTCTCAGCCCGTTGGTGGATAATTCGCATTGGGGCCTTGGTCTCGCTCATAGGAGACGTGTGTGTGTTGATAAAATATAATAACACGATACCCCCATTTGAAACACTTGGGTTTTCTATTCCATATGGTTGCTTTTGTGCTGGATTTACCATCTGCAATTTGTCGTCCCGCAGTTGCAGTCTTTACGTAAGGATGGCTCGTTGAGATACAGAATACATGTGAGCACCAGGGGCATGATTCGCGAAGATCACATCCGGCCTCAAGGAGGTTTGAATTTGTAGTTCAGCAAGCACAGAGAACTGTTTGTGTTCACTTACGAACGGGTCAGAAAGTCGCCGTAAATTTCACTCGACCTCACAACATGGTGGGTAATTGCGAGTTTTTGGAGACCATGTTCGTACCTATATGCTGTTTCTAGGCTGGTTAAATTTCCATTTATCCTCTTCTGTGACCACTATAGACTCAGACACATTTTTCTGTTGTCTCCTTTCCACCTCGCTCAGTGCCTTCAGACTTAGCTTTCTGCCCTGGTTTAGAGAGTCATCCCTGGACTCCCGGAGTCGTTTAGCGGTGCTCAGGTACTCTAACAAGGTTCTCCTTCTTCTCCCTACTTTTCCTCCTCCTCCTCCTCCTCCTCCTTCTTCTTCTTCTTCTTCTTCTTCTTCTTCTTCTTCTCCTCCTCCTCCTCCTCCTTCCGCAAACGGCGCTTCCTCTGTTCTTCCGTCTCATTCGGGTCAGGAGCTGACCCCGCAGGAGAGTTACAGAAATCTCCATCGCTGAACTGTCAACCCGATCAAGCGGAAGTGAAGGTTAGATCAAGGTGAAGGTCCTGTCAACCTGGATGGTTGCCCCGCAGTCTCGAAGTGTCAGAGTGAAAGTGAGGCGGACCCCAAAGACTGCCAAAGGATCGCAAACTTGGACGCGCTGGGCTGTGGCTCTTCCTTGGGCTTTGTTTCCTTTACCGGGTTGCCAGCTGAGGATCCCGTCTGAGGGGCATTGGATTAGGACGCAGACAGTGCGGTAGATGGCTTTGTAGCTTCTCGAACAACCCGCGTTGGGCCAGATTGCCGATGACAAGGCGACCGAAGACGTCCCGCGGGTGAAGGCAGCCCTTGCTGCGACGGGCGAGGTGTCCTACGAAAGGGCGAAGACGTATCCCACTGATAGACTCGTTGCGAGGGAGTCGGCGGCCAGTGACAAAGTCGTTGACGAACTCCGGCGAGCGGTTTCCTCTATCGCTATGCCTTCAGGGTCCCAACGGGATCATCTTTTGCTTCTTGCGCTCAGCCTTCTTCTCGGCGGTCTCGCCATCGTGCTTGTTGCGCTTCTTGCTGTCGCGTGCCTGGATTCAGTAGTGGAGGTGACGTTGCTTGTTAGGTATTGTTGACCGACGATGGAACGGATATTGTTGTATCCCGTCATCGGCCAGCCACCATCGAAGAACCAGAGATTTGACCACTGTGGTTCATGAACGGTCAGCGACCATTTGAAGTAGAAGTGACAAAGAAATGATGGGACGGTAGCGGAACTTTACCTTGATGTGGCCAGCTTCTTCTTGTCCTCGGCAACAGCTTCTTGGTGGTGCTGGCCAAAAACACATCACTACATATACCGTGTCAAGCCAGGTCAGCCAGATGCGCTGTATTAGGTTAAAATAATCGCAGAGTGAAAGAACTTAAGTGTCTGCTGAGCTTCGTGTGCCCCTTTGCCATACCCAAAAGGCCCAAACTTTCAAAGACGGTGGTTTCAGACAAGGAAACATGTGTCAAACAGGTGGAGACGCACGTCAAGGCAGTTGATGGAGCTTATACCTGATACAAACAACCAAATAGATCAACAACAACTGTAGAGGCGCGAAAGAGGGTAACTGGTTGTTGTTGCATAATTACCGCACCTCTTGGGCAGCGCCGGCGAAGGAAATGTTTAGATAGATGAGTAGGGAGATGTGTGGGCAATTTCTGTCAATTGCTTGGTATGTGTCTACAAGGGTGGTACGAATACGTTGGCGGTGGCTGATCAAAGGGGGGGGGGGGGGGGGGGGGGGGGGGGGGCCTTGAGGAGGGACTCAACCCCTCGCGGCACGACGTGCCTTGTTGTGGACTGGAGATGAGAAAAGAATAAGACACCGGTTGGGGTTGAGAGTCGAAAGTTGAAATCCAAGAAGGTAGTGGGATAAGAGAGGAAATTCCAGTCTTGATGACTTGAGTTCGAGAGGTGAAAAGGCTGGAGAGTTTTGTAAAAAGTGAGAGTCAAGTAGCTTATGCGGTGAAGCAGGGCAAGACTTTGTGCGACATCCCAAAGTACAACATGAAACGGAGCAGCTTGTAGGTAGGCGAGCAAGTGGAAGGCACCTACAGTCTAGAGGTATGAACGGCCCGACGATGTCTTGGAAGTATGGAAGGTACGCTAACAAACGTACCGCACAAGGATTCGACCGGTGAAGAGGACGGCCCGATGGCCAACCATATACTCCCCTAGATAACGGTCCTGAGTAAGCACATGTATCATAACCGCCTCGGCTAGGACATGCCGGCCTCAGTGCCTCTACTGGACCGTTCCCTCGTCCTTCGTTCGTTGCCTTCCAGCTCTGTTGACTTTGTCAACTCCGTTCCCCTTGAGTTTGGTTCGGCACTCCGTTCTTCACTCTGTCCGACATCTTCAACCGGAGCCCCAACTTGAGCTTTGTCTACCTCCACTTGCCTCCGTCGTTCCTCTGCAAGACGGGCCATCTGTGCTCGGTTTCGTGCAATCCGCCTTCGTCTTCGCGCCCTGTTCTTCAACATCCCCGAGTACACACACCCAACCGAAGCCATGATTACAAATAACGCATGAAGAAAGCTGTATCAGAAAGTTCAACGTCAGCAAAGGCATTAATGGCAAAAGAAGGCAATTTTAACTCTTGCGACTGGGGGAACATGAAAGGAACAATCAACAACGTGAGTGTTCCGCATTAGACACTTCAGACTGAAACCCAATGACTTACCAAAAGACAATCATGAAGATCATTGCTTTACTCTGGTCCCTCCTCCACCGTTCCCGCGTGGAGTCCGTTCTAAGTCTGTCCTGAACGGGACCGTTGTCGATAAGCCCTAGAAGGAGGAAGCAAAAGGTGCTACCAGCGCAAATCAGGATGTCGAAGAACACGGCAATGACATTGATCGGTCGTCGCCGGTCCAGGCACGAGAAAGAGACGATCTCGTATGCATTCACTAGAACGGCCACGCCCAGCTATGCCCTCAATATTAGCAACAACCCTACAACCTTGACTGCCATCTTAACTCAAGCCGAAAGACATACTGGAAAGAAGCACGGGAAGATCAAGTCTATCCTCGCGTTGGGATCCCCTTTCCATCCATGGTACCACCAGCCCATTACGGCGAGAATCCCCGCCTCATACAGCAGGGCCAGAAACCGGAATAGGATTTGCGACAGCTTGAAGACAAGCCCTGGCCCGGCATCATACCTCGAAAGGCTTCGAGACCCCCGTTCAACATCCATCCATACCGCCCACCTACGTTCCGTCACAGTTGCTCACGCGTTCCAGTCCTGCTTCTATCCCTAAGCAAGCGGGAGTTGTGAAGCGTTGGGGAAGCTCTTCGGTTCTCGGTGTTGAAAACCCGAAGTTTTTGAGACTGTCCAATGGGGCTCGCTAGAGGTTGGCTCCAAGCTACCAACCACTTCAAACTCCTCCCCAGTCCCCCCAAAAGTTGGTTTCCTACGCCACTACTACTTTCCAAGCCTCAGCTGACCCCTAGCAGCGCCCAGCCGGTTGAAGATATTGAGTTGTCGCTGTCGTCGTCGTCGTCGTCGTCGTCGTCCGAGTATTGGACAGAGGAGAGAAAAGCAGAAAACACACAAAACAAAAAAGGAAGCGGTCGAAGGTTGAAGAGGAGGAAGCCGTCAAGCATAAATGCATCTCGTTCCAAATCCCAGCAACAACGAATCTCAGCTCCCAACGTCAGCAAACATGGGTACTACGGCACCATTTCTAAGCACTAGCGGAACAAGGCCCAGCGGCAGCCAGCAACCGACGACTCGGAACAGCGAAAGAACGGGAAACCCCAGCCACCCAAGATTTCTTCGAGACCCAAACCAGGCCGAGAACCCTGCATGTGCAGAGAGGCTGTAGCGAGCAGCACGCCTGTAACATGACGGACTGTTGCCTGTCTGAAAGAGGAATAGAGGCAAGCCACGTTTGGGGTTGGGGGTGCTTGGCACAATGCTACCGACCCATGATCCCTTACAACCAAGCTATTCCCGATCGAGAGTGCCACCCTCCCATAAATCGTACGACTACACACATAGGTATTCATCTTTTCGTCGTCTCAAATCGACCACAATCGATAATCTTTTTTGTAGGTGTTCTGTAGGGCAGAAGAGTTCGGTGCCCTCTTCCGTCCGAATTGGCCCGCAAAGAACCTCTCTTCCATGTCGGTACATAAGAGATAGGCAGACCTTGAACCGCGTAGTGTCTCTGCACGACCGTCAAGGTTGACTCCTGCGGTACCTTCCTTTGAGCCACTACCAGTCAAAGCCTTTGCTCTCTAGAATCCCGAACCAACGATAACCTATACATGTAACAGGACCCGACGTCACCAGCGAACCCCGCCAATAATGACGGCCGCCTACAGCGTCGTGTACATTAGTACTGCTTATAAGTGATACTGTTCCCCTTGCGGTTCACATGTCTGCAGGTGCTGTGGACGGTGATGACAGATCAGGTTGCCATGCCAATGCAGTGATTGTCCTGCGAATGGCATAGGTGTGGTGTTTGTATCGATGTTGAGCAACCCAAAGAGGAGCTTTGTGTAATGTTGATCGCTGGTTGCTGTCTAAAACGGGTAGCATGTTATTGTTTTGCTTCTTTGAGCAACTGTTTTCAGGGGTATCAGCGCGCGCGGGGGGGGGGGAATCTAGGTAGACTCTCGTGCCCTAGTCTCTGAAGATCGTCCAAAGACGGATGGTGGCCGAACAAACGATGGAAAGACGTTGTTCAAGAGATGAAGCTCGTCGTTTTGAAGGCCAGCGCAAGAAAGTAACACAAGATATAACTTCCCTCTTCCTAGGAAACGTAGCCAATAGTACTAGACTTTTTGCTGGGTCAGGGGCCGCTGGAGGCTCAACTGCAAAGCTGACCACAAAGCTTGCCATGTCCTAGGTAACATAGGCAGTGGAAGATGACATGGAGTGAAACGAAGGTTTGGAGGAAAACCAAATGGCGCAACACTGTGAGACATCCTCGATGTAATCGGTTGTTTTTGCTCAAGTGCTATCTAGACATGCAGGGCCCTACCACCTTCCCTGTCAACGGAAACATGGACAAGAGGTAACCAAACAATGCGCAAGCGGAGAATGGAATCATTACGATTAATTTAATTCAAGACGTCAAGAACACACAATCTCGTACACAAGAAATACTTATCTTACTGTTTGAAGAAACCCTACAGGTGCAATAACTTCCAGTCCGTCGTGGTCATTGATACATCTCATCCTCTTGCATCAAAGGCAATGACCACGCGGATGTTTTTCGCTGAGCAGATGCCAGAGCTGGCAATCATCATGTAGCCAACTACATGTAACTGGCAATGCAGTTCCTATATTCACTCCGTTCCTTCCCATCAGCCTGTCCAGTGCCCCTCGTGCCCGAAACTCCAGACCCCAAGAAAGGAAAGAAAGCTTCACAGACTCCTACCCCTCCATTTCTTTCGTTCGGCTCACCCGCCGATCTCACTCCCTATTACCCTCAGGGGCGTATGTAGGTACCTCTGTTATACAATCTCGGAAGATTGCGAGGCCTAGTTCCCATGCTCATCTAAAACTTCTTGCGGTCCGTTAGGTCCAGTTCAGGGTGACACGGGCACGACTGCCTGACCTTAACGGACCCAGTTGGCAGGCGTGGATGGCCAACGGCCTCGTTCACCTGCGCTTTCTTAGCCAAGAAGGCAAGCAGGAAGGCACGAAAAATACTCACCTTGATTCCTTGCATCCCCACCTGCCATTCGCTAAGGAATCCTCTTCCTAGTCCACAAAGGTAGAGGACCTTGGTGGCCACCCCTAGTCCGTCTTGTTCCTGCTTTCTTGTCAAACTTTTCAAGACATTCTGGACTGGACGTCCCAAAATTTCTATAGCCAGTGCAAGTGCAGTAGCCAAATCAACCAACCCCAGCCTGGTGCCCCTTCTTCTCTTTAGTATCTTGGCCGGCAGGCTTCTACGTATATGCAGGAGCTTGTCCAAAGTTGGGACGAAAACGGGGCCGGGATTTCTACCATTCCACTCGAAAGTACATACCGCTGCCAATCTAGACCCGGGGAGCTACCCTCTGGATCGTGAGGTTAGGAGCAGTGAATAATCTAAGCCGGACCTTTGTTGCTGGTTGATAAGGCTGGCTTGTGATGTAGGCTGGCATTTACTAGGTAGGTTACGTATGGAAGGAGCTAAGGGTGGGGATAGCGTGAGACGGTGAAAGTCAGCAATTCTGATACTGGAACTGTGATATCGAGATGGGGTAGTCAACGATTCCTACCACACCTGGAGATATACTCCCCTTCTTTAGTATTGAAAGGGCAAGGAAATTTAGAGTCGGGTGATGTGGAATGAGGCTGCTCCAGCCCAGAAAACTTTCAGTTGTAAGCTGCCAATTTTTTCAGATATCCGTTTTACAGTGAGGCAGGCATAAGATCCGCGTTGACACCTACAGTCCATATTTTCACATTTACTCCCCTCTTGAGGTTCATAGTACTTGGGTTTACAAGAGCCTCCCATAAGAATGCTTGAGAAACCCTGGAGAAGCAATCTGATGTACGGGCTGTTACGGCAGATCTTAGCAGACAGGTCTGCTTGGCCATGGTCACCATGAAAGCTACTGAGTAAAGTTATGCCCGAATGCCATATTTAACCATATCCAGCATCATCAAGGATGGCTGATAGTCTGTCTCCGGTACATAGATGGTCGTGACATAGGTAGTTGAAATGCGACCTGTGAATGGTCAGCCTTGGCTATGTATCGGGAGGGTCCAGGCTTGGGCAACCTCAACTGCAGGTATCGATATGGAGCGAGGGGAGTAATGCACGATCAATCAAACATAGCATCAGACTCATGTAAGGATAATCAGGATGAAGGGCACAGCCAGGCTCGGTTAATATCATAGCAAAACACAAAATGCAACAAAGGACAAAACACTGCGAAGCACAAAGCACAACGAAACGAAGTATTGCGAAGTGATTTAGCGATGCTAACCCGTAAATGACCCGCCACACGCGCAGGAAACTGTGAAAGCCAACCAAAGCTAACTCGTGAGGAATCTGTCAAGATATCGTTGTATCTGGGTTGCGGGAAAATCTTCCCATCGCTCGATCGTCCAGATGAAAGGAACGAAAGCAACAATGCTCGCCATAAAACCAATCTAAAGACGCATTGACAAGCAATAATTTTGAGACTAGACCACATCCTCTTTCCGTCGTAAAACCCATGATCATTTTGAAAAACTCCGCGCAGCAAGCCATCTCGTAGAGTAGACCAGAAAGACCCTTACGACGCCCCAAGCAAACCCCAAACGACAAACAACTCGAGCAAAAAGTGGCCACCTCGTCGTGGCTATCGGACCGAGAAGAATGATGGGAAAGGCTCAAGCCAACCGGTTACCTGGGGACGTTTTGATTGCCGATACGCCACACCCCAACGCCGAGCGATGATCAACCATAAGCATAGGCGAAGCGTGATTACTGTTGATGTTGTTGTTAGCACAGGCTGAAATGTTGTTGAAATAGAAAGAAACACGGGTTGTTGAATTAGAAAAAAACGAAGAGAAAAGTTGTTGTCATGTTGAGCCGTATTGGTTGAGTGAGGTCCAGAGGTTCTGGGCTCCCTAGTCTCATTTCATTCCGCCGCGGCGGAAGAAGCGGCCAGCTTGACCATGTGAACCACTAGGTCCAGTCTTAGGCTTGGTGATCCGGCCGTTCGTGGAGACACGGCCGTTGCGCGCTTGGTGGCGGCCGAGTCTGCCGCTAGCAACTCTGCTAGCGTGTTGGTGGTGACGTCCATGGTTGAACGCCTCCAAAGTCGCCGGGAAGGGGGTTTCTGGGCCCGAGTAAGGGGTTGCGTATGCCAGCACAGGCGCGGGAGGGGGGATGGGGGGGCCCGCAGGCTGAGCTGCGTAGGTCGTCAAAGGCTCAGGAGCTGGGAAGACAGTCGGGGAGGGGGTCGGGGTATACTGTTGCGGGGTTTGGCCTACCAAAGCCGGGGGCGGTCCACCGTTGCCGCCGAAGTGGGGAGCGCCATAAGGACCAGCAGGGCCGGGCGGGGGAGGAGGGCCCATGTAGTGAGGCGGAGGGGGGGCGGGGCGGTAGGGAGTGCCGACGCCGGAGTTGTTCTGGGAGCGACCCCAGGAGAGACGGACGCGAGAGTTGCCGATCGGGTAGCCCTGCATCTGGTTGATGGCCATCTCGGCAGCGTGGCGGTGGACAAACTGAACAAAGCCGCATCCCTTGCCGGGAGGGATCTTGACATAGGTGATTTCGCCGAAACCTTGGAAGAAGGAGCGGAGCTCGTCCTCCGTAACGTAGCCAGAGAGGCCGCCGACAAAGACAGTCGTGTTGTTGGGATCGGTAAACTGGTTCATGGGCTGCATCGGGTTGAAACCGGAATAATACGGCTGGGGGGGGACTCCCCACTGGAGGTTGGCCGTGTGGGCGGGGACAGGGGCCATCATGGCGTTGGCGGCATGGGGTGCATGGGCGCCGTACTGGTGAGTTCTGCTAAGAAGTGTTAAGACCGCATTCAGAGGTCTAAAAGGGCAAAGGACTAACCTAGTCTTCGGAGTCGCGGTGCTAATTCTCATCGGACGATTGCCACAATAAACGCCTTGCATCTCGACGAGCGCCCTCTGCTGATCTCCTTCGTCTGAAAAGCGAACAAATCCGTAGCCGCGAGATTGGCCGGTCATGGCATCGGTCATGATCTTAGCTGACTTGCAGGACGGGAAGCGAGACTGGAAAAGCGAGACGAGGACAAACTCGTTAACCTCGGGACCCAGATCGCCGACGAAGATGCTATACTCGGGGCCACGGTCATCGCTGTATTGCTATTAGTGACATGTCAAAGGATGGGAAGCAGATGTGGACGCACCGACGGTCAATCAGACCACCGCCGGAAGCCCAGTTCAGCTTGAAGGCACGGTTGCTGTTGGGAACCGGAGTGCCGTTCAGGTTAAGGGCCTTCTGAGCGGCCTCGGGGGTGGCAAATTCAATGAAGCAGTAGCCGGCATTACTAGATAATGTCAGTACACAGGAGCGGCAGGACGCAAGGTGATGATCAGGATAGCGGAATACTCACCCAGAGTTGCGATCGCGGATGACCTTAACCTGGACGGTCTCGCCGAGGACAGTGGTGAAAACGTTCTTGATGAAGTTCTCGTCCATCCAGCCTTCCATTTCGCCCATCCTGAAGCCAAGGTCAGATCTCGTTCAAGAGTCCACAGTAAACACAAGATAAAAGGTGAGCCTAGTGGCTTGGTACTTACCACAGGGTCTTGCTGGCCTCGTTAGTGCCAGGCTGAACAAGGGCGGCGGGGGCCTGGAAGTTGGCCTCAGAGTTGCCGTTCATGGCAGGAGCGGCGTTGTTGGTGCCGGGGGCTCCGGGAGCAGTGTAATCGGCCATCGTCCTTTTTCGTTGTCAGTCTAGTTCAGGAAGCGACACAAGAGCATGAGATCTCAGCAACAGGTGACATTTGTGGCGAGGCGGATGCGCCAGGGAATCGAAAAAGGAACGATGGGGTACAAGAGGAAGCGGGGAAGATGGAAAGACGCGTGTGACTGTTGGCAGAAGGGTCTCAAGTAGAAAGATAAGAGAGGGGATTGTTGCCACGGGAACAATGAAGGAAGCTGGGGGGAAAGTGGGTATAGGCAAGATGGGAAGGCAGATGTAAACACAACGCTTGGAGTGAGATGGAATGACAACAAGTGTAGACAGCTGAACCATGACTGAACTGGTCCTTGGCCGAGCTCCGGGCCGTTGTCCTAAATATGAAGAAAGGTCGTACCCGAAAAGAACGCGGGGCGAGGGAGATTGATTCAAGGACGAAAACCGCGAGGGTAGCCTTCTTGAGTATGAAAGAAGTGGTGGAAGGGTGCAAAGCGAGGCCTTACCACGTCAACAGCAAGTTGGTTGCGCAAGGCAAGGGTTGCTGAGGTGGAAGAATGGAAGGTATGGCAGAGAGGTCAGGGCAGGTGGAAGGCGGTAGTGGTAGGGTAGGGTACGTAGAAGTTAAAGGCAGGAACTGCGACTTGAAGAACAAGGATGGAAGTTTGCCCAGAGTGGAGAAATTTTTTGAGTAATGCTCTGCGGTCCCGATATTTTTGCCAAAGATGTGGGCACTGCTCAGTCACTCGGCCGAGTCCAGACAGGACCCTCTTGCCAGACTGCGCATGTGCGCCTGCAGCACGCGCAAGCAGCTGGGAAGAGGGCAGGAAAACTGGGATACCAAGTGCTGGCAATAAACAACAAGATGAACACTTACAAGTTGCGCAACTCAGCGACCGTGTCGATGCGAGGTTTAGGTCGAAACGGTAAAGCTTTAGGTGAAAGCGGTATGTGCCGCAAGTGCGTGACGCGTCTCTGAAAACGCCTCATGTTGTTAGCTTTGACGAGTGTTGTGACGAGTGTTGTGAGAAGGAGACAATCCAGGCCAGAACCACCCTGCAGGAGATCGTTTATACCCCGACATCCAGAATGAGCTGCCTCATCCTTTTCAGGCAGAGACACAGGAAGGCCGTCTGTGACGCAGTAAAATTCTGCCAATATGCAAAGGCCAGAATGCGAAACACCCAATGTGCTCAAGTGCTCACCACATGGGATGAAAGGAAAGTACAAACACAGGAGGGAAGGAGGCAGACACTCACCGGTGTCGGGCGAAGTGGACTCAACAAGCAATATGTTGAGCTGCAGTTGGATCGAGCACTACTCAAAGTACCGTTACGCCGAACAAGAATGTGCTATGATAAATGAGTTGGCCGTGATGAGACGACAAACTGCGACGACGCAAAGAGGGTGGTTACCTTTACCCGGCAAGATTTCGGGACGGAAGGGAAAGAACACCAAAGACCTGCGAAAGTCGGAGCGTTAGTAAACATTTGAGACAGCATGACTAGGCCGGTCCGCGCAAGATAGAGGCAGCATCCGTTGGCAACTCTGTCATCCCAACTTCCATGTTTGGCCGCTTTATGCACAGCAAGTCCTTCACACACACTCTCGGCACTAGTGTTGGTTTGGCCAAGCCGGTCATTATGAATCAACCCTTGAGCCAGCCCAGAGTGACTGTTGAGCTAAATAGTCGTTGGCCACCGAGGACGAAGAACCTGGCATCGGAGGGTGCGAGAAAGCGGCGTCAAGACCAACTACTTGCCCACCTGCTTGCCAGGTGTGATGTCGATGAAGATAGCGTCGAGTCTCATCCTGGGTCCATATCTTTGAGAGCCCGCCCGTGTGCCGTCTCACACGCCGAGTAGCAGGCATCCCGTTGTGACCCGAGCCTGGAACGTGTGGGCCGCGGAGAGATCGTTGGAGACTTGGACGGTAGAAAGTCGTGCCGATTGGGGTGAAAATGTTGGCAGGCGGGATATAAATGGTCGCTGCCCACAAATAAGCCCATTGAGAGGAGAGGGCCGCTGTAGCAAAGGATCCGAGAGTGGCGTGGACACCACCAATTCTTCTTACGGACTATCCAGAGCCTCCATTTGTCCTGAGAAAACACAGAAAGATCTTATGGCCGGTGATATCTTCGACGTGGCCCACCGATCTCCGTGTATCATATTCATGTTCTCCTCCCTTCTCGATTGTCAAAGGCCTCCTGTTCCATTGAGTTTTTCCCATTTCTCGCTTTGGGACGTAGTAGTTAATCGAATCAACGTTGCAGCGCGCCGTGTGGGCCGCGTCTCGAGATCTGGGAGATCGGAACGCGGGATGACGTCGGAAGACGGAGAGGGAAGTGCCGTTCAGGGACCCTCGGACCTCTGAAGGAGGTGCTCGTATCTTGGAATCGCGTGAAATCGAAGTTTTCTGTTGGATGGAGCATTCCGGTAAATGCCCTGTAGCTCTTTGCCAGAGAGCTTGGGAACAGTCACAACCACACAATAGCCGAGCTTCGCCGGGCACCACGCCGACGAACAGAATATCGCTTGCCGCGGCACACGGAGCTTGCGAGCATGGGAAGAAGGGGAAACGAGACCGGGTGGGAAGCAGGACATGGCCAAGTGGTTGAACTTACTCTTTGACAGCACTGGAAGCTGGGCAGTGTCCTTGCGTGTTTTTTTCTAGCTTGAGGAAGGGAAGGACCAATTGCTAGAGAGCCGCCAGTTCAGCATGGCGTCGACGGGCACCATTAGGAGGATAGTAGAATACGGACCTTGTCACGACGCTAATGACGACTTTGGGGGTTGCTGGCGGTACAGGAAAACAACCGCAAGGCACGAGAGAAATAATCGAAAGCCGAAAGCCAAGAGGACGTTTTGGTGCGACTAAGGCAGGAATGCAACCTTCTGAAGATGTGCACCACACACGGCAAAGCAAACGCAGACGACTCCAATGGAAAGAGAAGTGAAGAGCGGAAAGCAGATGAAGAAGAAAGGTGGAGGAAGTCCTTGCTACATAAGTGGTGGTAGGAGTAGGAAAAGGTGAAGAAAGAGGACGAGGAATAAATGTGGTGGAGTTTTAAGTTTTCGGCCAGAGCAAAAGCAAAAAAAACGTAAAAACTTGGAAAGTTCGCGCCGTTCCTCGCTTCCAGGCGTGTATATTACGGTGCGCCGACGTATCGCCTGACGCGGGGACCGAACAGGCTCAGCGCAGATTTTCACCCGCAGTGGGTGTCAGAATACCTAGGTAGGTAGTGTACGGTGTCCATCCGCCATCGATACTTTTCCCCGCTGAGGTGATGTACGGTTCGTTAATACCTGCAGCGAAGTCTTCTTTACGCCGCTAACGAGGATCCTGGCACATGCCGCAATGGTGGGCATGGTGGGGAAGTGGAAGGGGGGGGGGAGGCCGACGCCATGACCGCGTTCTAGCGCATTGATGATACTATCATGTGCGGATGTACCCGAGACCAAGGTGTACTTGTATCGCACGACCGGTTTGGCGATGTCTGTTAGGTACCAAGCTCCGGTGGAGCGACTTGCATGAACTTGCATCCTGTTAGTGCAGATCGCCAATTGCGTAGGGAAAGAACTAACGTGGACCGGGACGAGAAAAAATATTTCTTAGAGCAGGTAGGTACGCAAAGCGCTCTTCCCACGCCGCAGCCTCATCATCAGGAGCAGCTTCCTGCAATATTCACTTCAACCTGGGCAAGAACCTCGAATCTTCGGACACCCCATCGAAAGGCTGAAAATGGGACAAGCATGAGTGATTGGCCCCAGCGGTTGTAAGACGCCAGCGCAAGCCCTTTCCTCGCTGTTTGGCACTCATGTTTCGCAGCAGTCCTCGAGGATATCCTAATCTGATTTCAACCCCAGAAGACACAAGCTGGGAAAAGTCCGTTTTTCGAACGGTGGGAAAATGTCTGTAGCTGCATGTCTATTCCTTGGGTGTAAACATGGCCAGATATGACGGAATCACCTTCAACGTGTCCCACACAAAATCACGCGCATGATGAATGTTATCGAAGCCCGGTATATATGCGCACCCCTCGACATTTTCACGCTTCTGCCAGCTGTAAACGGAGGCAGTGAACCACATATTGGAGTTGCTTGCTTTGGGCTTCCGCCTTCGAGCTACCGGGACCTTGGGCGTCCAAAGTCTCCAACATCTCCCGGTACCTTCCTCCAGCAGTCAATGCGCTCCGTCTGTTGGTATGTGAGAGGGAAAGCCAAGAGTCAAGGCTAACCATTCCTGTGGCAAATTGCATTTTTAGTCGGTGATAAGAAGCAGATGAGATGATTTGTGATCATTGGGGGCCTGTGATGGAGAGAGCAAAGTGGTCGTCAGACTGGACTAGTAAGCCCGCGCGCCCATGTCATGTGTCCGTGGCAGTGATGGAAGAGTGGAATGGACGCTTTGCTGTCACAAAGCGCTTTAAAGTTGGTAGTAGTTGAAGCGTGGTCGGTCTTAGGCTTCTCTGATAAACCTAGCTCCAGAAGGCTGCTTCCAGTAGGACGGTGGCAGCATCCAAGTTACCAGGAGGGAGAGAACCAATACCACAAAATCTTGTGAGGATACATGCATGAATAAACCCTTCAACTAATGCGAGTGGCCAAAAACCTGGGATGTTGGCTCTGGAGGAAGTGGGCGAATCAAGAAATGGGAATTCCACATTGACAGGGCAAAGTGGGTGTGGAAAGATGCTTTAAAGTTCCAAGAACCCCGAATGTCGTGCATCTCCAGCAACCACGCGGCGCCGCCTGTCACTAGCGATTCGCTGTATGTAAGTACACCGATCTAGCCAGGTACTTTCTGCTGACTGGTGGGTTTGTCCCCATGTGCCGAACGATCAATGACAATCCCCATTCTTTAACCCCAATATGCCTCTTGCCTGTCAAGCTGTTGGATTGACGACTGGACATACAAGGTTAGGCATTGCTTAACCATCCAGTCCCAGATTTGTTCTGAGAGTCTTGTCGTCCGGGATCCAGCTCTCCGGATGAAAGTGGAAAGTTCTTCGCGACGGGAATGGAAACAAAGGTTCGTCAGCAAGAGTTGTCATGAATCCCAGCATGCACTGTTTGGTGTGCGATACAACCTTACCCGGATCTACAGTTACCTCAATCCGCATTTTACAGCCAATGAGGGCGGACCTCAACCGCCACGTTCGAGCAGCATGTCTTGGACGTAGATTCACTGATTTAGTTTTATCTTGGTTGTGTACCTCTATGCCTCAAAAATCTCATCGGCGTCGACATTGTACGTTTCGAGATATCTTGACTTTTCGCAGCGAATAGGGTATGTCCCCAGTAACTGCGGTAGTGGACTTTTGACCACAATTTGGAATCCACACCACTAACGGGCTTAATGACTACAACCCGATGTTTTTCTAGGCAAATGTGCTTAAATCATGCCCTTGAGGTTTGAGCCCCAGAGCAGTGAGGGAAGCTTCGATGTCGATGTGTATACAGGGCGAACATTATATAAACGCAGCGGCCGGGATTTCGAGCAACCTTGTATGGTTTCGGTGTGTGTATCTGTGGCCCGTGATGTCCGTGATGACGTAGGTAAAACCCGCGAGGTGAAATAACTAGCGCTGCCTGTCAGCATGAACTATGTAGAGAGTGAGCCGGTTTACTCCCGTGTTAAGTCTAGTTGTTACTCTTGAAACTTCCAGGACATGAGGTTGAAGCACCAAAGCAGCCGTAGCATATGGGGGTACCTAATACGAAGAGCTGTAATCCACGTGGCACTCCAACTCCCGCCTATAGCACTGCTCACCGAAATCACAAGCCAGACCAGTGCCGTTTTTGTAGAAGACCAGTCGACGGGCAGTAGGCATCATGATGGCGAGGTACGATTGCCATTCTGTGATGTACACTCACGCAGAACGAACTGCAAGTTCACATGCCCCCGGCCCAGTTTTGTGCAATATGGGGAGGATAAGAACATCAATATGTCTGCGCCTGATACACTACGTACCTATATGAAGTGGAACGCATGCTGCCACCAGTATCAGCATGATAAAGTTGAAGCGTTCACTTGCAGTAATATTTCTGTAGCTGGTAGCGGGCAAACCTACCTACTCGTCAGGCTGCATTATCTCCAAGGATTTGCGAGGTACGAGCCAAAGTATTGAACGACATCCAAGCAAGAAAGTCGTTGACGAATGTTTCAAGATGACCTCTGCTGCAGTGCCATGGAAGGTACCTTGGTCGTGATCTTCAGTCCCGAAACCGGCATTGGAGGACTACTGGACGGAAATATTTGGTGGACCTTTCCTCCGTTAAATCCATTTTGTGCAGGCACTTGTGAGTTCCATCTGAAGCTTACCCAAGCAGTTGTCCAATCGGCAGGTCCGGACTCGGCAGCTGCTGTCGGTCCGTGCCCCACTAGTGGACAAAGTGTGATTAGTCATTCACAGCGGGGCTGCCATTGATACGTAGTTAGTTTACCTCAAGGTACCTGCCAGCTCGCGTGGGCATTTGTTGTGCCTGCCAGCGAACCATCTGCAGCTCGTCCAGTCAGGAGTGCCCCTGGTTGTCAGTTGTTATCGACCACGATGGATGATCAAGTGAGCCAACCGACGACTATCGAAGCAGAGAGATACCACCATACCACACAAAGATCGCCAGGCACAGCTGGATGACGAGGATTTAGAACTTGGCGATGCCTGCCTAATAGTATAATTCACCTCACCATTTAATTTGACTGTTGTTCTCCTCTGCGCGATTGCGACCGGCGTATTGAGGGGTGAAGCCTTGATTGAATCCGACGCTCATCATCACCAGAACAAACACAGAGTTTGTTGTATATACAACAGGTAGTGCAGTATGGCGACCTCATCAACCGAACAAAGAGAGCTTGACCTTGTAGAAAAGGTGGACTTTCGCATTCTCGCCGTGGCCAACAACGAAGAGAAGCTACAACAGCTCCTCAAGACATTCCTACCGCCTTTACTCCTGAAAGCCGGTAGCGACTATGCTTCAGTCCGCAACAAGGTCCGTTCATCATGTATCGCGCTCGTCTTGAGAGACTCAACCCGCGTAAATGCTCACATTACCATGTTCGCAGGTCGTTCAAGTATGCCAGAGGCTTACCACTTTCATCAAACAACCAAGCATTGTACTCCCCGTTGCCGCTCTGCTTGACCAATACAAGGCCACAGAGTCACAACTTATCAAGCACTTCGATCTCGTCTTCATTCAGCACAGTATCGTCAGATTAGATCTGGTCGAACGTCGAGAGCTCATTCCCAAAATCCTTCCTGGCATCGGTTCGGATGTGAGCGCTTCGCGAGCCGGCTTGTTCAACGTCTTCCTCCGTTGTCTTCGTGATTTCAAGCTGCCGCCCAGGGGCAGCAAGGAGGATGAAACCCTCCGGGAACGAATAGGCCTCCAGGATCCCAAAGACGCCAAGTTTGTCGCCGATTGGTTAGGAAAGCTGCTATTGTTGCGTATAACTGCTCAAGGCTCTGCGATTTCCCCTGGGCTGACCCAGTCGGATATCCCTTTTCTCACATTGAACAAGCCCGAGACTTGGAATCCTGCCGATTCCGGTCTCACCTTGCCCGAGAGTCGAATCCAAGCCGTCAACTTCCTCGCCAGCGGTGCCTTCACGGACCAAGAACGTTTCCTCCCGGCCATCTACGCTGCGTCAAGCTCCGACTTCCGCCTCGCCGGTGTTGGAGATGATATGCTCAAGAGAAGCAAAGTGTCGCTAGAAGACCGAGAGATCGTTCGCCAGCTCTTTGATGCTCACTCAAGACTTCCAGCTCGGTACAGGATACGTATTCTTGGCTTGTTGAGCAAGTCGGAAATATCAACCACCTTCACCGACGAGATCCTAGCAGCTTTCCGTCTAGATGTGGCCACGCAAAGAGAAAGTCCCGATGTTATGCAAGTCGACGGCCCTTCATCGTCTGCTTCATCATCCGGGCTTGAACTTACCAAGGTACATCGGGCCTTGTTTGAGTTCATCAACTGGGTCGCCCGCATTGGTGCCAACAAACCAGAATTCTCCAAAATCAGAACTTTGCTCGTCACACTGCTCCGGGAGTTCGTTGAGGCACAGGGATGGCCTAGGCCTGAACGCCAGTCTCTTGATGACAACACACTTCGCTCCAGGGCCTACGAGACTATTGGCGTCCTTGCCAAAGGCACGGCCATGTCCGATACAGAGCGCATGGTTCTGGCCCAATGGCTGTTCAGATCTCTCTGCGAAGATCCCACTGCGGACGTCGTTGTCAACATCGATGCCGCTCTCTCCAGTCTTGCTGCAAACTTCAAACCACCTCACAATCCCGACCTGGCTGAACAGCTTCATGCTCTGATCCTGGAATCAATGGTCAAGACGGAAGAAGGCAACATTGTTCGGAGTTCTCGACACGCTGCAACAAAATGGGCCAACCAATGCTTGCCATTTTGCGATATATACGCACGATGGGTTGATATCCTTGCAGTAGCTGGTCGAAGGGATGAGCGGAGTGATGTCATCGAAGAGGGTCAAAAGGGCTTAGACCCTTGGACATACTACGCCAATGAAGAAAAATCTAGAACGCTGCCGGCCTGGCACGACATGGTGGTTACCTTCTTCACAAGAACCATATCATATGGTGGAAACCCCGGCGCTGTTATGGATGTTGACGAGGGGTCGTCCTTTACCAACTTTCCAGGACAGTGTATTCGAGCCTTACCTGTTGCCGTCGATTATTGCAAGCGGACTCTCTTCCTCACTGCATTAAAAGACTTCACCATTGAACCGGGCTGGGAGCGCCAGTTGAGTGCAACCGTACACTCTGACCTCAAGACCCGGCGTGCCATCCGTGATCACCTGGCCTCCAGCGAGCATAGTGAAGCCATCTTCTTCCTCCTCCGTTCGGCCTTTGACGGCATGCTCTTAGAGGACACCGAGATTGCAGGAGGTTGCGCACGCTCTTTCGTAGAACTTGCTTCTCTCACTCCAAGCAGGATCCTCGCGCCGCTGGTCCCTCGTGCTGAGGAATTGATGTCACTCATTACTTCCAACAAGCGAGAGCTCCGCCCACTTGCGTGCTCGGCATTTGGCATCCTCGCCGCTCATCCAGCTAACAGCTCGGAATCTATCAACAAGTCCAAGGTTATCTTGGCTAACACAGCCAAGAACCTCAAGACAGCCGTTGGGTCGGAGCTCAATGCGGTCGAAGGAGCTTTTAATGCACTTGCGCATCTCATCTCCAGATCAGTGTACTACTCTACAGACAAAGACATCAACGTCAGCAGTGATCTTGGCAACGTGTTTCCTACGCTTGATTCGATATCCTCCAGCACGCTTTCAACACAAGAGGCTTTGGTAGAGGCCTATAGCCAGCTCTGGACAGCGGGTATCTGCGTACTTCCCGGAGCGGACAAGGATACGATTTCCAAAGCCTTCGTTGATCCACTGGTTCTCCTTGCCGAAAAGGGCAATGAAAAGGCTATCACCGCTCTTGGGCGACTTGCAATGTCTTTACCTTCTGCGAAAGCATCATCTGGCGAAGAGAGCAGTGATCTCATTGCTCTCATACTTGAGAAGCTATTTGCTCTCTATGAGCTTAGACAGGCAGAGGTCCACTTTACGGTTGGCGAGGCCATTACCGCCGCCATTGCCTGCTGGGATTCTGAGGTCGTCCAGCTCACACTGAACGTCGAAGCCAGCGGCGCTGCATACCACATACCCAAGCGGTCTAGTCGGGTGACCGCGGTATTGGAAAAGCTGCTAACCGACTGTAAAAATACCAAGCCATCTCTGCTCAAGGCCTCCGGTATCTGGCTCTTCTGCATCATTCAGTACTGTGCTCATCTTGAAGAGGTCCAGACCAGGCTTCGTGAATGCCAGGTAGCTTTCATGCGCTTGCTCAGTGCTCGAGACGAACTGGTCCAGGAGACTGCATCCAGAGGTCTCTCGCTCGTATACGAGAAGGGGGATTCTGCCCTCAAAGGTGACCTTGTACGCGATCTTGTGTCATCATTCACGGGATCCGGTCCGCAGCTCAAAGTGGATGAAGAAACAGAACTCTTCGAGGCTGGTGCGCTTCCGACTGGCGACGGCAAGTCCGTTACTTCGTACAAAGATATTGTCAGCCTTGCGAATGAGGTGGGCGATCAAAGCCTTGTCTACAAGTTCATGTCATTGGCGACGAACGCCGCCACTTGGTCCACCCGATCTGCTTTTGGTCGTTTCGGACTGAGCAACATTCTCTCCGAGTCTGAGGTCGACCCGAAACTGTACCCAAAGTTGTATCGGTACCGGTTTGACCCCAACCCGAACGTGCAAAAGTCCATGAATGATATTTGGAAGGCTCTGGTCAAGGATTCCAATGCCGTTATTGAGACGCACTTTGATGCTATCATGAAGGACCTGCTCAAGTGTATCCTTGGCAAGGAATGGAGAGTTCGCGAGGCGAGCTGTGCTGCTATCTCCGACCTGGTCGCCGGACGGCCTTTTCAAAAGTACGAGCAGTACTACAAGGACATTTGGATGGCGGCCCTGAAGGTCCTCGATGATGTAAAGGGCACTGTAAGAAATGCTGCCTTACACCTTTGCATCGCTCTTTCAACAACGCTGGTCCGCCAGTTGGAAGAGTCTGGAAACACTGCGTCTGCCAGAGCCATGATGAACGAGGCCTTGCCGTTCTTACTGTCGGACAAAGGAATCGAGAGCGGAGTGAAGGAAGTCAAGTACTTTGCTACCCACACAGTCATCAAGATCTGCAAGAAGGGTGGGAAGGCACTTAACCCTTACATCGCCACCATAGTCTCAAATCTCCTCGGAAGCCTTAGTACGCTTGAGGCTGATATCGTCAACTACTACTACCAACGAGCTGGAGAAGACGACAGAGACAAGATCGATAAATATCGGAGCTCAGCCGTCTCCCAGAGTCCGGTCACTGAGGCAATTGAGAGCAGTCTCAGGACAGTTGACGCCGACGTCATGATGGAACTCGCGCCGGCCCTCGAAGAGGCCATCAAGACAGCCATTGGTATGCCTACCAAAATCGGCTGCAGTCGCGTTTTATCTACTCTGGCAACTCGACATACCGTAGACTTCAAGCCGTACTCAACCCGATTCCTTCAACTCATGGAGAAGCAGGTGCTGGATCGAAACGACGAAGTCAGCCAGGGTTATGCGCGTGCTGCAGCGTACATTATTCGCGGCTGTCCAGACGAGGCAAAGTTACGGTTTTCGGATAGGCTTTTGGAGCTCTACCTTGAGTCGGAGGACGAGGCTAGGCGTCAGAAGGTTGCAGATGCCGTTCTGGCCCTTTCGAAAATTTCGCCTGACCATTTCAATGCGCTTGAGGGCAAGCTTCTGCCTTTTGCGTACCTCGGAAAGCACGACACTGACGACTATGTCCGGAAAGAATTTGAGGAAGTCTGGGATAAGCACGCCGGAAGCAGCCTTAGCGTTGCTAGATATGTGTCCGAGATCGTCGAGCTTGTTCAGAAGTCATTGAACACGGCACAATGGGCACTCAAGCATGCCGGCGCCCTGGCTATTGCGTCTGCTGTCGCAGGCATCACCAAGGCTAGCGATGTCACTGGACAAGTCAATGTCGAGAATCTCAAAACCTTGTGGCCCGTCTATGAGAAGGCATTGGCCCTCAAGACGTTCCCAGGCAAAGAAAAGCTCCTCGAGCCGTTCCCTGACTTTGTCAGCAAAGGCAAGGTGATCTGGCAGAAAGATGCCTCTTTCGGGGAACAACTGAAGAAGATTGCGGTTCGCGAGGCCAAAAGAAACAACAACGAGTACCGGCCCCATGCGTTCCGCTGCCTGTGGAAGTTCGCAGCTGCAAGAGACGACTTGACGATGCTGCCTACCATCTCGGAGATCGTGACGCCCTATTTGGACATGACCGCGGACGAAGACGCTATGGATGTTGACGACAAGGCGAGTACGAACAACAAGGCGAGAGGTCTGGATCCGAAGAGTCAGACGACGTGGGCGGCTATGGAAGCTGTGGCCAAGGGGTACAATCGTGCAAAGATGCAGGAGGATGCGATGGGGCAGTTGAAGGAAATTGCGCTTGCGCTGGAAGGAAACGCGAAGAAACCGGATTTCAAGAAGCCATACATTGCTCAGGCCTCGTTCGATGCCATCAGGAGGGTGTTCTGGTATGGATGCGTTTTGGAGTTGTTGGAAGCAGCTAGCAAGGGTGGAGAGGAGGGAGCTGGGTCTCCAGATCCCCAGGTTCTTGAATGGTATTTGGCGACCTTGGATCTCGACAAGGCTGATACTGGGACGGAAGACCAGAGGCTGCTCAGGGCCAAGGCTACCATGGCGGCTGTGGTAGTGGGAAAGCTTCCCAAGCATGCAAGTGGTAATGCCTTGTCGGAAATCAAGGAGAAGGTCGTGAAGGCGTCGATTGAGGAGCGTTCGTCGGAGGTACAGCTGAAGTGGAAGGCATGTTTGGTGTTGCTTGATTAGGACTTTGTGGACAACGCCCTAGAACTAGTTAGTGTCGCATACGGATAATAGTACCAACAGAAGATGGACTTGATGTTGTAGTTGTACCGGAATGGGCGGTCCAGAAATACAGGAAGGACCTGCCAGTATATCAAAGACATGGTAAAGGGAGCCTAGGCTCGGCAGTTTAACATGTATTCATCTACACCATCTTCGCATCTCGAACCTTGGTCACACGTTTATTTCTGAACTCCAAATTCTAGACTCCAGATGCAGGCTGTTGGCTTGTGGGGGTTGGTTGTTTGGTCTGGTCTTACCTCTACGCATAACCCTAACCCTCAGATATCCTAGCCTAGTGCTGTCTCAGAGTTGCCAAGGACTGCTCCCGAGCGCTCTTCTGTGCGACAGTGTGACAGCGTCCCTCTTGCGTCACTAGCTTGGGCGCCTTGGGAAATCGATGGATGCAATGCCGAACCTTTGGTGCAACCTTTGGCCTCTCGAATCTAAAAGACGGGAAAAGGATTGATCCATCTTTCCTGACAATCCCCATCACTAATCTGCTACCACATCTCATTTCGCGATATTGTTTGTTTCTCGCAACCACGCACTCGAAACCGGGATCCCCACCTCTCCGTGGCCTCGAACATCCTCCCCGCCAGCTATAAGTCACTGCGCGTGCGCTGTACAACATTGGTCGGTGCGGCCACAGCTTCGCGTTACGGCAGCGCATCTTCAAAATTATAAGCCAGATTGATAGAATCACCTTCCCGCATCCGACCTCGATTGCTCGCCCTTCAGCTCCGTCCTTTCCCAATTTCTTCCCGACCCGCATCAGCTCCAGCTGCCAGAGACCAACGTCTTGTCTCCTTTTCCTGACAACTCGCCACTCAAGATCGGGCACCGGGCTCTCGCGTACTGCATTTGGTTTATTAGGGAAGCTCCTGTTCAAGGGACCCCCCCACCTTCACCCAAACCTCCTTGACTTTCCCTTCGAACTTATCCGACAGTCTACACGATGGCTGATTCCGAATCCATCGCAAACTTTGCGAGCATTACCGGGGCGAACGACACAGCTGCTAGGCGCATGCTGGAGCTGTGCGGCGGTGATCTGGAGCAAGCCATCCAGCTGTGGTTTGCCGACGAAGAGCTCCAACGCACCCTTTCCAACCCCGCGACAGAGACGGCTCCCGCTGCCACTTCTCGATCTGCCGGCGCCTCTCGCTCGTCAAGCCGCCCCAGCCGCCCCAATGTCGGCCGTGAGGACGCTGCCGGTGTAATTCACATCGACTCCGACGACGATGATATCCAGATGACGGAAGATGATGACCTAGGACAATTCGACGACTCTGGCGACGAGGCAACGAGGGCGGCCACCATTGCCCAGAGGGCCCAGGAGGAGGAGGATGCCGCCATGGCAAAGAGATTACAAGAAGAGATGTACGGCGGCGGTGGATCCGGAGCTGGAGGTCCAAGCGGTGAGGACGACGTCCGGGCCCCCATGGCCCGAACGACAGAGACTCTCGTTGCTCCAGGAGGTTTTGGTGGAGATGACGACGAGATGTTTGAGCAGTTTCGGCTGGAACAACAGAGGGTGAGGCAAGCTCGGGGTAAGTTTCCACAAGTTCCAAGTCATTGTTCCATGTTATGCTAACAGTCTTTCAGCAGCACGACCCCATAACCCGTTCGCACAGCCCACTGTTTGGGATCAGCCTCCCGATCCTGTCCCCGGCTCCGCTGCCGGCGGGGTGGTTTCTCCCCCTACAGGAACTGCCTCAACGCGGGCTGGCCGTTTGGCAGAACTTTTCCGTCCCCCGTACGAGTTGATGGCACATCTTACCTGGGATGAGGCGCGTGACGAGGGCAAGGAGGAGAAGAAGTGGATCATGGTTAATCTCCAGGATATGTCGGACTTCAACTGCCAGGCCCTCAACCGAGACATTTGGAAGGATGAGCCAATCAAGGAGCTCGTTAAGCACAACTTTGTTTTTTTGCAGTACGACAAGACCGACCGCTCGGCCGAGCAGTACATTTCGTTTTACTTCCCGAACCAGACACATGAAAACCCCCAGAACTATCCTCACGTTTCCATCATCGATCCCCGCACAGGCGAGCAGGTCAAGGTGTGGAGCGGCATTCCGTTCCCCAAACCGCTGGAGTTCCACGCCCAGTTGGCCGAGTTCCTGGACAGGTACAGCTTGGAGGCCCATGCTAAGAACCCTGTCCTCAAGACAAAGCAGCCCAAGCAGGTGGTGGATGTGGACAGGATGACAGAGGAAGAGATGCTTGAGATGGCACTGCGCAACAGCCTCGAGAACGGAGGCATTGGCAGCTCTTCGGCGCCCAAGGTCCACGACCCTGATGCACTTACCAGGCCGACAGACTCCACCAAGGGCAAGGAGAGAGCCGATGAAGAGCCTCCCGAGGCGGCTGCTGAACCTGAACCTGAGGCTCCCTCCACCGAGAACTCTGTTTTTGCCCAGATCGCCTCGAACCGACCGCATGTCGAGCCCCCGATCGACCCCGCCACCGTGACGAGACTGCAGGTTCGCAATCCCCCGCAGCGCATCATTCGCCGTTTTAGACTTGACGAACCCGTTCGCCGTATCTACGAGTGGCTGAAGGCCGAGCCCCTGCCGGGCAAGGAGGGACTCGAGTTCGAGCTCAAGTCTATGCCTGGAGGCGTGAACCTGCTTGATGTCATTGATCAGACGATCAAGGAGGCTGGTCTGGCTAATGGCACGGTCATGGTTGAGTTCATTGAGGAATAGGATAGTCATGAGTCTATTAACGAACTGACACAGAGGGCGGGTAGGCCTAGGTGGCTGGATGACTAGAGACGGCTTCATTTCTAGACGGGTTATTATACCCCTTTACAGTACAAGGAAGGATATATCGTTTTGTTTTTCCGCACAGCGGGGAATTGGCGTCACAAGGAGGACCTTTGGAAGGAACACTATGGGAGGACAGAGCAGACGTCTTACAGCTGAAGAAAACAGAAAGAGGACAGAAGGAAATCAATAAGACGGCGCATCATGGGTTATGACATTAGCTTTCTGTATCTTTTTGTTTTGATTACCCCTCTTTGAGAGTCAATATCGTATTTACGGTAAACGCAAAACAATGCATCACGCAAGGTACTACTTCTGTCGTCTGAAAGGCCTTTTACCATTAGCAGAGGTTATCTATCCATCACTAGTTATCCAGCATCTGCTGTGATGGCTGCCCCATGGTGGTGAGGAATGCGCGTGCATGGTTACCCCACAAAAACCACACGGGTAGGCAAGGTCAAAGCTGTACCATGAGCCTGCAAGTGTCACTGCTGCAGGGTACCCCTCTGATAAATGTTAGTGCATGCATGTCGTCGACCCCCGCATGTGAATGTTTTGCACGTTCGTTAACATGGTCTTCTTTTTGTGGCCTACAAGAAAATACTAAGAAAGAAGACAAGGAAGAAGCTATTGACCTTAGATCCCTACCCGAACTCGTGCTTTGTAGATTTCCACTCACACTTTCGGTGCCACCGCGTTACGAACATGTCAAGGCGATCGATGGCGGTAACAGGCCTGCCCTACGAACGAGATCCCGCTCCCCCTCAGCCAGGATCCCCCGATTCCCAGAGGTTGCTTCAGTGTTTTGTACACGTTCTATCTGGCTGCCCTTCCTCTCTCTCTCCCTCCCATCCCCGGTTTCTGTACTTCAAGATGTTTGGCGCGTTCCTGATCGTCCAGTCGATTGACGAAAGGGAGGAATGCTCCGTCTGTGTGATTTGGAAGGAAATCGAGCATCGTGGCTTTTGGTCTGGTCCCGACGGTTGATTCGTGAGCAACGTACCGCGCTACAGGTACTTACCTGCCGGTGAGACAGCGCTGGACACAGTGCGCGTGGGGAGGGATCATTCTCCCAACATCGAGCGGGCTGGGATCGCCATTTTTTAGATAACCTTCCCGGGTCCCCTGCCTCCATTCAACTTCCAGTGTAGGTAAACATCGGGGATACCTCCTTCCAAGCCTTCAATTCCTTCATTCTGGTCGACCTTTGCTCACATTTGCGCTTGCGCCCTCCAACCTCCAGTATTCTTCCCCTCCAGCATCCGACTCCTCGCGCAAATTGCCAGACTGCTTCGCGACACCCGTCCTTCGAATTGTGGCGGTCATCAGGGCTGACCTGGTCCCGCCAATTGTTCGAGCTTCCCCTTGCTCCCCCGTGTCCCGGCTGCACCTACAGACTAGACTACCTAGAGAGAGCATCATCATACCAGTCACCGATCGCTCCCGCCCTTGATCGCCGTCTCCCTCGTTGGTAGCCCCTACGACTTGTGCTTCTCGTCGCGCATCTTGTCTACGGCAATAATCCGTCCTTTGCGACCTTGAAGCGACGAGATCCGATCCAATTGGCGCGCTGTTGTGTCCCAGGCAAATCGAGCAACCCATGCGACCCTCGTTTGCCTGCACCACCGTCTGAACAAGAACCACCTCCCCCCTTCGCACGATCCAAATTACCTACGCCATGGCCGACCGCGAATATGATGAGCACGAGGGATCCGTGGACCCCGAACTCCTATACACCAAGGAATTTTGTATAGGTTGGTTCACCGAGCGTCCAATACGCCTATCGCCCTCGGCGCCATTCAAGCGGCGGTTGCTGACCAGTAGACCGTGTGATTCGCAGGTGGAGGTAGTTTCGGCAAGGTCTTCAAAGGGTACCGTACCTATTCCACATCTCTCCCCGTACTCCTGCAGCGCTGCATACTGATCTCTCTACTCAAAATCCAGTGTCGACAAACGAAGTGGCCAGGCAGTAGCTATCAAGGTTATCGATATTGAAAGCGCCGAGGACGAAGTAGAAGACATCATCCAGGAGATCGCCATCCTTTCCGAGCTACAGTCACCCTACGTCACCAAATACTATGGTTCTTATGCCAAAGGCGCCGAGCTATGGATCGTCATGGAGTTTTGCTCGGGGGGTAGCTGTGCCGATTTGATGAAGCCGGGTCTGATTGGGGAAGACTACATCGCCATCATCGTTCGTGAACTGCTGCTGGGGCTGGACTATTTGCACCAAGACAAGAAGCTGCACCGCGATGTCAAAGGTAAGAGACAGCAACTGGCAAGCATACATGTCTTAATCGAACAGCTTTTTGCTAATCTCTAGTAGCTGCCAACATCCTCCTCGCTGCTAATGGCCAGGTCAAGCTAGCTGATTTTGGTGTCTCCGGTCAGCTATCTGCGACCATGACCAAAAAGAATACATTTGTCGGCACCCCATTCTGGATGGCCCCCGAGGTAATCAAGCAAAGCGGCTACGATCACAAGGCCGATATCTGGTCGTTGGGTATCACGGCCCTTGAGCTCGCCAAGGGAGAGCCGCCTTATGCCGACATACATCCCATGAAGGTGCTATTTCTGATTCCCAAAAACCCGCCCCCACGCCTGGAAGGCAACTTCAGCAAAGGATTCAAGGAATTTATTGAGTTGTGCTTGCAGCGTGACCCCAAGGAAAGGCCAACGGCAAGAGAACTTCTCAAGCATCCCTTCATTCGGCGGGCAAAGAAGACGAGCTATCTGACGGAGCTCATCGAGCGTTATAACCGGTGGGCAGCTACGCACAAGCAGGATGACGAAGAGTACCATGAGCCGGAGGAGAACAACTATGTTGAGCAGCGGAAGCATATCAACGAGGACATGTGGGACTTTGGCACAGTGCGGCTGGTTAGTGACCGCGGCGGTGTCGTTCACAGGCCCGGCATGTTGAACCCGATGGATGAATCGACACTCAATGCAAGATCTTCGAGGTCTAATGAGAGCGCTGATAACCGGGACGACTGGAGGAGAGAATCCAACCAGGCTACTTCATCCAAACTTGCAATTGACACCAGTGGGACGGGCACCGCGAGGCAAGCATCACCTGCAAGGAAACCTGTAGGAACGCCGAGCACAGCGATGCCACCATCGACCAGAGTCCTTGTGCCTACTTCACCTGTCAAGCAGCAGATACAACAACTAGAGCAACAGCAGCACCAATTGAGGGAATCCGCAACGCCCCGCACATCACTAGCCAGACCGGTAGCACACGCACCCTTAGGCAGTTCTCCAGATTATGATCGTGTGCTTCAGGAACAGTTACGACGGGATATCGGGGGTATGAACCTCGGACCGGCTATCCAGAACAGCACACAGCCACAATCAGCACTCTCCACACCACAGTATAGCCAACAGCCTACGTCTCCAACACCGTCAAGAACGGCTGCTGGACCCATGAAGTTGCCTGAAATACCCCCATACAGAGGAGGACAACATCAACAGGCACAGTCTCCTCAGAAGCTTACCAACCAGCAAATGAATCAGCAAGCACCAAACACCAGCAAACCTTTCCACCAGCAGCAGCAGCAGCAGCAGCAGCCCCCTCTCTACCATCAACCTTCGCGTGATTCACTTTATCGGCAACAGCAGCAACAGCAGCAGCAACCACATCAGCAACAGCGTCAGCTAAATCACGAGCCTTCGCGCGAGAAAGTGTACCAGCAACATCAGAGACAGCAGTCACAACCTACGATGGTCTATAGCCAACCTTCACGCGAGTCAATGTATCAACAGCAGCACCAACAACAGCAGCATCAACGACGAGATTCACACTTTCAACAGTCCTCTGGACAGTATCAACCTAACAGGTCAAGCTACCATCAGAGTCAAGGTCTGAGCCCCTTAACGTCAAAGGAGGTGCCACGCTCGTCACCATCAGGGAGCCGCATAGTCTCCACCTCATCCAACCATGGCGGAGCCAGTACACCGTCGTCGTCATCAACATCACTGGCGTTCCCTTCGCCTGATCCGCCGAGCCCCAGCGGCGAGTTGGACGCCCTTAACGACGTGATTTTCCCAGCGCTAGAAGAGGCGCTCAAACGCCGACAAATTATGCTGCAGCAGACGTACCGACCGGAACCTGGATATGCTCCAGCCCCGCCTACTCCGAAGCAGCAGCGTGCTGAGGCAGCCAACGAGAAGATACGCAAGTTGGTGTATAAGCTGGCACATGTGTGCAAGGAGATCGATCACTACGACAAGGCGGAGCCGGTGGGGATGGGCAAGGACGTCGGTGGGTTCCTGGAGGGTCTGTTGGAGGAGATCTTGGTGAGGGTTGAGCCGCTTGATGTTTTAGGGGAGGATGGGCATGGTGGTTAGTGGGATGATACGCGAGGATTAGGGATGAAGACGGGGAGGCGGGCATGTTTCCGGAGTGGAAGATTAGGTAAACTTAATGTATGACCGTCGACGACGATACTATGATGTGTTATGATCAGCATTGGACTGGGTCAGGGAAAACCAAGGCTTCCATCAAGCCTTGTTACCAACTGTTATACCCTTGAAAACATTCGTTATGAATAGATGTTTTGAATAAAGTACAGGACTAAGTTCTGTGATTGGAAACATGGACTATCATGTGATGACAAGAATACGTGTTCGGGGTTCTTGCTCTCCTAGTACATAGTACGAAGCCTGAAAACCGGGCTGAAGTCTCGCAAGACATTCAACACATGGATGGGTTTGTCGGGCCTCAAGTCTCAGGCCTGTTCACTCAGGTCTTGTCTTATCTTTCGGGACCGGACCGGATCTAGTGTATCTATTTTCAGGTGATCACGTTCTGAATCGCAGCGATCACATGAGCTTCTTGAGGTTGGCCATCCTTGTGTGTCCTGACAGAGAAGGAGGATCACTTGAATGCCTAGGATAGGTAGTTTACCACTACCCGCCGCGGCTCTCCATTAATGCTAGCTCATCGTGTTACAGGGATGGTTGAACTGGCAGAAACGTTAAGAGTGGTCACACATGCCTCCAGCCAATCTTCATCTTGAGAAAGATGTGGTGCGAGAAGAGAACGGCTTTGTTTTTAGTCCACTCAATTGACACCACCGGGAAAGGATCTTATATCTTATTCCCTTATTGATTTCCTATCATTTCCTGACGTGCTGGTCACACGGTACATGATTTGCGATCTGAAGGGTTCGTTCACATCAGCTGTCACAAACGTGGGTACCTTTTCCACGGTCACTCGTCAGTCCGTGATGGATGTTCGCAGAAGATAGTGTAACATGGAAGGAGGTCGAATGCGGGTACATTCCATCCCTAGGTAGGCACCACAGGTCGTCATCAAAAGAAAGCCGCGCCTGCTGCCAACGAGACTAGCCCCGTAGAGGTATTATGGCATGATCCCATCACTTTGCCCAAGTGGAAGGTGTTCAACGACATCCGTCTCTTCCCAAATGTTAACGTTACTTGAGCCTCTCTATCTGCAATCCCAGGAAATCAACACCAGTCATGAAGTAACAACCGGCCAAACTAAACCTTCAACCAACTGGTACGATGGTATAAAGCGAAACGTGACCTCCAAAAGATAAACGTTAGCATCACAAGACGCCCAGGGAACTGTTGGCTTACTGGACTACATGTATACGAGATTGATTAGTCCATGTATAGTGCATGTATGTTCGCTTCACTTTAGTTTCCGGTTATTGTTGGCTTGTCGGTTGTGGTGTCCCTGCCGCAATTTCACTGCAGTCAGCGTCGTGCCTTCTTTTTACCTCTGGCTTTCTCTCCTGTCCGCAGCACGATCGTATCGTGCTTGCCTCACTATATCGGCTCATCTATGAAATTTCCCCCGCTGACGGCACATCCGTACCTCTGCCGCGGTTTGCAGTCTTCCATCTCCCGTGTTGGGATCGAGCTGACAGTTGCAAGGTGGGTGTGGGGAACAGAGAATTTGAGACCAGTTGAAAGTACTTGATCCGATTTCAAAAGTCCGGAGTGGAAGTTACATTTGGTGGGAAACGAGCGAACTGACGGGGCTCGTTTTTTCGATGATGGGTATATAAACTGTCTCCGAGTCGCTACTTCCTGTCTGCATGGAATCAGAAGGACTTCGTGTCCTACAAGCGCAGAGGCACACTCAAGTACCACACCTGCCTAGGTCCAGTCTTCCTTACCAACTTCAACATCACCATACCTTCGATCAACATCAACAGCCCACCCCTACCTCCCAAAATGACGACAACAACCAGCAGTCGCTCGGGACTTCTCACCGGCCTCTTCCTCCTCCTCCGCTCCGTCGCCGCCTCCCCTGTTCCTGCTTCATCGGCATCCGGTCCCGTTGTATCAATCCAGCAGTCCTCTAACTCCGATTCATACCATGCCAAAACCGCCTCCTTTCTCACCGGCAACAACCTTCCAGCAGGCTGCACCAACACCTCCCTCCACGGATTCCAATGGACCGTGTCCGACTTTCACTACTCCTCCTCTCTGACCTACACCACGCCCTCGCACCGCATCAACGGCGCCACGGTCCGGTTTAACTTGACTAGCAACGCGTTGCCGGAGCTAAATGTGTACTGCGATGCTTATAGTAGCGATTTCTCGGATCCGTTCTATGGGCAGAGGGTATATGATTGTGCGACTGTGGTGAATTCGACTTTGGGTACAAGCGAGGGTGAAGAAGGGGGTAGAGTATCGGCTGGGGTAGGACAGTTCCAGACGCAGTTCCGGTATTGGAAGAGTAGTCAGAGTGTGGAGGTGAGGCAGACATGGGAGTGTGATGATTTGGAGGGGCCGGCGAACCTGTAAGTTTTGGCAGCTTCCCTTCTTTCTGCTACGATCCCAGAATGAAATCACTATAGTAAAGTCTGAGCTAACATCAACGAACTCCCCAGGGCCATCTTCTCTGCCAACGGCACATCTGCCGCGCAGACGCCCAACTGCACCCTTGAAGAGCACCAGACGCCTCCCACCGAGTGGAAGAATGGCGATACCTACTACTGGAACGTCCAGGCTTGCACTCTGCCCGAATTCTCGTTTGTGCCGTCGGAGCTTCAAGTGTTTGCGTAAGGAATGGACGCCGCCGCTGATACGGGGATGCCATAATGCGAACGCGGGGCGTGCGGACAAACATGGGTAAGGACGAAGGAGAACGATGGAATGTAACGGCCTTCTTCACAGCAATGGCGGTAATGAAGAGACGGATACGGATGCGGATATGGGAGCGGGAGCGGGCAGTTGCAGACTGCCGAGTAGTGACGGGTGGCTGATTTTGAGTGTGCTCAATCAATGGGTGGTTGATAGACGTTTACGGGTCAAGACCTGGAGGTATCTGCTGCGAGCTCGATGGCAGTACTTATTAATGGTAATACGGAAACTTGACTTGGCCATGAATTTCGATGCCTCTCCGTGATATTGTCGTATCGTAAACGATACCATTTTCCGAAAAGGGAGCTGGCAAGAGTTCACTGATCACTCAACAAGACTCCGGAGAGGCACCAGAAAGAGTCCCATTACCAAAATTACCAGGCTCCGGTCGTAGCGACAGCATTCAAACTGGAGCCAAAGAAATCAATCTTTTTGAGGGGAGTGTCTCTCGACGATCCTCAAATATCACGGCACCCGTGTGTCGCTTTGCGCTTGACCCTGCGCTTGACCTGACCACTGTCATGGCCAGTAATTGGTCATGTTCCAGAACAACAAGATACCTCAAGCTGGAGGAGTGGCTTCGAAGTAACGGTATATTTGTGTTGGTCTTGCTGGCTACTACCAAATCGACTGTTGCTGGCTACCGTCTTGGACAATCGCCCAATGGTTCTTGACAAGAACGACATTTTGGTGCATGACAGTAGCACTTTGCTTTTTCCCCATTTTCCCTCGTGCATCTGATGCCTGAAAACCCGGCATACGGGCAGGTAACGAAAAGGCGGGGTTGGCTTTTGAGCGTAGCTACATATTGCAATGTGGCAGTGTTCGTTGGTTCGATGCTTTTACGCCTTCGCCTTGATATAAGACCTGAATCATTTCCCTCTCTTCAAATCCCCTTCATCCGACCCGTTGGCTCCAGTCCCTATTGCGCTTTTGTGGGTTTCACAGATTCAATTCTCTGGGAGTCCAACTCATTTCGGCCTTTCTTCTAGAAGAATTCCTCTTCTGAATCTCTTCTTTCTAGAGACAAGAACATAAAGACTCGGACAATATGACAAACCTCAAATCAACCGCAGATCCGTAAGTATGAATCAATTGATTAGGAAAACATACTCGAACTATCAGCTGACCAACCTGCGTCAAGGCCTCCTTATTACCCCCCTTCCATTGCCGACGAAGTCACTGATCACTTCCTTTCCTCACACTCGCCTCTTCGGATCCAAGTTACCGAGCTCAGCCGAGTCCTCGGACACCAAGTGATCATTGAAGCTGACTGGCAGCGTTTGCTGGACGAGTTCGGCGAACAACGACAACCTACACTCGTCGAAGCAGCCCGCGACATCATGGAATCATGGTGCATGGAACTGCAATCGATTCTTGATCACCCGAATAGCGACGATTGGTTGACTAGGCTTCTCACCCGTCTGGTCAAAGCCAATGGAAAGCTGAGGGTCATGTTGGACGTGTGGGAGAACATTACGGTGGGCACGACTTGGTCGGATGAGAGAAATGGTTTCTTTGTGCACTTGCCAAAGCATTTTCTCTTTGTGAGGAGGGCGTTGAACAAGGGATGTATTGTGATTCATGGAGAGTTCCGAAAGCAGCTCCTGTCGTGCTTTGCGGCGACTGCCAATGATGAGGGGTACTCGAACCCCGAGCTGGGAAAGGAAGCGTGGACTGGGACGGCGACCGAGTCGTTGAAGCAGTGTAGTATGAGGGACGAGAAGTCAAGCACTGCGGCTGGAGCTGCACAGGCCGCTGCTTGCACAACACGACCAAATACCGCTAACCCGAAGACGGCCACGACCTCGTCCGCGTCCTCTTCCAAGCCAAAGCCAGCCAGCTTTCCTACTGTCGCTTCCCTCCCGCCGCTCTCCGAAATCTGCTCGAAACCGCCCTACCATATCACCATCCAGAACGGGTCAAAGCCTGGTTGGATCAGCATTCATGGGAGCCACGGGGCTTCGCTGAAGCTCATTGATCAGTACATCAGCAAATGGACCCCAGACGTCGTCATGGAGAGCGAGGATGGACCGCCGACCTCTGATAGGGCTGTGAATGGGGCGTTGACTACGCTGACGATACAGAGAAAGGTCCCAGGAAGGTGGGAAAAGAGGCCTCAGTCAGTAACGATGCCGATGGTGTTGGCGATTGTAGAGGGCACGCTGGGCTATGAGGTCGTCTGGCAAGGAAGCGAAGAGTACAGGTTGAGGAGAGATGCGCCGTTTGTGTATAAGTAAGGTGAACGCCGGGTGATGTGTAGTCCTCATGAGCCTCAAGGCGTGTTTAATCGCGGTTATCGGACCCGAGGTCGATAAGGCAGGTCGAAGATCACCAGTGATGTTGGCGCTGGCGATTAACAAAACAAAGCCCCTGAGACCGGGACCCTGCGTTCCTGAGAGGGAGCCTCACATTGCGGATCGCGACTCGGAATGGTGGGTCCCGTCATGGCCGATCAATGGACATGTGATTTATTTCTAGTGACATGAATAGGATGGGAGGCTCATTTTGTTCGGTTTCTGCGGAAGTTGCAATCATATGTAAGTTTGGACCCCAACCCCATGTTGTTGTTTTTTGATGAGTGTCGTGTGTCCGAGTCGTTGACGCGAGGGAGCTGACGTCGGAGATATGGTGGGGTTGAAGCGATAGCGCCGACGGGATTCGGCCAAGGCGACGGTTCCCTAAAATCTTCAGGCTGAGAACACGACAGTTTCAGTGGATGCTTCAGACGAATGCAGAAGGCTGTAATCTCTTGGCAGCAACACTAGCACCCGTCAACACAAAACAGGAACCAAACGGTGCCAGATACCTGATGTTCTTATCGGGCATGTTCTCCATCTCCGTTCCGTAAGACTCCGTGTAGGTCGGTGGGAGCTTTGTGTGCGGGAGTTCAGCTACCTCACCAGCTACCTATGTGATACTTCCCTTGTAGAGGGCTGTCAGATGTCCAGACGACAGCGAGATGGAGCGCTAGAACGCACTGACAGCGGGCGCGTGGAAGGTTTACACTAGAACGCGGGCGGGAAGTACATAGCACACCCAGAGGACGTCACGGGTGGGGCTGCTTGACCCGTGCACCCACAAGCCGACCATACACGTCCTGTGACTAGCCTTATCCAACCCAAGCGCGTCGAATCGGGCTGTTCTTGGTTTCTCCGAATTCTGGTTCCCCACCCAGGCAGGGCAGGCGTATCCCGTACACTCTGTAGACGATTGGAGGGGATCATTGGCGGGAAGCACTGGCAGCAGACTGCCTGGCTCCAGGCTCTGCATGTTTTTTGTGAGGCATTTGCCCTGCCTGCCCTGGGGCGCCAAATCTGCCAAATCTGCCAGTTCACCCGACTCGACCTCGAACCTCAAACGAACTCCCTTTTCTTCAGTTCCGAATAATTTTCCTCCCTCACCCCTCGGCCGCCGCTCCTTCAATCCCTCTCCGCTCTTGTCCTTGGTCATTGGCAAACCAGTCCTTCAAAATGCTCTCCAGAAACTCTATGGTATGTTTGCTCATACTGCTGCTGCTGCTGCTGCTGCTACTGCTACTGCAAAAATCTGCCACCCGACGTCATCCGCGCTCCAAATCAACAACCATCATGGATGGCGGGCATATTGGTCGCGTACATGGCGCCCGATTGCCGGACTTGCGCCGTGCCGCTACCGCTACTTGCCATGCCCGGACATGCTCACGATAGCTACATGGTCGACGCACGCGACTAACATGTGTGTTTCCCTTTACAGCGCCTTGCTCGGGCCGTTGCCCAGCCCACCCCCCGCCTCGCCCGTGGCTTCGCCAGCGTCCAGGACACTCCTGCGCAGACCCTCCAGTCCGATATCTTCAAGCCCACCAAGTACGGCGGCAAGTACACCGTCACCCTTATCCCCGGTGACGGTATCGGTGCTGAGGTTGCCGAGTCGGTCAAGACCGTCTTCAAGGCCGACAACGTCCCCATTACCTGGGAGCAGATTGAGGTTTCGGGTGTCCAGGACAACGCCAGCCGCACCGAGGAGGCTTTCCAGCAGGCCGTTGCCTCTCTGAGGAGGAACAAGCTCGGTCTCAAGGGTATCCTCCATACCCCCATCAGCCGCTCCGGCCACCAGAGCTTCAACGTCGCCATGCGCCAGGAGCTCGACATCTACGCCTCCATCTCGCTCGTCAAGAACCTTCCCGGCCTCCAGACCCGCCACAAGGACGTCGATCTCTGCATCATCCGTGAGAACACCGAGGGTGAGTACTCGGGTCTCGAGCACCAGTCCGTCGATGGCGTCGTCGAGTCCCTCAAGATCATTACCCGCGCCAAGTCCGAGCGTATCACCAAGTTCGCCTTCCAGTTCGCCCTCGCCAACCAGCGCAAGAAGGTCACCTGCATTCACAAGGCCAACATCATGAAGCTCGCCGATGGTCTCTTCCGTGGCACCTTCAACCGCCTCGCCAAGGACTTCCCCCAGCTCGAGTGCAACGACATGATCGTCGATAACGCCTCCATGCAGTGCGTCAGCAAGCCCCAGCAGTTCGACGTCATGGTCATGCCCAACCTTTACGGTGGCATTCTCTCCAACATTGCCGCTGCCCTCGTCGGTGGCCCCGGTGTCGTCCCCGGCTGCAACATGGGCCGTGACGTCGCCGTCTTCGAGCCCGGTTGCCGTCACGTCGGTCTCGATATCCAGGGCAAGGACCAGGCCAACCCTACCGCTCTCCTTCTCAGCGGTACCATGCTCCTCCGCCACCTCGGCCTTGATGACCACGCCAACCGCATCTCCAACGCCGTCTACGACGTCATTGCCCAGGGGTAAGTTCTACTACTGTGCCTTGAAAGAAAAACACGTGCTAACCCCCTCGCAGCAAGATCCGCACCCGCGATATGGGCGGCGAGGCCTCCACCCACGAGTTCACTCGCGCCATCCTCGACTCCATGGAGAAGTCTCTCTAAAGATACCCCGCAACGTAGGACAACCCTTGGCCTGAATAGAAAAAGACCATGCGTTTCATCCGACTGCATCTGCGCTCATTTCCATCTTTCGCCTTTAATTTACACTGTATAAACGGCCCCGCCGCCACCGGCTGGTTGGAGATACCACGACGGAGGTGATTACTTGTTCTTGACCTGGACGAGTAGATGAGGAGAAAAGGGAGCATACACCCCCTTCTATCATCCCTTGTATAGTACGTAGAGTTGGCTATACGAAATCCATTTCATTTGTTTGCTACATACCGGCGATCTTGGGGCGAGAGACAAGCCGTGCAATTTCCGCGCAATCCGAAGCATTTACACAGCATATAGGAGTTTTTGGTTTGATAGGGGGCTTCCCTTGTGGCGCCTAGGCTGATCTTGAATCGTGTCCAACTACATCGAGCTTTACCGAGCGGTCCGCTATAGCTCCTTCATATCTCCATCTCCTAGATGGAATTAAGCTTGATCAGTGATGGTCCCTTTCCCAGGCCTGCCAGTGGAAACACTTGGTGTTCTCACTCAAACAGAGACCCGTCAGGTACGCTACCGCTACCTAGAATACCTAGTCAAGTCTCTTTAGCGCCCGGTGTCCACCACGGCCGGCATGATGCTGATGCCAAGAGAAATAGGGCTCCCCCGCTCCCGGCTCCTATGTCCCGACGCTGAAGCAGCTCCACGCATCGGACTACATACTTGTCTAGACTTTGGATGACAACCTCATTACGACCTTGTAAGGTATGGGTTAGGAGCATCAATCAACACTAGGCAGGCAACAACATCATCCCTACGCCACCAAAGAAACACAATGTAGAGGAAGAGGAAAGGTGGCTGCCAGGCAAGCACACCGAGAACGGGACCGCAATAAGCCAATGGGCTGCGTGCCTTGAAATGCCATGGATCAAATTCAATGGATGCGGTACTACCATCCTCTTGATCACCCGAGCCCAGTCAAGGCGTCCAAGGCCAATGACTTCACACATTCAAGTTTTATCTCGTACCAGCCTTCCTATCCGTTGAAGACCCCAAATGGAGTCATCAATACAATAGGTACGGACAGATGGAGATTGGATGTAAGATGTAGCCGGGTTTGCATACCGCATGGTAGCATACATGCATAGTATGCCGCGCGTGCAGCGGCGTATGCCTAGAGGTAAGTAGGTATGTGCACGCTAAGACCGCTCTATAATCCCTTTCTCGTGAATGGTTGACTTCCGCATAGTGTTAACTTGAAAACTTGTATGTCTCAAATAGGCAGGCAGGCAGGCAGGCAGGCAAGGTCCAGTCCTTGCTTGGTGTTGCAGTTTCGGCTCGCAAGGGTATGTAGGGCTGAAGATGATGGGCGTTCCGAAAACGTGTTTGAGACACTGTGGGCTACCCTGGACATAGCCACGTATGGAACGTGCTGTAATCGTATCTTTCAACCATGATTCGGTACGTACGTCGGAGTACGTTTCAAAAGGCCGTCGGTTAGTGGGCCTGACGGGTTGAAGATACGCCTAGATAGTACTGCTGCGTGCAAAATATATTGGATTTTGTAGGGAGAGAAAAAAAAACAAACGACAACAGCAGTGAATTAGAGGGTTGGGAGGACAAGCCTCCTCCCCACTAAGGTAGGTAAGAATAAGAAAAAGATGCGGAGAAGTCAAGACAGGGGGGGGGGGGGGGGGGGGGGGGGGGGGGGGCTGAAACTCGGACGCCATGAATCCTGAAAGCTGTAAGGGGCTGTAAGAAGCTGTGTGAATCTGACTGCAGGATCCAAACACGCTCAGTAATTGATTGCTTCGTTGATTGACAAAGGCTGAGCCTCCTGTAAACCGTCGGCTCAACCAATTGCGGATTGCTGACGACACACACACACACACACTCACTCACTTACACACCGACTCCGACGAACAGCTTATGAACGCCTGTACTACCAAACCAGGGGATCGGAAATATTCGAAACAAGAAACCCGAATGGGTAAGCTGGTTGTGGGGGGAAAGAGAAACATGTTTCCTAACGAGGCTGAAGAGGAGGCAATCAGCTGACATTTATTGACCGGTCACTTGCTTGATGGACGCTGTGGTATACCCGAGTGAGTGGAAGATCATGGTCTGGCTGGGAGTGACTCGGAAATGATGACGACAGGTCGTTTTCAAAAAAAGAATGAAAGTTGTCTGCCTTGGGATATGATGCGAGTATTTATACTCTTGAGTTTTCCCATGTCGAGAGTGTTTCCTGGGACAGGGGAAGCCTCCATGCACCACATCAGCAGTTATATCTCCTTACAAAAGACCGCAAAAAAACGAAACCAAGAACACCAGGCCAGTGAACAGCAACCATGAGCACCAACACCAAATTCGCCATCACGGGTGTTCCCACCACGCCCTCCAGCAATGGTAACCTTCCCTTCTCTTTTGTCATAGGCCACCACCATGACTGCCTGTACTAACACAAACACCCAGGAGCGGTCCCTCTCCGCCGCGAGCTCCGCGATCTCCAGCAAAACTACCCGGAGCATTTCAACCTCTACCTGCTCGGCCTGCGCGACTTCCAAGGCCTCGACGAAGCCAAGCTAGACTCGTACTACCAAGTGGCCGGCATCCATGGCATGCCCTTCAAGCCGTGGGCCGGCGTCCCTTCCGACACGGACTGGTCCCAACCCGGCAGCAGCGGCTTCGGCGGCTACTGCACACACTCGTCCATCCTCTTCATCACCTGGCACCGGCCCTACCTTGCTCTGTACGAGCAAGCCCTCTACGCGTCCGTGCAGGCCGTGGCCCAAAAGTTCCCCGTGGAAGGGGGGCTGAGAGCCAAGTACGTCGCAGCCGCCAAGGATTTCAGGGCGCCGTACTTTGACTGGGCTAGTCAGCCTCCGAAGGGCACGCTGGCGTTTCCAGAATCCCTTTCAGCACGTACCATACAGGTGGTGGATGTCGACGGTAGGATCAAGACTATCAACAACCCGCTGCACCGGTTCACTTTCCACCCCGTCAACCCTAGCCCTGGTGACTTCAGCGCGGCGTGGAGCAGATACCCGTCGACAGTCAGGTATCCGAACCGGCTGACGGGGGCATCGCGGGACGAGCGGATCGCGCCCATCTTGGCGAACGAGCTGGCGTCGCTGAGAAATAATGTTAGTTTGTTGTTGCTGAGCTACAAGGACTTTGATGCGTTCAGCTATAACAGGTGGGATCCGAATACCAACCCTGGTGATTTCGGCAGTTTGGAGGATGTGCATAATGAGATTCATGATCGGACGGGTGGGAATGGACATATGTCGAGCCTGGAGGTGTCGGCTTTTGATCCGCTGTTTTGGTTGCACCATATGTATGTGGTCACTCCCTTGTTCTTTTTTTTTCTCTTCGATCACACCTGACAGGCCCCATTTCGTATCGGTGCTGACATGAAGACCTTGTTCTCCAGTAATGTCGACCGCCTCTGGTCCATCTGGCAAGACCTCAACCCCAACAGCTTCATGACTCCCCGGCCCGCTCCCTACTCGACCTTCGTCGCACAGGAGGGCGAAAGCCAGAGCAAGGACTCGCCTCTGGAGCCGTTCTGGGACAGGTCTGCTGCCAACTTTTGGACCTCTGAGCAGGTCAAGGACAGCACCACCTTCGGATATGCGTATCCTGAGACGCAGAAGTGGAAGTACTCGTCCGTAGAAGAGTACCAGGCGGCCATCAAGAAGTCTGTCACGGCGCTGTACGGTAGCAATGTGTTTGCCAACTTTGTTGAGAATGTCGCCGACCGGACGCCGGCGTTGAAGAAGCTGCAGGCAACTGGCGAGGGGAGCCAGAGCGTTGTCTCGACGGCTGCTGCTCATGCAGTTGAGCTTTCCGGTGCCAAGAAGGTCGCAGAGAAGGTGTTCCAGCACGCTGAGGAGAAGGTGCAGAAGCCGGTGGTGCCTGTTGAGGAGACAAAGGCCGAGTCGAGCACGGAGGAAGGTATGATAATCGCCGTGAGCATTAAAGTTGCGGCCAAGCTGACAGCTTCAACAGGCCCGATCCCGGAGAGCCTCAAGTACCTCGCCCCAGACGGCAAGTACACCGACTGGATCGTCAACGTCCGCGCTCAGAAACACGGTCTCGGGCAATCCTTCCGTGTAATCGTCTTCCTGGGCGAGTTTGATTCCGACCCAGAGACCTGGGACCACGAGTTCAACTGCGTCGGTCGTGTGTCCGTGTTGGGACGGAGCGCCGAAACACAGTGTGGCAAGTGCCGCAAGGATAACGCGAACGGTTTGATCGTCTCAGGCACCGTCCCCCTGACCTCGGCCTTGCTGCAGGATATTGTGGGCGGCGAGCTCCAGAGTCTGAAGCCTGAAGATGTCATCCCGCATCTGCGTGCCAATTTGAAGTGGAAGGTGGCCCTCTTCAACGGCGAGGAGTATAATGTGGAGGAGGTCCCAGACCTCAGGGTTAGTGTGGCTTCGACGGAGGTGGCTATTGATGAGGAAGGCTTGCCGCATTACTCTCGCCAATATACCGTCTATCCTGAGATTACCGAGGGGAAGCCGTGCGGACATGGCCCGGAGGATCACATCTAAAGGGGGATCCAGCAAGAGAATGTAGAAAGGTACAGAGGGGTGTCCTGTAGGGTAAGATCAAGAAACCGGGTATCGTTATTTCAGCCGTACGAGAAATGGAAAAATCCAGAACCAAAAAGAGACATATTTTTTCATCGCCGTAGCCACCCAAACGCCATCCCAATGCAAAACTGCAAAACTGAACAAGAGCCTGACAGTCCCAACCACTCCGAAGCTCAGAACTGGATACGACGCTTGCGACCAGTGTACTTGGAGGTGGCCTTGACGATCTTGCCCTTGCGCTCCATCTGCTCCTTCTTCTTGATGATCCAGCCCTTGCTGCCCTTCTTGATCTCGCCCTTTCCGCCCTTTCCCTTCTTTCTCTGGTCGAGGATATCGACGCCGTCCATGTTTTCAACGACAGCGCTGATGTCCTTGCCGTTGGTGGCGTCCTTGCCGACCGTAAGGACCAGGTAAAGTTTGACGTTCTTGGTGTTGGGGTCGTCCTCGAGCAGACCGGCGCCAAAGCCAGCCTTGACAGCAGCGGCAGTGATCATCTGCTTTTGTACGTCGTTCTTGGGGTAGAACTGGCAAACGGCTCTGCCACCACGTTTGAGCGAGGCGTAAAGGCCGTTGAAGAAGCGCGAGAGTCTGGTGGAGGGGGCGGTGTCGCTAGTTTCGGCGTTGCATAGCCACTGGATGGCACTGATGCTGATGGCGGCGTCGAAGGAACCGGCGCGGAATGGCACACCCTGGCCAATATCTGCGAGGAAGAGATCGCCCTCGACGTCGCGCTGTAGAGCCGTGTCCAACATGGACGGGCTGATGTCCATGCCTACCCAGACGTGAGGGCCGCCTTCGTCCTCGGGGACGTCCGAGAGGATCTCGCCGGAGAGACCACTGCCGCAACCGATGTCGAGGATGAAGCTGGGAGACTTGAGGTCGAGGAGCTCGAGGGCACGACGGGTCATGGAGGCCTGAATGTTCTGGATACGGGAGCTGGTGGTGTACTTGCGAGCTTCGGTATCGTCATAATGGACATCGGCCGCGCTGGTGTTGTTAGCTTTGGGGACCGGAACGAGGAGGACGGAGGCGCCTGTCGCGAGGCTGTCGTCGAGTCGTAGACCTACAGGGTATCTTCGGGGCGAGACATGTTGGGCTGGCTGGATTGAGACTAAACTACTATAAAACAAGGCAATGGGCGGCTGGCTAGAGGCGAAATGTGATTTCTGTCCAGGAATGCGACAAGCAGAGTTGGAAAGGCGCTGACACAAGCTGATGGCTTGACAGGATGGTGCTGCTGGTCAGCCTAGTGCTGGTGCTGGTGCTGGTCCTGGCAAGCGGTGTGGTGGGACACAAAAAAGTTTCGATGGGCCCTTTTTGCAGGTGGGGTTGTTCGGGGGTTCCGCCAAGGGCGATCGCTGGTGGGATTGGCGGCAGCTTATCGATGGTCTCTTATCGTACCTGAATGGCTGCCAATTCCAGCCATGATGACATTCGCTTGTGCCGACCGTCACGGCTCGGCCCCACTTTAAAACACGGTCTGTTTAATTGAACACGTCAGGGGTTAGCAACTAAGTGACCCTCTGTCTGGGGAAATAAGGACCTGGAGCTCCCATACAAGGGCGGGGGTTCAGTCTCCAGGCACACCACTTCTGGCAGCCTCGAGCTTTCTCCAGAAACAACATCGCCATTAACCGATTGCCATTCGACTTCTTTGGGTGACCTCCACACCACCAGCCAGTTCCCATATTATGCCCGTCTAGTTCCAACCCCAATATATTACATATCAAGATGTGGATTCTGCCTCTTGTTGGCTATCTCGGCTCCATCGCGGGCTTCTGTTTCCTGACCCTGGCTATTGGTAGGTCTTGCTCCTTGACTGGCCTGCATCCCATTGCTAACAAGGCCGTCCATTGCCTCATAGCCTCGGGTCTATACTATCTGTCAGAAGTCGTCGAAGAACATACCGTCGTTGCCAAACGCTTCCTTACTCGACTTATCTACACCATCATCGTCATCCAGCTTCTACTATGCCTTGTCGACCGATTCCCCTTCTTCCTGACCCTGCTCAGTGTCGGCTCCCATGTCGTTTACTTGGGTAATATGCGGAGGTTCCCCTATGTCAGATTGACAGACCCGCTGTTCGTGCTGTCATGCGGTAAGCTTGAACAAACAAGCCCATTTTCACCTACGTTGGATCTCTCAGCTCGTTATGCTTATGCTGACATAGGCTGTCCCTACCAGGCCTCGTTCTTGTCAACCATTACCTTTGGTTCAAGCACTTCTCGGGTCACCAAGAGCGCGCCTACCAAAACATGACCTCTTACTACGACATGCCATCTAACGTTCCCACCTTTACCGAGATCGCATCCTACTTCGGCATTTGCGTATGGCTAGTTCCTTTCGCCCTCTTTGTCAGCTTGTCGGCAAGTGACAATGTCCTGCCCACCATGGGCAATGAGGCCTCATCGAGCGGTGGCGCTGGAGGCGTTGGTGGTGACGGTACAAGGTCAAGACGAGGACAGGGCCTGATCAAGTCTGTTGTCGACAATATCCTGGGCGCTGTGGGAGGAGTCACGTCCACAGTGGGCTGGAAGAAGTCCGACGACCGACTATAGGAGGTCTAGGGTACTGTGAGAAAGAGGAGGGCCAGTTATTCTGAATTGCATGTAAGTTCCCGTGTTGGCGCATTACCAATGTCAACCGAAAGCTAATCACATACCTAGATAAACTTCGAGCGAAAAACAAGCGTCCTTATCCTCCATGGTCCTTCCCTAATCTACATCAATTGCCCAGCGACTGAGCAGCTCTACTATACTGTTTGTCTTTGTAAAGTCCCAGGTCATCCACGCCGACCCGCTCTACTCCCTGGTATCGCATTGTGTCGTGACCAAAAAAACGAAGCCGCCCTTACAACAAACTTACCGCCCAGTATCCGCTACCTCTAGCTACTAGTACAAGTCCATCGATGAAAGTGTCCGCTAGAAAAGGAGATCCATTGTCAACTCCTCCCACGCCTGGTCGCTTCTTCTATCCGGCTCGCTTCGCGGGTGATGCCACTCAGTCGCCTCACGCCTTCTCAGCTCTCGGCTTTCGACCCTGCGCAGCTCCTTCAAGATTTCTTGGACGGCACTAAGATTACGAGCCGTCAGACAATGGCAGGCCACTCCGCTTATTGCGTGGGCGCATCCCAGGTCCTCGTCGTCCGAATGTACGTCGATCGCGCCAGTAAGATCCAAGGCAGGAACCAACATGGTATTCACAGTGGGATGAAGAACCCCTAGCTCCATCATGCTTCCCATGTCGCGCTCCGATACCGTCGAAGGGAAGCTGACATCAAAAGTCAGTCCGCTATGCTGCGTCACGAGGTCGTTAATAGGGAAATCGCCCCCAGTCGAGACGCTGATAGTTGTGACGTCAGAAACATGCTCCCGTTGCGATCCGCTATATTCACTGTCCGAGTCGGAGTCTGAGCTCATGCCATCTGCCCATCCAGCCCCTAGGGAACCAGCAACCTCTATGCTAGCCGCATCAGTCATGCTGCTGCCATCCTCATTGTTGTCGTTGTAAACGAGGATAACCGACGTGGGTTGGTGATCCTGGCCATCTCTCTCGTCCTCAGCGTAATTGATGTAGGGAGGGTAGATGACAGTCAAGGTATCATGCCCAGTATACCAGTCGCTAGAAGCGACATGATGGGTATCGTCATGCTGGATGGCGTCGGTCATTCTTTCAAACTTTTTTAGTGCCTTTGGCAGGGCCCGGAAGTAGGAGTGTTGTTAACCTGGATTCAGAGCGGCCTTGGATGTCTTTAAGGGGGTTTGAAATGAAATGGAGAAACCGGCGAGGTCAACACTCCCATGGAACAGGGTTTAAAAAGCAGAAAGAACAACGAAAGCTAAAGGTGTCGCCCCAATCGTCCTACCGGCAGATGATCCCGCCTTCGATTCATCGCCCGGCGTCAAGGCCCCGCCATTCCCCTTCCCATCTTTCCGTATATGTTTTCCTCGCGGAACGCCCAGGGCAAGCCTAGGGCTTTTGCCATCCCACCATCATGGCAAACTGCATGAGTGGCGTTGTGTGGCAGACCGCGGGTAACCATAGAGGGCCAATCGCACCGCTCTGCTAACGAGAAATCTGCCGTACCGTCCTGAGCACGCAATCGTGGGAAGAAGGATTTGGGGGAGTGTCTTGCCTATTGGGGGGTGAAGGGCGTTGGTGATGGGTTCGGGTCTTTTTCCGACACGTTAGAATCGGTATCTCGCAGCTATATTCATGTCTGTCTCAGATTTATAGTGGATGGAAAAGGTTTGGGCAGCAGGGGACTTCTACCAAACCAGGGGAACCTGGGATATATATCTGCTCTCAGAATATCATCATTACTGGCCCTCTACCACAGAATCCAATGCTTCTGCGCTCTCCCTTTCCAGCATCTCTCATATCAACAGTCTATAACCGAAGGAAACAGCAACAGTAAACTCTTTTCGCTCCATGTCCCAGCATGAACCATGCCAGGGCTCAATGGCCAAGAACGCCCTGTACCAACCCATAAGGCACACCGCAGCGAACGTCATGAAACCGTTCGCGGAAATAAATGACCGATCCTCTGTCATATGCCAAACTGTCATTGACGGCTTCACAGCACAGTGTCCCATGACCCCAGTCGGCAGTTTTAGGTAAGGCAGAGAGAATGGCCGTTTTCCCTCCTGCATCTATCCGTCCGCGCAACAAGGTTGTGCTATGCAAACACTACCTACCTAGAGTCGTTCTCATGGGTATCTTCAAGAGTCATCTCTGTTTCGAGCTTCCATTCACCCATCCACATGAGGTTTTTACTCTTGCGTTTCCTGCAGGTCTCTTCGGGTCCCTCTTTTTCGGTGTCCATTGCTTTTCCCTAATTTCGTGGAATCATTATGGAAGCAGGTCCGTTCCTCTTCTTCTCTGACTCACCGCCGGATGGGGGCACATGAATGGTCTACTCTAGCTTGGTAACGGCGGCATAGTCACATCCATCCTCAGGTTCACGGTCAAACAACTTTGACTCTCCCAACTTGACCCTGATGTTTTTTTTTTCTTTTTTTTTTCCCGGCAGTCTCATACTCTTCTCTTTTCTCTCAAGTCCTCTTTGAGTTTAGTAACTCTAGTATCATCGGATCGGTACTTCCCGTTCCCGTTCTCTCTGCCATTCACCCTCCCTTTTCCCTTTGCTTTTCTCCCTCCCCGCTTCTCACCAGACTCCTACAGTTTCCCGGGTAGGCAAGGTGATCATGAACCTCTACCCCGCGGAACACCAGGGTACCAGAACACCGTGATGTAACGGGAGATCGCGCAGGATACCGGCGGGTGTTTGTGTGTACATGTATGTCTTTGTAGTCTCTGTATTGACGGACTTGAAGGACCATGTTTGCTGCCCTTTGTAGATGTCGTGGTGGTTCTTCAGGTTGCTTGCTCGCCACGGTGTTTATGTTGATGTTGGTGGGCTGGTAGAATTTCTTGGGCTTATTGAATAGGTAGAAAAAGATCGTGGATGAAGTCATACTTGTTGAAGTGGATCTATTATCTTGTTTTATACGGTGACCGATCACAACTGTTTTTATATCTCTTTTCGCTTTTTCCTTTCCTCGCTTTTCCACCTTCGCTCTTTTTTACTTTATTTCTGGATGTTTCCATCTTTTTTTTTTTTTTKTTTTTGTTTTTTTTTTTTGTTTTCTTTTTTTTTTTTCACTTCAAGATACCTTTTGGGTCCTCAAGATGAGGAACTCACCTGTAACTTGCTCACTCCGAAACGCAACGGGTGAATCACAGGTTGGCGTGTTACTGGTTACAGTTTCCCTAAAAGTAGTGTGCAATCTGGGTTGCGTGGGTCATCTTTTGACCTACAAGCAATGCTTGGGATAAAAGAAAGGAGAGCCGGGTATGGAAAGCTACTGAAAACTCCGCACATCCAAGGGTGTTGCTTCACCTCGTCAATGTCAGTTCAAGATACCTCTGTATTTATCGCTTTGTCCCATGATCGGTGGTTGTTACCTTCTGTAGTAGATGAACTTGGAGCAGAACTGGCTCTTCGATTGCGAACTAGGGCTTCCCGTCTTTATGTACCCGGTTTATACCTGAATGATGGATGATCGCGGAAAAAGTCCCTGACTTCACTCTCCGATGATGGTGACTTCAAGATCTAATAGCCATCAATGTTGAGTTGCTGTAGGTAAAAAGCTCGCTTTTCGAAGAAGCAATTGTCAGTTATAGGATTGATGGTGGTGGCAAAGGCAAGGATAAGGACTTTGGGGGCTAGCTTAAAAAAATAGGGCACAGTCTCTCCGAGGGTGTCGCCAGGCCACACAGGCAAGAAGGGTTGTGATAATCGTCTTGGAACTTGACGGGAAGCGTAAAGCTGCGACTGGTCGTAGCAAATGAAGAAGATGATTGGGTACATCAATATGAGGAGTTAAGCCGCTGTTCCGTCCAATGTAGGGCATGCCTGGGTAGCCTAGGTACCTACTGTTGATGTTGAACGCCGTACGACCGGACAGTCCCTTGTTTTGCTACACCCAGTCTCTCGCCCCCCATGCTGTAGAGAGAGCACGGTCGAGAAAAAAAGACCAGTTCGAGTGGGGAGCAAAGGTTAAGAGACGGGGAGGAGCAGATGTTAGTTATTCCTAGGTAGGTAGCTACCAATGCAAGGCAATCAATGCAAAGCAAATCGGGGCGTTGGTCGGAGGCAACCATCTACAGCCAGTGTGTCCACAGTAACAACTCCAAGCCATATGCGGCATTGTTCTTATACTCATCAAATCCGAATAGGAACAGACTCTCTCCGAGCAAGCAGATGGCCGTCGGAAACTAGCGAGTTCTTGCACGGTAATCTCTTGATAAAGTCTTCCAAGTTCATCAACGTCGACTCCGCAATCTCTGTCAACGCCTCCTGCGTGAAGAAAGCCTGATGTCCACACATGATCACATTGTGAAAAGTCGTAAACCGCATCAGCTCGTCATCCTCAATGATATGACCACTGTGGTCCTGGTAGAACAGGGCGCTCTCTCCCTCGTAGACATCAAGCGCGAGCCCACCCAGTTGATGGCTCTTGAGGGCGTCAATGACTGCCTTCGTGTTGATCAACCCACCTCGCGAGGTGTTGATGAGCATGGCGTCCTTCTTCATAGTTGCGAGTGTTTGCTTATTGATAATGTGCTTCGTCTGGTCTGTCAAAGGACAATGAAGAGATACAAAGTCGCATTGGGGCAGCAGTTTGTCGAGACTGGCGTACTCGCCGTACGGCTTGAAGGCATCGGTAGGATAGGGGTCGTAGGCGATTAGCTTGCAGCCGAAGCCCTGGAGGATGCGAGCAAAGCTGAGACCAATCTTGCCAGTGCCGATAATACCAACTGTTTTGCCATAAAGTGTACGCCCGAGCAGGCCATCGAGGTTGAAGTTGCCCTCGCGCACGCGGTTGTAGGCCCGGTGAGTCTTGCGGTTGAGCGTCTGGATCAAGGCGACGGCAAACTCGGCAACGGCTTCAGGGGAGTACGAGGGAACATTGGCGACGAAGAAGCCCTGACGCTCAGCTTCCTCAAGATCTACATTGTTGTAGCCGGCGCAGCGAAGGAGAATGGCTCGTATCCCTTGTTGGCGCAGAGCCATCAAAACAGGCGCATCAAGCGTGTCATTGACGAAGACACAGACGGCAGTGGCGCCGACCACAAGATGGACAGTTTCGATAGAGAGAGGAAAGTCGTGGAAAACGAGCTCAGTGCGAGGAGATTGGGAGCCTTGTGCCTGGAGGTTATCTGTGTTTGCGAGGCCATAGCGGGCAGCGTGTACTTGGGAAAGATATTCCCTGTCGTAAGGCTTCGCGCTGAAAACGGCCACTTTCATGATGCTAGCCCCGCTGTGGGTGTCGACGTAGGGGTTGGAGAAGTGCGTGCTGGGGTAGTGGGGGAGGCTAGCGGCTGATTGGTGCGCTTTAAGGGCCACTTTATTTTCGAGGTTAAAGGATGATCTGGAAGTCTGTGATGATTGTGATACCAGGAGAAAGATGTGGTTGTGGATTGAGATCAAAAGAAGGACATTGTGATAGCGTACCGTACAAACTCGAAGATTCAAGATCAGGGAATGTAGGTATGTTTGGAGGTGTTGATCATAACAACCGCATTACGCAGTGGTCATACATGCCCGTGCTCTTTTACAACTCTCACCCAGGGTTGTGCCTGCAGTGCCTTTCCAGATCTCAATCTCGCTAGTCCATACGTTCGAAATACATTGAGTTACCTAAAGGTGTCGAGCAAAATAAAACTCCATTCAGGTAGTCAGATTTCTAGCACGAGATACTGGAAATCAAGCTCCGTAGGCTGTATGGTGCGCTATATGGTCATTGATCGCCAGCGACCTGGCCCACGGGTGTACTTGGCGACATATCACCATAGCAGGTACCTGTTTCCTTCGGAGGCCCCTGTCCATCCACTGAGCCACTAACAGTTTCCTTCGGAGAACCCAGCCAAAAGGGCAACCAATGATTTTCGGGCTTATCGGTCATTCATATGGTCGGATTGGGGATCACAAGGGAAGAGCACTCGGGGCATACACATCGTTCTCGCCCTTGCAACGGAGTGACAGACGAACAAACATTTTGTTTGCATCTACCTCGGACTCTTCCCAACGTTTACCGTACTGCCCTGTGCCTGAAGCACGCTACCCCTGGGGTCTGGGGTGATCTGCACTAAATTTAGCGAGTGGGAGCTACACTTAGGTTAGTTGCGGGGCAGGACGGACGGTGCTTCCCGTTGCCGGCCCGTGCGGCCCGCTTGATGACCCGACATCGCGGGGGGCGAAAAGATGACTTATTCACGTGCTTGCTTTCAAATAATATTTCCTGGATATGAACAACAATCTTCTGATGGCAAATAACTGTGCTTTGAGACATGGAATTGACTATTCTTGAAACGTTTCTGATCCGCATTTGTAGGAATACGAGGGAGTGTCCCTCGAGTTCAAATGGTGCCAAGCGAGTGGAACCAGACTCAGGGGTAAAGTAAATAAATGATTAATGGATTGACCCGCCAAACATGGGAAAATGATCCCTGTCCATAACCCCAATCTATGCCATGTGTATGCCGTTTTCATCTATGTATAACACCTGGAACGATACCTTTATGTGAGCTCCATACTCCTCCATCGCGGTCGGTTTCTGGGTCGTAACCTTCGAGGGACTTGAGAATGTGATGATGGATGACGGCTGGAAGCAAACGTCGGACTTGTCGATATCCATACCAAAGGTAATAGTGGCAACTACGGCTCAGAAATGTCTGTGCTCGAGGTGAGAGAGGTCATTGGCGAGGCGATTGAATGTACCGAGGAAGACGACCATCGGCAACCTTCATGATGTTGGTCTTGTCGATGCAAGTAACCTTCTCCTCGACCCGTGGTGCCCCCTAATCGCCCCATCAATGCGTGTTGTTCGAGCAGTCGCGGCACATATCGCCGGGATAATGGACGCTGTCGCCACAAATGCAGGCCTTGCAGGCGCAAATGTATTGCCCGCCCTTGGAGGGAGAATGGTGCTGGTAGCTGGAGGAGTCGCCCCCCCTACGGCTCTGACAGCCCGAAAAACCGTCGGAGAACCCATAGTACGGGTCAAATGGTGTGGCGGTGACAGGGGCGAGGTTATTGGTCTTGTGGCCTTTGGCCTTGTTGTCTGACTTGAAGAAGGGCATCCTGGATCTTGGTAGAGGCAGCTGCTCGCGTCGTCGCAAAGGTTAGCGTTGATACTAGGTAGGTAAAAGGCAGTAATAGCCGTTGACCTACCTGCTGTACACTGATGGTTAGAGATTCTACTGTCCCGATAAGGATGTCAGCAACGAGTAAACTGAGAGAAGTTCGAAAGTGCAGCCTGAAAGCGGGGTCTTTATTGAGGTCGGAGGTCAGCGCCTCCTCAGAATGATCTCAACTGTCCAACTGACAAGCTACCAGTCTGTCTGTCACAGATCCAGCAGCTAACGTGTCAAACGGTTTCCATCCAGCCTCTGACAGATGATAAATTAAGGTTGAAGTCAGGTGTCATGACCGGTCTCCACTCCATTGCTATTGTCGTGTCAGAAAGTGTGGATAAGGCTGAACTACCTCTACGAAGTCCCAATCCCGTTGAAAGTTGGGGCTTTCACAACAGCCAACTTGAAAACAGTAGAAGGTGTCCTGGCGACCTAGGCAGCAGGGGACAAAAGCAGGGTTCCCAAGTCGAGCCGGAAACCGGTCGCGGTTGCTTTTCATCACTTGCATGCCGAAGATGCTTACGCTACTCTTTCCTACCGAACTTGACTGCGCTCTGAGTGGTGCATCTGCACTCAAGGCGAGGCGGATTGCATGCTTGATGAAGCAGAGTCAAGCCTTCCCAAACAGTTGCGGATATCAGCATCGCTTCGCGTAAATGCAGGATATGCGTACGCTTAGATTAAGGAAGATTTTGCGTGGAAAGAGTCTCCAACATCAAGAATAGTACGATATCCTTGTCAACGGGGCCTCCCACGATGAGATACCCGATGGCCACATCAACGGTGTCGAGGCTTGGGAAGCGGGCCGAGGCCTGGGGAGAATTCATGTCCAGTCGTTGACGAAAGATGGGTACCGGATAGTAGCGAAGCTTACTCCGCCCAAGTACCGTCATTTCAATTGGCAGCAAGGGGTGAAACATGACATTTTTCCGAGATCACACCACTGCGTTTAATTTCACGGATCTCCACCCTATCTCGCTCATTCCACCTGCATCCAAATGGCCAATGGAAATACTGATCTGATTGGAGGTCATATGCAAGGCACCAGGCACCAAACACGGTGGAAAAGGAATTGACAAGCGCGATAGTCGACCAGGCGCAAGGAAGCAATCTTCAGGAAGGAACCGAATAGACACGTCACTGGTGTGAAGCGCAAAGTAGAAGAGCAAGTGAGAAAGAATTATACGCGGGCTCTACAAGAGTAAGCCGTTGCTGAAGCTGAATATTTCGCGATCGGCGAATGCCGCTGGTGGCTGATGGCTGCAAGTCGCCAAGGACCAAATCGATCGATAAAAGCATCGAAAGGGACAGCCTGCAGCAGCGGAGGCGCTTTGGGTTCAGCCTGGATGCTCATATCCCAAACTGCGCCTAATCATGCTAAACAGTTGTGGTTCATGCTCTGCCTGCACGAAATCGCCGGACTTGGTGTTGACTCTTTCCAACATCTCATCCATTGACCAAAATTCCTATCAAAGCCCGTAGAGAACAAAAAAAGGGGGATTATGGTACAGGTGCATGCAGGTCACCATGCAAGCTGTGACCAAAACGTGGGCAGAAATCAGGCCAAAATCCTACCAAACACGCCAAGTTTAAGGCACTATCCAATGGATCCTTCCAAATGGGAGAAAAACGAGTTTGAGAAACGTGCGAAGAGAAGGAATGTACATTATCGAACGAAGAAAGACGCATCAAGCACTCCATTTCAGATACGGTATGATCGCAAGAGCGAGAGCCTTTTCCCTACCAGCCACGAACCGCGATTGAATCAATCCAAATACCACCTCATTTGCCACATCAGTGCTTTCGAGCTATAACTAACACAATGACGCTCAGTCCCGAGTTACACAGACCAATGTCGGGCAACACATACCAAGAGTGATGCGGTATCGTCCGAAAGGCAACCACAAGTGGAAGTTCATCACTTACCGTCAGAGGGGAAGTTGGAAGATGTAGTCCATCGACGGAAGGGCAACCAAGCATATCTGGACGGTTATCTGGTCCCCCGACTCTGAAGTTATGAAGTCGAGATATCCAACAAGATCACCACTGTACAGAAACCGAAATGCGCCCAAACAATGAGTATGATCAGTTCGCATTTTGAGAGTGACCAAAAGCTCCTCCATAAACGAGCTCTTGGCTACCAGGGCTGCTTCCCGCAGAACACAAACCTCGACTTGGATCTTCCATTCATAATGGATCATTGCCTGTTCGTACTCCCGATCTCTTCAAGTAATGAGTACGAAGCACAATGAAGCAAGTCCAAGCCTTCAGAACCAAGTCACACAGGTCATTGAAGAAACCACTCACTCCGTGCGTTGCGCGGTTCGGACGGAGCACAAAGACCTCCTTCGCTCCATATCCCCTCCCAAGTTCCAGGATCAGCCGTGGCGATCCTGGGACGTGTGAAAAACTGACAAACTCGGTCCTTCTATGTAGTGAGGAGGTCCAATTTCCATACTGTACCACAAAAGACTGTCACACTTCTGTTCCGTGTCATTTCTTCCACGCCCTCATTTTATCCCCGCTCATCAATCACCATCCCTCCTTCTGCTTAAGTCCGCCCATGACAATACTATCACCACCGAGTGCAACTTGCCCGCCCACCCGTACGTGTCATCCGTGCCGTCCGTTAGCCGACTTTTCAATTCGATCCTGGTTTTCTCCCCAAAGGTCAAATCTTATGGTATCTCAATTCCAAACGTTCGGTCTTGGGACTTGTCCGTCCACCCGTGTACGACAGAACGGAAAACCAGCTCTCGTTCGTTTTCTGGGACGGGCGACGACGACCCCGTTCTTTTCGGCATATCATCGATGCATGGGCCTGGCAGTAGTGGGTGTCAATACCGTCGAGACTCGACTTGATGAACTACAACATTCCAAGGTACCCCTACCTACCTTGGTCCTCCCAGTGTCCTTTTCGAGGATTTATGAAAGCTACATAGCGAGGAGACATGTAGCGCCTTGCTTCGGTAATGACCGACAGACAAACCGCAGAGTACAACGGAATGAACGGCTACTATTCAACCTCACTGACATTACCCCTACCAGCTGTAGAGACCCATGAACCATGGCTATGGAGCCCTGACTACGTGTGTAGCCCCAGACTTGGACAGAATTCATGGAATAGTAGTTCAACAATGTTACCAGCTCATGTCTGCGTAACAGTACCTGAACTCAATAGGATTACCGAAGCATGGCAAGCTTGACCTTGCCTCCATTGCCATGTTGTTTCTCATGCAAGTTGCGGATTGAGGGCTTGACAGATGACAGTTCATATCGCCTCATGTCACGGGCTGGGGAGAGCCTGGTAGATGAGTAGGACGAGAACGTTCATCCAGTGATGATGGTTTCTGGTGGACATTGTGGGGAGTCTGGTAAGGGCATGTGGTCGACAAGTTGGGGAGCCGGGGGATAAAAGTTCCCTCGTCCACACCGGAGTTGACATCAATTCCGGACGCTGTTATCGCCCTTTTGGTTGTTGTTATCTCGATTGGATCGGTTTCGTTCCTTTCGCGGTGGACTACTGGTTCATTTTTCTTTGCTTATCAAAGATCTGAATGCAACCCAACCCCGGCCTCACTATCCAATGTGAAGCCCATGATGTCAAGTCTGCCATATCGTATCGGAACGAAACTTCAGACTGCGAGTGTAACTTCCATAGATACCAAAAAAAAAAAAAAAAAAAAAAAAAAAAAAGGAAAAAAGAAGGAAAACGCAACTGTAGAATGCAACCCATCCGATAACACACCAGTAGTACCTACCCACCTAACCCCCACCATTACCACCAGCACATCACCGCCTCCGCTCCTAATAACACCTAACCAAGATTGAATCGCTATGGTTTCTCATCAGCTCATGATGATACCTATGTATAACCGTACCTACAACCAAACTACAGGGATAATGATGATCCAACTTCGACTTGTGCCTTGTCTATATCCACCAGGAAACTTGCTATAACCCATTGGAAAAAAGACAAAATCGATGAAAAAATCATGGGGGTACCGCCAACTCTTGTAACCATTGAGTCCATACATGCCCGTATTTGGCCCTTGCGGAAGTGGCTCTAACCGACCGTACCGACCCCATCACACCGTTACCAGATGGAAACATGAAGCCAGTCATATGCCAATTATCTTCTTGAAGGTTTTACATCAATAAGCGAACGTCTGATCCAATCCTCCAGTCTTATACAACGCAAGCCCGCATAACCATATCCAAGAATACCTAAAACCCCCCCATCCACCACACCAGCCCAACCAAGGCACACCTTAAAAAAAAAAAAAAAAAAGAAACATATGCCAACCCGTCACGTTCCCTGCCCGGACTGCACATGCTCAAGTAGTATAGTAAAAATCAGGCCTCATATCTCCCAGCTTGTCAATCTGCTTCTCATCCAATCCTTCCACAAGATGATCCCTCTCGCCCCTCAGCCTCTTTCCGTTCTCGGCCCTCAGCAGTACCGTCATCAAGATCGACCCGCCGAAAAGGAACACGGCCAAGAAGCCCATGACTATAGCATGGCCCGTCTTGTGGTTAGCGTAAATGTTGCTGCTGATGATGCCCGACAAGTTACCCCAGCCAATGACAAACCCCAGCACAACACCGCGCTTGTACACGCCCTCGACGTTATTAGCCATCCAGGTGACCGTGTTGGAGATGCAAGGGTAGATGCCCAGCGCACCCAAAAAGACGCCCACGTACTGCACCGCGGGTGAGTTGGAAGCCAAGAGCATGGCGAAGCCGGCGACGCCAATGACCGAGACAAAGATGTTGCAGAGCCCGCGCTGACGGGTGCGGTCGGCGACGTAGCCAATGGCCACCGTAAAGACAGCCGCGGCGGCGTAGGGCGGTACCGACATGAGCTGCGATCGCACCGTCGACGTGTTCCAGCCAAGACCCTTAATGATGGCGGGAAGGAAGAGCGAGAAGGCGTACAGCGGCATGTCGCAGCCCATGTAGATGACCATGCCGAGCCACATCTTCCAGTCGCGCAAAGATTGATAGAGGTACGTCATTTGGAAGGTCTCGTGCTCAGCTGAGGCCTGCCGGTCGAGCTTAAGGCGGCGGACGACGCGGGCGCGGTCGTCTTCGGACAAGAACTTGGCCTCGTCAGGGAAATCATGTACCATCCAGAAGGAGACGAAGCCGATGATGACGGTGAGGAGACCTTCGAGGATGAAGATCCAGGCCCAGCCGGGGCGGTTGCCGACGCCGTGCATTTTCTCGATGGCGGCAGCGAGAAGACCGCCAAAGGAACCGGACAAGGCCGCGGCGGAGAAGAAGATGGCGGCGCGGATGCCAAACTCGGAGCGCTTGTACCAGCACGACAGGTAGTAGTTGACGCCTGGGAACAGACCGGCTTCAGCCAGCCCGAGAAACCATCTGGCTGCCATCAAACCACTCCAATTGTAACAGAAACCCATGCCCACCATGCTAGCACCCCAGAAAACCCTGCAATCCATGGTTAGCATACCTACTACCCGACTGCATGGTGGACAACAAAAGGAAGCGTGTGGACTAACATGATGATGGGAATGAAGATGGAAGGGCGGAACTTCTTCAGCATGATATTCGTAATCGGCTCAAAAACCGCATACGAGACGAAGAAAATGCTGAGAGAAGCGCTGTACTGGCCATCAGACAATTTCAAATCTGACTGAACACCAGCAATCTTTGCATTGCCGATATTTGTGCGATCCAAAAAGGCAAGAAGGTAGAGTAGACATAGCTAGGAGACATGTTAGATCCTTCTGAGCGGCGAAAGGCATGTAAAAAGTATGTAACAAGTTGCTTACCCATGGGATGAGCATGAAGTCAAGACGTCGAACGAGTTTGCGGTCCTAGAGTATGTGTTTGTTAGCATTGCCTCAAGGTCGTTGCAGGGCCTGACCAGGAAGAGTGAGGTATAAACATACGATTTCTGCCTTCTCTTCATCTGTCCGGTGAGCATCCGGATCAGCGGGAAGGTTGACGCCCTCTTCATGTGTAGAGACGCGGTGGCCTTCACCAGATGACTTTTCCTTGTCTTCGGTCATGGTGGATGAGCTCTCCACGTAGTACTTCCCCTTGGATCTGAAGTAGGCGAATATTCGGGCTGTGGTGTGGTAGAACAGAACGTGTCAGTTATGTAACCAGTGACTGGGCTTCCGCAGTGAGGTTCTGTGAGTTTTCGGGTGGTGCTAGTTTACGGCGGGAGAGGTTGGAGCCTTGCGCGCCGTTTGTTGTCTGTTCTGGATTTCACAAAGGCTCTTAAGAAATAACAAGAAATCAATGACTTATAACATCCTCGAAATTGCCTGTGAAAAGCTTTCGAAACAGGCAGAGGGCGGTGGGAAGCGATGATGCACGGGAAGAAAAAGTAATACAAAGAATTGATGGTGAGGTGGAAATAGAAAATCGGGAAGATGAGCTGAGCTCTTATCTGCAAATCGGCACCAAAAAGGGAGGGAGGGGAAGGCAGGGAATCATGAATCATCATAGCGAATCAAGAATGGAAATGATACGAATCAAGAACGTTACAAACCCATTGCTCATGTTTGCCCAATACGAGGCAGCCTGACTCTGGAGCTTGGTCGGCGTTGGTCTTTTTTTCTTTCTTTCTTTTTTGTGCTTCGGAAATGCTCACGCGGGAAACCTCACTGGATTCTGATCTGCCGAGCTGCCGCAATGTCCTTTCCTTCTTTTGCGTTAGAGCTGTCAAAGGGGGATTGTCAAAGCCGGTGAAGTGTGGAGTCTCTAGAGCTTTCCCCAGATGAGGGCGAACGAAACAGAATCCACGTTGCCGGGTTTTGCCCCACGCGGAAGTGACGAGATCCCGGGGATGTAGATCGTAGTATGTAAAGGAGGAGATTGGTGAGCCTTGAAGCGACCCAAACCGGAAATTTCGCCGCAATGTGATAAAGTTTCTGGCACTTCTTGTTTGGCAGTTCGGCACTGTGACCCGGATAACTCGCCGAACCCGCCTTCTGTGTCGAGGAAGCCTTCTTTTGAATGTTGACCTTATTCGAGATTGTGAGGCGGGACTGTAGCCGGGCAACAACTGCACTGTTGGTGTTTGCTGTACCAGTACAGGCCGGGGAGGGGAATGGGGATGAAGTGGAGGGAGGGACAGAGAACAATGGAACGTGTGGCCCAAAATAGGATAGTCCCGAGGACGGGGATGATGCAGGTGGGGTTGATAATGCGGAGGGCGAGGAGGCTAAACCAGCTGGGGCAGCTTATAAGTAGTTTGTAGCATATCCGACACGCCGCATATGCGCCTATGGGCCCAATTAGGACGCCACGGACAGATGGACGGCAGACCCCATGCGTAAACACCGATTACCAATGCACTCAATACCACCTCTACCCCTGCTCCTGGCACACCTCATCCTCGGTCTTCGTAGAGGTACGTGATAGTAGCCAGCCATGAAGGCATATCAACGACGGTGAGCATGGATCCTGGGACTAGGGTTGGGCAAACATTCACCTGGAAGTGCGCTTCCGCGATGCCAGAAGCCTCAGGCCTGCTGCTTGCTCCCTCCTGCGGTCCCAGCATGTTGGGATCCTGGTGGACTTGATCCCCTCAATCTCACATCTTACCAAAACCTTTTTGAGCATCTGTCATTACAGAGCTCACCAGACTTGTCAAACCGAACTCCAGTGTGTTCTGTTGTACTCACTGCTAATTCAGCAGGACTACACCGCTCCAGCAATCTCAACATTTCTGCGATTCGGGAGAGTTGCCTTGTTAGTTGGTTGCCGGGCAGGCTTCTACCTGACTCGCTCTATCCGGGACCCACATATGGTGAGATTCTCTCGTCCGAAGACGAAAAGGTGTTCCACGCAACTGGAGAGTCGGACAGAGATACCCATACAGGGAGGTGCACTTTCATCTTTCTAGAACCCCCTTGGAACATCGATATCAATGATGCCTGCTTTGTAGTTCGTCAGAGGCTAGCAAACGATGGAGCGAGAAGTACTTGTGCTTTGTGTCTGAACCGCCAAGCGGGAATGCTGTGCCGTCTCACATCACTTGAGGTTGCTTGTTCCATGGCCATGGAATATGGCAGCCGGGGAGTGAACCCTAGCAGAATTTTGGAAGGTGCGTAAGGGAGAGTCTGTCTTTTTCCTACCGGGCTTGACGCTCATGTTGAGTACCTGATGGACCAGGAATGTCAGATAAATGAAAAATTCTTTGACCAAGATAATCTGGCATCCGTCATCTGTGGGCGACATGGTGTCTCAGCAGACCTTGTATCACCTAACCCTCAACCCTAGGAGGCCCCCTCGAGCGCACAGCAGCAACTAGTAAATTTGGCCATTACGGCCTTTAGTGAGACTCATATACCAAAACATTCGTTGTTGACGATCCGAAGAACGGCGTGCTCGGCGACTGCGCGCCCGGAACTCGCCAAGTTCACTTTTGTTTCAGACAAGAGAAGAGAGGTTTGACACAGACTGTTGTTCCGAATCTCTGGTCGTCACTAGAAGAGTGCGGATTCGCGGAAGGCTGAAGTGGTGGGCGCGCTAGATAAAGGAAATGCATAAGTATGCACCACACCATCTCTTCCTTGGGTCAAGGTGTGTTGCAACCCGAGTATTAGTTCCGAAGAGAGAACGTGCTGTGTACTGTCTTGGTGGACAATTTGTTGAGACCATTTTCTTAGTTCAGGCTTGGCAGGCGTTTCCGTGTCTGTCCGCGGCGCGGCATGAAAAAAAAAAAAAAGCATGGCTTGTTTGCTCCCATGCGGGCGCCACATGATAAGGGGCAGATGACAATGCCCCGTTCGAGGAGAACCGAGTCAAGAAAGGCCGCCGTGTCTGGACTTTGATTTGTTTTTGGGTGGACCAAGTTTGCTTTGTGTGAAGGTGCGGTCCTTTCGGTTTACCGTTGCTGGCCAGCTGCTGTAGTCCGTCGTCCGAAAGGCCAACAAAGCGGGCGAGCCTGGCACTGTTGAATGCTTTGGGAAACTTCTTAGGCGTGTACCCGCTCAGGCTAGAACGTATGTCATGGTTATGATTTGTGGGTTCTCGTTTGGCAGGTCTCGTCTGCAACAGCGGCCTATGAGCAAGCAGCCGCTGGTCTGGTAGGACTACTTGCGATCCACGTGCTGAAGACGTTCCGCCAGATCTGTGGTTGTACTCAGCAAGAAGAAAAGGGATTAGCTATTGAAATCTTGCCGTAGTTTTCCTTTTTCGAAAACTATCGAAGGATTTGCAGCTCCTGACGCTAGTTGAACCGTGTCACCAAGCTGCTGCAAGCGGCCGGCTCGTCCATTGTGTCTGTCCAACCTGCTTCCAAAGTGAATTGTGGCCGTTTCGCTCAGGGGAAAAACTGTGGCCTCTTCTTTGAGTTTTATGGACAAGGACTGCGAGTACAGACGATGGCCAATGTGTGTAGGGCTGTACATAATCCGGTGTTTGTGCGTGTCTGTGACTGTAAGGGCATGAGCTGCAGTGTTTGGGGAAGAGGCTAGAGGGCGCTTACCTAGATAGTCTCGGCGGTCAAGTCTCCTCTCGGCCTGGGCGGCATCAACCCCATGGTTGCGCTATCGGTCGGGACGGGCCAGGGCAACCTCTGGGCTAGCTATTTAGGTACCGGTACGCAGTGTGCCAGGACGAGCGAGAAGCTGCCAAGACGAGAAGCGGTTTTCTAGCTTGCTTCTGTGCTTCCTTCCCTGGCGATAATCAAGCCACCATTTGCTTGACTGGGCCTTGGACACCCGGTCAGTCAGGTTTTCCATACCCAAGGGCCATGTGGCATGGATACTCTTTTTCCATGGCGGTTGGAAGCCCGACAGCGGTATTGTGGATGAAATGCGTGATTGTTTTCTGTGGCTCTTGCAGTAAAATGATATGGCTGCAGAAGCAATTAGGAGAATTGTGCCAAACGACGAGCGAGATCTGCCAGCTCCCAAAGAGGGCCATGTCGAAGGCCTCTGGAAAGGTGCAGTGCGTCGGGTGTCCGGCTACACGATCAAGCGACTCGCTATTCACCACTTGAGGTTGGCTCTTGGGTCAATGGCAATCCAGGGGATCCCTCCATGAGCTGCTGTCGTCCAGATAGGAAGGCAATGCGTATACTGTGAATGGAGTATGGGTACGCTATGCGGTGCATGTTGTGTTGCCGTGGCGGCAGGGTACCTCGAGGCTTTTGGTAGTAGGATTGGTGGTGGTAGTATATTGGACTTTGCGTCATCAAAACACCTGCGCCGGAGTGGCGGCGGCAAATGGCTCCGAACTTGACAACCAGGCGTCCAGGTTGGATCTGACCGTGGGGGGGCGGCTGACGTCTCTTAGTATCGGTCCGGCTTCGGCTACTGTCAATTTGTGTAAACAAGGCAACCGACGGGGTCAAGCGGCCAGCTGAGAGCACGGTAGTGATGAGTGTTGGCGTCGTCTTGTTTGTGTCGCAGGTCACTTAACAGGCAAAAGTGCAGTGGGTAGATAGAGTTCTGTTAGAAGGGGAGCGTGATTCCGGATCCAAAGCGCTGGGACTGCTTTGCTGGAAGCGTGGATTCAGTTGTACAGTGGGCATTGTTGTGATGTTTGTCTTTGCCAAACTGAAAGGTAAAAATGGACGATGGCGCAGATGTTTGCCAGACGGCACGCGGACCGTGACCGGCATCAAGCCCAAAGAACTACCTGTGCTCCACTTTAAATTCCATGGATAACATGAGGGGACTGCCCGAATGGGGGCTTCCACTTCCGTGTACTTTTGGTTTCGGACCTCGTTGCTGAGACTCGCTTGGTGTGCCGGGAAACGGAGGCAATCATACTAGCAGTAAAAGAAGTCATTCGTTGCTTGTTCTTTGGCTTTCACGAACGTTCTTTGAATCACACACGACAAATCGTTATCTACATCTGGGAGAGCCTTGAAGCCGAATCCAATAATGAAACAACTCTTTCGAAGCTCAAGATAGGATATGATGATGACGACTACCTTGAGGGGCACGCATGGAGTGCAGCGAGTGTTTCCATGTGAAGTGTTGGATACCTTATCTCCTGCGTCACTTAGGATGAGAGGCCTGGGCTACGACGGGAGGCACTTGGTTACAGGTAACAAACTGTACCGAAGGCATTGTACCGAACCCCCGACAGCTTAAGGTACCTGCCCCTCTATAGGCGAAGGGGCAAGTGAGGTAGGTAGTTAACTGTGCGATGATTACTATTCGTGCCGACAAAACACTAGCAACATGTTCATCTAGGAGACTAGGTAGTTTGCGCAAATGTTGCGTGACAAGGTATACCTTCACAATTTGCATAATACACATTTGCCCTATTTCGTGCCTTCAATCTCTGCCCGTCTCTCTTTAGCGGTCCCGTGATGCCCGTCGGCAGTCTGTGACGTCTACCGGAACTCCACTGTTAGTCTGTGGGGTCGCTTGGTGCGGGGTGATCTGCGCCTTCCCCATTCTCGTCTAAAGCTTATCTTAACCTTCCCCGAGTTTTTCACTTCCCCGCGCGAGGAGACTTTCAATTGGTACGTAATGGGTCTGACCCCTCACCCCTCATGCTCAAAGTTTCCCAACAGCTGCCGAACATGGCTCAAAGCCTGATCCCTGCAGAAAGCATTACTGCTGCCACTCATGCCAGCTGTGGTCTGCTGTCGGGCATATGTAGATGGGTCTGCTCGGCCATCAACCGGGCACACCCGCCTCATCACCCACTGGGCAGGAAGATACTTACTGCAACCAGACAGCGGCCCGAATTGGTGATCCCTCTGTCTTTTAGTGGAGAGGCACTCCCCCCGGCACCCGACAAAGTTCAAGTGCTCTGAGGTTGAGCTGCTTCAAATCACATTGGAATTGAAGCTGCTCCCTGTACATACCAAGGACATCGCGACTGACTACCCCGAGTCACCGGCAAAATACTGGTCCGAGCCACCGCACGCCCCCGGGCCATATTCCCCAACCTGAATTCTCCCGGACCGTCCAGTAGTACCTCTATTTGGAGACGTGGGTTCATGGCGGCTCCAAAGAAAGTTTGCATTGTTGGTGTGTGATTCACGTTTGCTTCCACTTCCAAGCCTTCTCATTCTTTTGTACCTGCCTTTTTCGTTGATTTTCCTCTTCAAATACCACGCGCCTGCATGTGTCACCAACATCAGTAAACATCAAACACCTACCTACCTACCTAGGTACCTACCAATTGCACCTTTTCACTCACCCGCTCCTCCCTCAACGCCCAACATCGCCACATATCTCTTCTGTGCAGCCATGGCGTTCTAACCACCCCTTGGTACAGGTGCTGGCCCGTCTGGTTTAGTTGCTGCCAAGTCACTCCTCCATGACCAGCCCAAGGGGACCTTCGATGTCACCATCTTCGAAGCGCAGAACCGCCTGGGCGGTCTTTGGCCGTCGCGGAAGGACGACAACGCCGGATTGGTTCACCCGCTCATGGTAGCTAACCAGAGCAAACATACCGTCCAGTTCAGCGACCTGGCATGGCCCGATGACGCCCCCGAATTTCCCAGAGCTTGGCACATTGGACGCTATCTTGAGGCATACCATGATCGATACTGCCGGGACGCCAAGCTCCACCTTGGCGAGCGCGTCGTTCACTCTGAACTGCTTCAACCATCGGGCCAAGGTGTCGAGGGAGCCAAGTGGAAGGTCCGGACATGCTCTCAAAATGGCCAACAGCTCGACCATGCGTTCGACTACCTACTTGTTGCATCCGGTTTCTTCGGCAAACCGGTGATACCTCCACCAGTGGCCGCTAGTGGCGATATACCGGTGGTCCACAGCAGTCAGTACAGGACTCTCAGCGCCTTACTCGAGCAGACAAAAGGTGTCGGGCGCAAGATTGTCGTGGTCGGAGGCCAAATGTCGGGTGTCGAGATAGCCGGTACGATCGCAACCCACCTCTCCTCGGCATTGCACGCGCCTGGTTCGAGCCCGCTTCAGGACTTGGACAAGTACTCGATACACCATGTTTCCCAGAGGCCTGTGTGGGTCTTTCCACTCTTTACATCGCCAAAGGTAGGTGCCCATCCTCCATGCATGTCCCTGACTGTTTTCTCTTGGTGCCTTTGCGCTGACTTCTGTGTGCTTCTGGCTAGCCCGCATCGACTGCACCGCCGTTCTTGCCCATGGATCTCTGTTCATACAATCTGGCCAATAGACCCGATGATCTGATCAATATGCAAGGCCATGTCTCGATAGAGGCGGCAAAGACACGCCACTCCATCTTCGAAACAATGCTAGGGACGGATCAATCCGACTTGTCATCCAGTCTGGCCATTACCAACACCGACACGGACCAGCCCCCTTACCTGGCCGTTAGTGACACCTATGCAGACTTTGTCCGCTGCGGGCTCATCTCGGTGTCACGTGGAAAAGTAGACTCCCTGGCCGGCCGTACTGTTACCGTCACAACAGCTCGGGGAGAGGTGAGCAAAATCGACAATGTTGCGGCAGTGGTGCTAGCAACTGGCTTCGAGGCAGCATCGTCCATCTCTTTCCTGCCACCCTCTGTCCAAGAGATCTTGTCGGTGGTGCCCTCGGACCTGAACACTACCGTTGCCTTGGCCTTTCACGGTACCCATCATCCGGCAATTCCATCCTTGGGGTTTGTGGGGTTCTACCGATCACCCTATTGGGGTGTCATGGAGATGCAAGCCCGCTTTCTCACAGCTTTGTGGGCGGCCGGAGGACCTGCTTCGTCGTCACTTCCTCCCAGGATGGCTGCAGCTCTTGGTGAAGATGATTCCATTGAGAGGACTTTGGCTCTGCGAACTGATCCTCGAGTTTCTCAGTTTCCCATGGGCGACTACCCCTGGCTCATGCAAGAGTTTTCGAGGGCTCTGGAGATTGACCGCATACCACCCTTAGGGACAATGCCTCGAATTCCACCAGCTGACAAAAGCATGGACATCCTGACACCAGCACGCTATCCGGCAAAGCGCACAAGTGAGGCGCAACGTACAGAAGTCACAAAGTCCATTCAGCAGACTGAGGGCACAGCATGGTCGGGTGTTTCCTCGGCAAGGTTTGTTGCAAAAGCGGTCTTCCGTTCCCTCTTGGGGGAATGGAAGCTGGAGAGGGATCTTGTAAGTCGCCTTCCCACTCACCCGAGCGGCCATTTCAGCGGTACTGCCAGGTTCCTGCTCAGGGAACGTACAAGAGATGGACGTGAAGCCGAGCACGATGCTGCTGTGGAAAAGGATGACGATGTTGGGTTGGAGTATCTCTACATTGAGGAAGGAATGTTCGCTGCCTCCAACGGCCTCTCTTTCCGTGCAACACGGAGATATGTTTGGAGGTATGATGAGAAGAAGGACAAGCTGAGCGTTTGGTTCGTCAAGACGGACGATCAAAAAAGGGCGGATTATCTGTTCCACCAAGTGGAGTTCATCATTCCGGACACGGAGACCGAGGGTGCACCCCAAGCATGGCGAGCAAACGCTGGACATTTATGCATTGACGACTTCTACGACGTCGATTATCGCTTCAACTTCAAGGCCATCAACCTCAAAGATTGGTCTTTGGCCTACCGAGTCAAGGGGCCGAAGAAAGACTATATGATTGACGGGACCTACACACGGTGAATTGGCGATTAGGATTGTTCACATGGGAAGCAGGATGCAGCATGATAACGGGATCCGTAGGAGCGAGACACAGATGACGATTTTGAGGATCCTTGGTGCAGGTGAGCCATGAGTGTCAAGAAAAGAGCAATAAAGTTTGGTTGACAAGTAGTCCATGTACCTACATACGCATACCTACAGGTAGGTGAGTGAGCGTACCGAGAATTGTGACAGTGCCACAGCCGATTCCTTTCTTCAATTCAGCAATCTGCTTAGTGGCGATGGAATCATGGAGATGTGATGAACGCGGTGGCTTTAGGCGATACGTCGTGTAAAGCTGCAATGAGCCACCCAAAACAAGCGTGCAGTCAATGTTTGTTCTCCAATAGCTGCCTTTCCGACCTTAATGAAGAGTTCGGCAATGAACCCAATGTGACTAGTGTGTACCGTTTTTTTTGATTTCTTTTTCCTTTTCTAGATTTTTTTTTTTTTTTTTTTTTTTTTTTTTTTTTTTTTTTTTTTTCGTGGGTGGGGAGGGAAGGGGGGAAGGGGGGAGTTTGCTGAACAAACATGTATAATGATGCGTTATGGAACACAACAAACCACAGAGACGACATGACTATGAGCTGACGGAGAGCACTTGAGTGGTTAGAGAGCGAAACAACGAGAGTCTTACCTTTGGCGTCTAAGACACTTTGCAATTCTCACCACTCAATGCAGGCCAGGTGACTAACGCAGGTACAGTTACGAGCGGATCTCGATGTTACAGCATCATCTCACTACGGATCAAGGACATCAGGCCCCTGGCTGTTGAACGTGAGGTACGAATATGTCAGTCCCCTCCAAAAACCGCAAGGGTCGGCGAGCGGCCAGGGAACCGATGCTCTCACGGAGCACAGCAGGTGAGAGGTAGGTTGGTAGGTGATGATGATCATTGCCCTTTAGTGTTTGTGGCCTGGTGTTACTACACAATATTGCACACTGGTGGGAATGAGGGGCTCTGATGTTATTCCGCTTACACAAAGCTTCGATAGATGACTAATTCTAAGCAAGCCCAAAAGGCGTGGGAGGGAAACCGTCGCTCGCGCCTACTGTCGCCTCGTCTCGTCGGCAACCTACCTGATCTGCCTCATGTTCCTGTTATCATGGCTGGAACTTGTATGTGCTCGTTGTCTGCACCGCCAAGCCGGCAGGTTACTTCTGTAACCGTAAGTCCAGCAGACAATGGGGTTATTACCAGACTGGATCTGCAGGTAGTGTCGTACCTGTTGGTCCAATCCCCAATCGCGACCGGGATGAGGCGGCCGTTGTCGCATCCAGGGCAAGCAGCTACCCGTTTAAACAAAGGTCCCAGAAAGTCATACATAGCACTCTGGCCACCCAAGCCCAGGAAACTGATTTCCTTTGTCGCGGCGTGAGGGAGATAGAGCATAGAGGTAGGTATCTATATTGCGTTCTTTTCCAGTGGGTCATCATTGGCTCGGAGTGCTATGTTTGACTTTCATGTCCCCTTACAATTTCACAGATAACTCCTTCGCAGCTCCTGGTAACGGAAGCCCCTGAGCCATGGGCTTGTGGTCCGGCTTGAAAGGGTGCCATTGATTTCGAAAACGAAAAACAATTTGTGACATGCTGGGTTGGGGAGGAGATGGGGCAGGTTCGGGGCTGGAGGATGGCGGCCATTCTCTTCCTTGAAGGCTCCTGTGATTTGACAGCCAAGAAAACCGTCAAGCGTCGCCTACCCAGTAATCGTGGAGATCTGGTTTTGCTTCTTTTCTGCATCTTCTCTGTTTTGGAGTGCTCACCGTTCCTTTTTATAAGATTCTATATACATTCTCACTGACCTCACACTAATGGGGCACAGCGATGCTGTCAATCCCTCTGCAGCGGGCAAACAAGCAAGCATCCCGTGCCTACAATGGCCCTACGCATATGGCCACACCCATGTTCGACACCAATTGTACAGATGTACTGACGAACATCGAGCCATCAAAACTACTAAAATCGAGGCCGGCAACTACAATCATACCGCCTTCCTACCAGTGTCCGATGCAACCTGCACCTCTGAGTGGACGACGTTTCGTTATTTTCACAGGCTACCGCCAACATTGTCTTCAATTCGCATCATCGTCCGTATCATGTTTTACCCCTACACTGGGAGCACCAGAACCGTCTCGTCTGGGAAGTATATTGCAGCTGATGGGTTCCATATGTTGTGAACCTCGACGAATTCCGCTCCGACCAATGAACCCGACACATACGCATAGCAAGGTCACACAAGTAATCTTCTTCGAGTCCGTCTCCCTGTCCAGACGGACTGGGACACAGCAGACCAGCTCAGGACCAGGAAAGCAGAACGACATGGAGAAACCGGATCATAATCCCGTCTCGGTTATCGATCGAATGTCTTCTCCGTACACATCACGACAACTTAGCAGAGGATGTCTGCTGTCTCTTATTGGCATTGGACAAGTCGCGTAGGTATCCAACTCCCAATTTGAGGACTGCTCTTCAACTCTACAATGTGCTCGCTGCGATGCTTCTGGTTGTTAACATGGTGATGGCGGGCAGCCCGCCTGCCCATAGGATGCGTGTCAAACAAGTAGAGTCCCAGCAGGCATCTGCTTCAAACCCGACCTTCACACAAAGACGGATAGCAAGTTTGCTTTCCGACTGGACCGGTGGCTTGCATCATACAACACTAAGTCTCCTGCTGGATACTGGTTGCTCAGCGCAAGGCCCATGCTACTTCCCTTGTGTTAGGGACGAGAGAGACGGGTTCGTGCCTCGCCATATGCTTTGGGAGTACCGCGTCGTCCGAACATGCTTACCACTTATACAATACTCAGCCAAACATGAGGACCTCTTCAGCACCCGACAGCACCCCCCCGGAGCGCAGACGCGCAACTACAGACCTACCTAAACTGACACATGCTATACAGCGGGAAGTTCACGGTTTGTTGAGCACTTCTACTCAACTGGTTCCCCCATCTGCGGCGAAAGCATTTCCGGTAAAGTATAAGGACTAAAGTCCCATCTGTTGGGGGGTTGGCAAATTTCCAGTACTGCGTCGAATTGCTGCCGAAAACCAAGACCGCCATCTCACACCGAATTAAGACCTAAGGCCTGTTGCCGTTGAGTTTCGTCAGGGGAGGTCCAGTCCATTTGTGCAATCGAAATCGACTAAGCGCGTGTTTTGTGGCTGCCGTTCAGCTGTCTTTCATCCCGCATCTTCCCCAGACAATCCGTCATCCAAGGTTTCTGTTCTCGACACCTTCCCTTCTCTTCTTGTCCACTGTCAACCCAAAGCCAATTCACACCGTCTATAACACGACTCACGCGCTAGACTCCTTCAAGGGTCACCAGATCTGCCAACCATCCATCGTCCTGGAAATAGAGACACCAGACCACCAGGAGGCCCAATACTTGATGCGAATTTTGCGGGAGCAAACATCTTCGCAAAGGACGGCTCAAATCTGATACTCACCTCAGCCAGATTTCACTAACGTTTCCGTGGCCGGCTTCCCGATCGATCGGCCTCTTGAATCGCACCGGCAGTGGCTTGTCATTGGTGTGTGGAGATAGGCCGGAGACGCTTCCAAGACTTCTAATTCTTTGCTTATCCGTTTCTAAACGCGGGGAGTGACCGTTGGGTGGGTGGGCGCGTTCCGGATCCTACTGGTTCGATGAAGTCAGCCTGCCTCTACAGCCGCAAGAGACTCAAGCCCACACACGACACCCAGCTCCCACCACACAGTAATCCCCAACCCCGCGGGATCTTGGGCATTCCTACTCGCTCTGCCGCTTTCTGCACTTGCAGCAGTTTTGCTTCTAAGCCACGTGCGGTCCAACACATTCCAAATTAGGTTCCGAGCCTGGCTTGTGAGGATTGCTACGCCGTCTCTCAGCCCAAAGACAGGTCTGTAGCCAAAGACAAGGCTTGGCCAATTAATCTATCCCTGTTCCTCAATCCACTTAAGATATTTTCGCCTCCCCTTCTTCACACCATGGCCGAGTCCACCGGCACCACCCAGGCTCAGGTCGAACAACCGCCTGTGGAATACAGTCAAGGCTACATGAATCTCACACAGACACAGCGGGACACCATCGAGTATGTCGAGAGGATTGGCGCCTCTCTCAGCTTGCTTGGGGTGTTCCTGATATTCATCGCCTATGGCTTCTTCAAGCGAGTTCGGACAGTACCCAACACCTTCATCCTCTTTGCGTCCATCGCCAATGTTGGGGCTAGTACGGCGTGCTTGATCGGCTATGCGGGTATTGTGGCCGGCGAGAACTCGGCGCTCTGCCACACTCAGGCGTTCCTTCTTGAGATGTAAGTGAGGTTATGGTGAGAATGATCTGAGATGGACAGCGCGTTAACACACTTCTCCCCAGGTTCATGCAATCAGACCCGTGGTGGTCACTTGCCATGGCAGTAAATGTCTTTCTGGTGTTCTTCTTTGCCCTAAACCCCAACGCTTTTCGCGACTACCTCTGGTTGTACTGCCTGGTGTGCTATGGACTTCCTTCGATTCCGGCCATTGTTCTCCTTGCTCACAGTCCTGCCACCACTCGCTACTATGGAAATGCCACGGTATGTATCCCAACCATTGCGGAGGCAATTAGGATACGAGATGCTGACTTCCTTGGCAGTTGTGGTGCTGGATCGCCGACACATGGAATCCTCTGCGGATTTACACCTACTATCTACCTATCTGGACGTGCATCTTTCTCTCCGGACTGGTATACCTCGCCGTGGGCTATCAGGTGTTTCACCAGCGTAACCAGCTGCGCAATTTGACGTTCAGCAACCAAGGGAAAAACTGCTCTGGATCTGAACATATGGAACTAGAGGTAGGCGAGAAGCACAGCTACGGAATCAGCGCTGGCCGGGATTCGCCATGCCCTACTGTTATTCCCATGGTCAGTTGCAATTTAGTACTTATACAGCCTGACATATTGGCCTTCCACTTGGCCTTTTCGCTTCCCTTATCCCTCCTCTCCATGTAACACCACGCTATGTCACTACTGTCGTACCACTTCCCAAGCATGCGAGATTTATGTCTACCCCTTGCTGACACTTCCTTGCCGCACGCACACAGGATCTCTCCAATCATCCAGGATGCTATGGCACCGTCACGACCCAAGTCGAAGTCAACATCTCCGACAACACCGACATCCAAGCGTTGACCCCGACCTCACCGACCCCGTCCATCACTGAAGTCCCCCTTGCCGCCCACCCCCCGGGCCAAAACACCAGCATCCACCCTTGGGCCTCCAACTACTCCTCGTCTTCCTCTTCTAGCGAAGACCACATCATCCCTCCTACCGTTGCCTACGCCGGCTCTAGCTCCCCACCCTTCCGCGTCCACGTCCACCACACGACCAATGTGACCACCCACAACGCAAAATCCAGCCTCAAAAAAACCACCACCTACACCTCCCCGGGGGACCGCCCCTACCACCACGGCCCCGGCTATGGCCATACGTATTCCTCGTACAACCGCACCTCCAACACCACCACCACAGGCACATGTAACCACCACGTCCACGCCTCGTCCTCCTCCTCCTCCTGCTGCTGCTCCAACTCCCAGCACCACCCCCCAAACTGCGGACACCAATCATCCTCGCGCTGTGCCCAAGAAACCCGCTTCCACACGCTCTTCTCTTCCATCCGCCGTCCCTTCCACAAATTCTGGGCCAAGCTCCACCGACTCGACCCCATCAAGCTCGCCTACCTGCGGACTTCCTTCGTCTTTGCCATTTCAATCCTGGTCACCTGGACGCCTTCCAGCATCAACCGGGTCCACTCGCTGCTTTACCCCAAAGATACAAGTTACCCGCTCAATCTGGCGAGCGCGGTGGTGTTGCCGCTGCAAGGGGTGTGGAACGCGGTGATTTTTGCAGCGACGACGTGGGTGGTGTTGAGGGAGGAGGTGGACGGGTTGTGGAAACGGAGTCCGCTGGGGAGGTGGTGGGAGAGGAGAGGACGAAGAAGAAGAAGAAGAAGACCGGCGGGGACGACTGCTGAGGCGCGTGCAGCAGTTGTCAATATGATGATGGGTGGACAGAGAGGGGTTCGGCTGGGGAGTGATGGGTTGCCTCGTCCTGCTCCTCCGCCGCCGCCGCCTACTAGTACCCATATTGGTGTTGGTGCGGCAGCAGTACATGCAGGAGCTGCACATGATGGGAACGTGAAGAAACCTCGTGCTCAGGGGTATAAAGCGTGGAGAAACGGGAACGGAGGGTCGTATAACGGGTATGGTGTCCGTTCCACGGTGACAAAGGATGATTTCCTTGAAACGAGGAGCCATTGTGGTGGTGGCAGTGCCAGTGGTAAGAAGAAGCGTGGCAAGAAGGGGCCGATGGATCCCAATCGGCTGGGCACCGTGCGAGTCATTAGGGGTGGCTCGTTATGATTGTGTCTTTGACCTCCTTTTTTTTCTTCCTTTATTTCCTTGCTGTTTTCTTTTCACTTCGGCATCTATGTGGTTTCGGAATTCGGTCTCAGTATATGTGTCGTATAATGACGGAAAAGATTCGGTCTGGTCTGGTGTTTGTCGGCTTTGCTTTCCGTGGCTCATCCCCGTTGCGGGCGTTTTACCTGTGCCTTTACTCGTGGTTGGTTATGTGTCATCTGGTTCCCTTCTCGTTGATATCTACCTCTAATGGTAGGTGCGGTATGGGTAGGTAATATTGTGGAGGATTATGGTGAATGGGATATACCATTGAGTGATCGTTTGGTTGTCTGGTCCAGGGATAGGAGGTCATAGTAGCCTCAAAGTACCTACGTACGATAGTGTGTATTATGTAAGATACTGTATGGAACCTTGTGACTTCTACAAAGTGGTGATGGATGCGATGAAAGGAATCTTTCAGGCTAAATCACTTAAGGTCAACCGGCATCTCAAGGAGAGCTGGGGTTAGATCTGATGACATTGCTAAAAGCAATTAACAACGTCCAAAACACTTTCCAATCTCAAGGAGAAGAAGTTGTACAAGGTAACTCCAGATGCTTATCAGGATGTCGGTAAGCAGTGCACCTAGCGTAGTTACTACGCGTCGAGAAAGGCTACCAAGGGAGTCTATACGCGTATCACCAATGTAAAAGGGATAACGCAAAATGTGAGATGCATTGACAAATGTCTAAAGAGATGAGAAGTACCGCTTTCTATGCTGTTTAATAGAGAGTTTCATGACGTCCTATAAACGCCCAACAAATTGACACATTCCCTTTCTGCCTTGACATTCGCTTATTATGCATTCAGTGTTGCCGGGAACCAAGCCAACATCTCCCGACGTGTACCAGAGAGTAAAGCGTACACCTATAGAAGCACGTTGTAAGAAGTAACCACAACTTTGTCAAAGTAATTGCAACGCCCAAGACCTTGCTTGGTCTGAATCCGTTCCGAGAAGGAAGGCATTTTGTTGTAGATCCAGGCCGGTGGTGGGATACGGAGGGCGCCGAGGGGGCCTGAGAGGATATGGCCTCGATGTAGTAGTCATCTTGATAGTTAGGAAAAAGAAAAAGAATAATCAGTCTACTTGGTTTATATAGGAGAAGGTGATAGGAAAACAAAGCAGGAGTATTAAGTTATACGAGGTTGTGACCTTGTTCGAGCATCTCTGTGGACGACCTCTGGGATTGTGCCACTCTGCGGACATGCTCAGATGATTTCTCCTTCTCCTTGCCAGGAGTGACCGCCTTGCAGACGGCGTTGAGTTGCTGGGTGAGAGGAGAGGCACGGTCGCAGCAGAGCGTTTGCGGTCATTGTGGCAATGCATTTAGAAGGTTTCTTCACTAAGATGGAGGCAAACATCGCTTTCGAGAAGTCGGAATGGCTTGAAAGACTGAAGTTTCCAAGGAAGAGTAAGCAAAAAAAGGGTTACGAGTAAAAATACGAAGAGGTAGGATTGAACTATACTTTCATAAGGTAGGCCAGTACCTAACTACCTACCTCTACCTCCTTATCCAGCTATCGAAGCGTTTGGTTGCTTTGGAGAAAATGGATAGGTAGTTGTTTCCGTTAATACCTTCAAGGTGTCTACCTCTACGTAATAATGTGGAGATCTAGAGGGAAGGAGGAACTGTGTCATCGAAAAGTTTCAGACTCCGGACCCGACCTAGTTCAATGAGCTTGTGATTAGTATAACAGCAATTTTCTCTCTATAAGGTAATCAACGTAGCTTGCCAATGAAACATCGCTCACGCTTATTGTCCAAGAAGCGCAACCTGGCATTCTACTTTTACCTCTAAATCGCGTTATCCCACTAGCTATAGTAGGCAACTTGAGCCATTTGCACGCACGCATTCGATGATCACGACGAGGAAGATAAAGTTCGAGATTTATACTTTTCGTTTATCAAGAGATAGGTACCTATAACGCCGGAGGTTTTCCTCACCGAGAGACTGCGGTGGGTCGTAACATCTCTATCCATTTCAGGGATGGAGTAGTAACAAATGTCACGAGGCAAAGAATCAATGAATTTAGGCGGATTGACACCACGACAAAAAGAAATATTAAAACCAGTCTAGAAGTCTGAAAGTGCAGGTATCTGTCCTGGCGCGTAATATGCTGTCCACTATCTCCCAACGAAAATCTAGGTAGGCATTCCTTTATCAAACAAATTCAGGCCTCTGAAAAACGGACACCAGGCGTGTGAACCTAAGATAATGCCTCGGATTCACCTAATGACCCCACCACGTTACTCGTTGGCGCCTTCACGGCGGGACATCCGCTCCCTTTCCAATTCAACAATGCCCCGTACAAACTTCCTAGGCAGAGCCAGGATCTCGCCGCCCAACCCCTTGTCATTCTTCAGGGCCTCTTCTAGGATGGTCGTCGAATTCTCGAGGTAACTGACTGTGAATGCCTTCCAAGCCTGCTTCTCCGCCTCGGATTCCTTGAGCGGCTTGGGGAAGTATGGGTCATTGAGCTTGACCGCTTCCACGGCCAAAGCAACCCCGGCATCATCGAGGGTAATGTCCCTCACCTGGTTGAAATCGAGGACCCACATCTCCGTCTGCCGGCAAAAGAAGTCGTCGAGGCTGTGGTAGGTAGAGGGGCCGACGTACTGCGCCTTGGCGTTATCCTCGATATTATCGAGGTCATTTTCGAGGGCGACTTTCCTGGTTGAGCTGCTGCCCAACACAAACTCAACGTCGCGAGCGTCAGTCCTCGCCCCCCAGTGCATCAAGGCGAGGGAAATGCCCATTCGACGGGCAAGTTCCTCGATATCTAGATGAAGCTCGGTGAGCTGGTTGAGATGGAGCTTCAGGTTCCTCAGCGAGAAGAACAGGCCGCCACTCTTGCCCATCGTGGAGCCAAGGTAAATCCGCACCAGGCAATCGCTGTTGGCCGGGTCGTTCAGGGCCTTCTGCTTGCCCCTGGGGGCGCAGTACTTCTCGATGAGAAGGTGGCGGGTGCTCTGGGGGAGAGGGAGGATGCGTTCGGCAAGGAGGGCATTGGTAGGGACGGTGCAGATGTTCTCTGCTGCTCTGGTGAGGCCGGGTTCCACATCCCAAAATTCCGTGCTCTCGGGCGGCACAAAACCAAGCAACTTGGGGACCCGGACCTCTTCAACTTCGTACACCCTGTTGAAGAGGCGAGAAATTTCCCGATGCTGCTGGAAGTCATTCCACAGCTCGTTGCTATTGGGGTCCTTTGCAAGCTTGACGATGACTGATTTGCCCTCCTGGGCGAAGATGGCGCCGCAGGCGCCAGCACCAATCTTCCGAAAAGTATTGACCTCATTGGCCTGGGCCCGTTGCTCCCTTTCGGCGGCGGAGGAAGAGGTCGAGACCTGGCTATGGAGCGACAGGGCGTGGTGGAGCTGTTGGTTGATAGAGGCATCGGCCTCTTGGCGCGGGGGGGTTTTGTCCTTGTCATGAGACCTGGAAGAGGCTAAAAGATTCTCGATCTGATTAGACCTTCAAGAGTGCTATGAACAGGTGAGAAGAGTTTTACTTACGGATAGTCGAAGCCTCGAGGATTGAGAGCAAACGCAGGTTGGACTCTAAGTCCGCATCCAATGACGGAGAAATAGGGTTTGCAATACTCTCTGACGAGGTAAACAAACGACGGCGCTTTCCTGCTGACTTCATAGTGAAGTGACAAAGGGATTGAAGAGAGAATTGAGGTACTTGAGTCAAAGAGGTTAGAGAAGAAGGTAAAAAGCTTTTGGTTACAAAGTGAGTAAAATCGTAGTCGAATGAGAGTTTGGTCAGAGCTGATGAGCTGAAGAAGAAAGAGAAGGAAACGAGTCAAGTACTTCGAGGGAGGGATGCAAACGTTTTATAGGTACCTAATTAGAAAACAAAGAAACTTGCCACCTGGAATTTGCGGAAGTAGTGAAATGCATGCATACTAGTGAATGTGCGGTTAAGGTACTTTACCTGTAGGTGGACTGGAAGCTACAAGAGGTGTAGGTGTACCTCTATGCATACCTAGTTGCACAGCTGTAACTTGCAACAACCTACCTTACCATTAAGCACTGTAAGAACCATTGTAGTCCGCAAGCACGGGCTGTACCAAATCATCCTCTTACTCGGAAGGGAGTGGTACCTTAGTGTTAGCGGAATCAAAGGGGATGAGATGCCTTACTACATAGGTACCCTTCCACACAGTCAAAGGAAGGTAAGGTAGAGGTACCTACCTGTAGTAGTGGGCATCCTGTATACGGTCTGGTAGCTCTTACCAAGTCCCTGTAGATAGGCACATGTGCTGCGATATGCTGTATGTAGTGCCTTATGCCGAGTTTAGAGGTATGAGAGGAAGTCTGATACGGCGCGTATTTCCTACCGTAGTCCGAGCTACATTAGTACAAGGCACCGGGCCTTACCTACACAATATACCTACCTCTATGCACATGGTTTGACTTACCAAGGATATATTAGAAAAAAAATGAAAAAACATTCCGCAGCGGTATGACGAAGAGCGCGTAAGGCCTGCAGGGTGACTCCTACTCGTCAAGGCAGAAACGCCGCTTCATGTCCCTTTGCCATGGCAGAGATCGGGGAGGTTACCCTGCAAGGCAACGAACCTTACCTAATCTACAACTGCGTACTTACCATACTCCCGGCCCAGCCTTCAACTAAGGAAGGGATTGAATGCTTCAATCGCGACGAGTAGAATCGATGTTGCAACCAGACGTGAAACTGCATATCAAGTGGAAGGCTAGGCCACTCCTACCTTGGGAACTGATGGTCAATCTGAGGTAGGTGCCTACTACAATCTTTTCAAAGAACCTGCTAGGAAGACCTAGAAAAGTGACAACTCGATGCGTCACAGAAAGAACACACTGGTTTTCCATTCGGAGAGGTCTCATAATTTCCAAGGGTGTGGCTGCCGATACGCAACACCGGTGTCCGGCCATGCATCAATCACTGGTACCCTCATGCAGACCTCCAAGTCACTGAGCCTTCGTAAGGACTTGGGAAAACCCAGATCCAGTGACAATGTATACCGCAAAGACTCGGGGGCATAGCTTTTCAACTTCCAGGAAAATCAGGCATAATCAGATATAGGTACATATGCCCGATTCTGCACATTGTATGCCCGCGAAAAATAGTGGGGAAGACGTGTCAACATCCCAAAGCATTGTAGATTTGATCCCTCTGCCGCTCTGCCTTTTCCCACCTGTTTCTTCAAGGGAGCTAGAGGCTGGAGGACAGTTATGATTACCGACTTGCATAGAAGTTCTTCGTAGGCGTGAATGTTGCAGTATGCTTGTAAACGGCGTCTGATTTCCTTGGAAATTGAAAAGCTATGCCCCGAGTCTTTGCGGTAGAGGTAGCTCAGAAATATCATAAGGTGCAGTGCGAGTTGGGTCCACTCACTTACACGCGATGGACCAATTACCGTCCTTCTCTCTGGACGACGTCCAATCATAACACAAAGCGAGGGAAATCACAGTTAAATGCATTCGAGCGAGCGAAGGGGGAGCGCCGACAGTTGGGATGAGCAGGCAAGGATCAATATAAAATCTTGCAAGATTAGGCAGCTCGCGGTCACGGCATGTGCTTGCCTACCTCTAGACTTTTGAAGGAAACGATCATGGTCAAGGATTTGGAGAGCAGCGTTCAGTGTCAAATAACGGCCCTAATTCTGCAATATCAGTGACATTGCATACGAACTAGAGTTAACAATTAAAAGGGGCCAAGAGCACAAGCCATCTGAGGTCCAGCGTTGTCCAGCCTTTGCTGTACAGCCCAACTCACCAAATGATAGAGGAAGATAGCAGGGTCCACTAACAATGATAACTTGACTAAGAACTAAAAAACGTGCAAAGCCGGACACCGGCATGCATACCCTATCACTTGAAGATATTTCGGAACGAAGAAGTGTGTCTCTTCAAGGGAGGATCCGGAAGAGAAGAAGGGCTGCCGCTCAGAACCGAGCACGTACTGGGAGGGCTGACTCCATTCTTATCTTGATCAGTCTTCTGGTTTGTTTGTGACTTCCTCCCACCATTGTATAACGTATCTAACTGTTCGTACTCGTCTTCTGCGATTTGCAGTCGTCGCGGTGGTACCGAAGGTGGAGCCATAGGCAACTGGGGCGCGCCCGAGATCGTGGCCTCCACAACTGCTTTACCACGCGTGTTCTCGGCTGTATTAGCTGTACTTGAAGGTAGTGGTCTTCGTCGAGGTGTGCTGGAAGACCTAGAGACTTGATTTACAGTCGACTGCGGTTCATCTTCATCGGATGTGACATCGGTGAGATCACCATGTTCGTCTGGTTGCTAACGGGATCGTCAGTCAGCTGCGTTCCAAGGAGTCCAGGTGATTCATACCTCTCTGAGTTCCTTGCGCATCGCCAAACTGGTGCAGACGTCTTTCGCCTCTTCAATAGCCTTCCGCTGTGCCGTCAAGGCTTGTCGTCGGTCCCGTGTCTCCTGATTTTCGGCCGCAATCGATTCAACCACCTCACTGGTCATCGCCATCACTTTAGCAGGGTTGAAGATGTTATACATGCCTTGGAGAAGATGGCGCTCAACTACTTGCGTAATGACGTTCCGAATAAACGTCTTCGCAGACAGCTCGTAGAAGATCAGCATCTTCTTCAAGATCTCCTCGGCTTCTGTGTAAGTCGCTCCAGTCTCAGCAGCCTGGTTCTTCCAGGCCACCAGACGTTCTTGATATTCAGGGTCGTAAGGCTGAATCTCGAGGTGAAGGTCCTGCGTTAGATGTTTCAGTTCTCTCTCTGCTTCGTCCATCAACGCCTTCATATGCGAGTCCAAGAAGTGACGGCGCAAAGGCTCTCGCATGCGCTGGGGCCAGATATAATTGATGACCTCGTGGAGAAACTCGTTGCAGACCGCTCCAACGTTATCCTTGTGCTCTTGTGCTAGTCTAGGCCAAGGCTCCGAGTGGCTTTGGAATAGCATGTAAACCGCTCTGGGCGTGGAGTCCATAGGAAATTCAGATCCTCGAATTTGTTGGAGAAGTCGGCTGACCTCCAGACGGGCATATTCAGACTTGGAGTAGCTCGATGCGGATTCTCCATCAGCGGATGAGGGATCACTGGACGCAGAAAGCTTGAACTTGCGGCCGTCAGCTCGGATTCTGGCCGAAAACCGATCGTTTTCCTCAGTGGCACGTGCCCGAAGGTTTTGTGCCGGCGTTCCCTTTGGGTCTGCAGTTACACGGAAAAAATTCTTCTTGGGAGGGTTTTTGTAGTAGCCGTGGGCTGCGGGGACAACAAGCTCATTGGAAAAATAGAACAGTTCAAGGAGCTCTAAGCGCATCTCTTCGGGGTTACTTTTGGCGGTGCCAAGCGACCTGAGATCGGCATCACAATCCTCCAAGGCCTTCTGAATCTGTCTGCGTAACGCGTTGACATGCCTCCCGATATGCTGCTGAAGCTGGAGGCTTAATCTTTGCTTCAAAGCGCTGGCTCCGCACATCGACGCCGGAAGCGAGCTCCATCTGCCCTTGGAGAAGAAATCCCGTTCAGTCGACCGGCGTTGTTCCACAGAAGGCCAGGGTTCTCCTCCAGTTCGCGGGCCAGGGTTCAACAGGACGTACCAGCCCAAACGAAAATGGTTACGCCCGTCATTGTTCTTGACGAGTTCGATGAACTTGTCCTCAAGACCGATGGAGTCGGTAAGATCAGGCTTGGTGAGAACGCCGATGGTGCGGGTACCGTTGTGGTCGAATTGTCGAGCCTTGGTCAGGATAGGAGCCTGGACATAATCGGAGTTCCCCCCAACGACGGCGAGAATGATAGTACGGGGGCTCCGCATGTATCGATCAGAAAGCGCTTCGATGATACGGATGTCTTCAAGGGACTGGTCCTTGTTGGGGTTCCGTACCAAACCAGGTAAATCCACCAGAGTCAACAGTGGCATATCCGGTCCTTTCTTCTCCACCACCAGGATGTCCCGTGCAGCAAACCGTCCCGGAACACCCTTTGGAGCAATGAGTTCTGCGGCTCCCATTACCGTAAGATCAAATGGGGAGCTACTGTTGACCAGACGGCCAAAGTCTAGTAATTGCTCTTGCTCGCTAGAAGGGCGATTTCTGTCGGGAATGATGGAGATAGCGATGCTGGACTCGGGGGATCTGCGCAATCTGATGTCGGTAGCAAACCTCGTACACGCGCCAGCTTCGCGGGGGAAGGGGATTCCAGTGAGAGCTTCGAGGACAGAGCTTTTGCCAGCCGACTGGTCGCCGACGGCCACGATCTGCGGTAGCTTGACATTGTCGAGTTGGGCGTATTGCAATTTCTCGAGCAGGTCAAGCAACTGTCCCTGTTCACTGGCCAGGTCTCGGGCATCGAGAGTTGATTCAAGGGAAGATGACATTGGGCCACCCGAAGGACGTAAAGACAACAAATATGTAGTGGATTTGACTACTTGGCTGTAAATATGGAGAGAGAGCAGAGGAAACACAGAATTTCATACACATGAAAGTTTGGCTAAGACAACGAACAGTCAAGAAGAAGACGGGATGTTTGACTTGGCCGAAGAAAAGCACACCGGAGGTCTCAATCGAGACTCTTGCCTGTATACATAGGATCAACGCGTGGGCCGACATGAACATAAAGAGAGTGCAATTTGAAGATGCCTTGGTGACACTTGCCAAAGGACATGGTTATGAGGTGTCACGGAAAAAACCGTAACCAGTGCAACCGCGGTTTTGGAGAGCTAGCTAGCTACCTCTAGGTAGGTAGATACCTAGTATAAAGCTGCGACAGATCCGTGACTGCCCTATGCAGCTTTTCTGAGGAATAGACGACTCGGGGAGGATGCATTCATCATGAGTGGCGACACAGAGAATAGAGATATATCACAAGTAACGTGCAAGGGAACGACACTGAAGCAGAGGGCACCGCCAGAGAGGTTGGTTCGGTTCGTTGCGAGCCGATCGCTTGACTGTCGGCGGAGCCTGCCGGGACTACAAGTACACTAAGTGTAGTGTACACTAATGCAGCTGTGGCTGTGCAGAAGCCCTGCAAGGCTGCCACGAGTGGCTGACTTCAGTCATCTACACTAGTCTAGGTGAGGATTGTGCCCAACGGTGGGTGGATCAAGGAAGCAACGTCACCCCGCATGACGGTGCCCAGCCTCCAGTCGAACCCCCAGTGGGCAACGGTGTCGACCACTCACTGTCACGCCTTCCGCCTTGTCTTCTCCACGGCAGTTGATGCTGCCTTGTGCTGAACACGCCGGCGCTATCATTGTGGAAAGGAAGTTAGCGCAGGACAACACACCTGGCACCACTGCGGGCACCACTGCGGGCACCACTCTCACGCCTCCAAATCCGCAAAGCGAACCCCCCCGGCTGCACTGCTGCATGACCAAAATCCCTATCACACCCGACGGGCACCTTTGCGCCTCACAGCCAGCCTGACAAGATCTTTTTCTCCTCCTCCTCTTCCTTCCTCGAAAAAATACGATGCGGCTGTACTAGAGTGAACCATATCCCAATGTCGCCCGCGTTTTTACGACCACCCGATCCCACTGACGCCTAAGCCGCCTGTTCACGCGAAGCCTCGAAGCACGAATCCGTAGGCTGAAACCGATATCCGATCTAGCGCACACGCTCCCGCCTGTGGCCGGCCACAGCACAGCGATCGCCATGAACTGGGTACTCGAGGCCGGAGATATCGACGACAAGAAGTGCAATGGTGATGATTACGTTGGCCCGGGAAACAAGGATACCTGGTACCAGTTTATCATCTCCGTCTCTCTGGGCATCTCGGCCTTTCTAGCTTTCTGTGTAAGTACCCTTCTTAGCAGTACACGCGCGCCCATCGAGGCGTCATACCAATCATCTGCTAACCTGCTTTTCCCCAATCTCCAGGCCCTCCGACCACGATGGAAGTCGCTCTACGCTTCGCGAAAGAGGGCGTCCATGGCCGACCCCTCGGTCGCCCTCCCTCAACTCCCAGATACCTTCTTCGGGTGGATGGGCACCCTCTATCGCGTTACCGAGCAGCAGGTCCTGGCCTCGGCCGGCCTTGACGCCTTTGTCTTCCTCAACTTCTTCAAGATGGCCATGAAGCTGTTCGTCATCGTCTTCTTCTTCGCCCTGGCGGTTCTTGAGCCCATCAACCGGGCTTTCCCCGATGACCTCAACACGTCCGAGGTCCCGCCCGCCCAAGTCTTTCGCCAGTATACCTCCCCGTACGGCCACACAACCCTATACGATGACGACCCCGACCAGCCTGATGACAGTTTCAAGAAAAACAAGCGCTACCTGTGGTCTTACCTCGTCTTCACGTATTTCTTCACCGGTCTTACATTATTCTTGATGAATCGTGAGACCTTCAAGGTCCTCCGTGTGCGCCAGGACTACCTTGGAACTCAATCCACCATCACTGACCGGACCTTCCGATTGTCTGGAATTCCAAAGGACCTGCGCACAGAGAAAAATATCAAGAATCTGGTCGAGAAACTGGAAATCGGCAAGGTCGAAAACGTCACTCTGTGCAGAAAGTGGAAAGAGCTGGATGATTTGATGGACAAGCGGCAGGCGATCCTCGCCAAGCTAGAGGAGACATGGATCGCTTACTTGGGCCAGAAACCGGTGCAACTAGCTAGGGGTCCCCCTCCAGACACGACTACCAACGGGGATCTTGAGCATGGTCGTCTCATTCCAGACCTCGGGGACGAGGAAGCGGGCGAGAGCGGCCGTCTTCTCGGCAACGGCACTTCTGATCTCATCTCGAGCGAAAGACGGCGGCCGCAAATTAGGATTTGGTACGGCTTTCTCCGCTTGCAGAGCCGCAAGACCGATGCTATTGGCCACTACACGGAGAAACTTCGTGTCTTGGATGACCAGATTCGTGCCGCCAGGAAGAAGGACTACGAGCCGACCGACCTTGCCTTCGTGACCATGGACTCTATTGCAGCCTGTCAAATGGCAATTCAGGCGCTCATTGACCCCCACCCTGGCCAGTTGCTAACAAAACCAGCCCCTGCACCATCCGATATCGAATGGAGAAACACCTACGCATCGCGTCTCACCAGACGTGTGCGATCCGTTGCAGTGACGCTCTTTGTCGCGTTCCTCACCGTCGTATGGCTTGTCCCAGTTGCCTTCGTGGCATCTTTCTTGAGCATCTGCACCATTGAGTATTACTTTTCGAACTTCGGGAAGTGGCTCAAACAATACGACCTTGCCAGAGCACTGGTCCAAACCGGTCTCCCCACGGCCGTTGTGTCGTTGCTCAACGTTGCAGTTCCGTACTTCTACGACTACCTCTCGTACCAACAGGGCATGCTCTCACGCGGTGACGCCGCCCTCTCCGTCATCAGCAAGAACTTCTTCTTCACCTTCTTCAACATTTTCCTCATCTTTACAGTCTTCGGCGCCGTCACCTCTATCATCGATGTTCTGCGCGAAAGTCTAAAAGACACCACGTACATCGCCTACGCCCTGGCCAGCAAGATCGAAAACCTCGGTGTCTTCTACACCAACTTCATCATGCTCCAAGGCATCGGCCTGTTTCCCTTTCGCCTGCTGCAGTTCGGCAGCGTCTCCCTCTACCCCATCAACCGACTGGGCGCCAAAACCCCGCGCGATTTCGCCCAGATTGTCAGCCCGCCCATGTTCTACTACGGCTTCTACCTCCCCACCGCCCTGCTTGTCTTCATCCTCTGCCTCGTCTACAGCGCCCTGCCACAGGGTTACAAGGTCGTCGGCCTCGGCGTCGCCTACTTCACCCTTGGCTACTTTACCTACAAGTACCAGCTCCTATACGCCATGGAGCAGCCCGCACACGCCACCGGTGGCGCTTGGAACATGATCTGCTACCGCATCATGCTCGGCCTACTGGTCTTCCAGCTGACCATGTCGGGCTACCTTGCGCTTCGCAAAGCGTTCACCGCCGCTCTGCTCGTCTCCCCCTTGCTAATCATCACGGTCTGGTACGGGTATTCTTTTCGTCGCCACTTTGAGCCGCTCACCAAGTTCATTGCGCTACGGAGTATCAAGCGCGGTGAGGAAATGGGAGAAAACGCGATTCTAGATGAAGATCTAGATGGCGAAGGGGAGGAGGCGAGGGATCGCATCAGGAGGGGCAGTACCGTGGATGAAGATAAGGAGAAGGGGGCCAAGTTTGTCAATCCCAACCTTGTGAAACCGTAAGTCTTTTCTTTTCCTTTTCATCTCTTCCCCGCACTAGTTCCACTCCTTACTAACACCCTTTACACAGCCTCGAACAACCCTGGATCTTCAAAGATGCCCCACCACTCCTCTACCCCTCCTCCGGCCTTTCTGATGTGGAAGACCGCTACACGGACGAGGAGCCTAACTCCGGGGGCGGTGGTGACATCTACTCCGGCTCTCGACGTCCCACGCGCAACGCTAACGGACTCCGCGTCGAGACTTCGCGCGGTAGTTCGCAGAGTCGCGCAGACACTGGTGGCGGTTATGCAGACCTATTAGGCGGGGACATGTACACCGGCCTTGGTAGGGGAGGAGAAAGAACGCCCCGCACCCCGGCTGAAACGCCGAGGAGTAACGCATCGAGTGCGGCAAGTCTTGGTGATACCCATATATGGAGAGACGGGTACTGAACTGAACTGGACTAGAGAAGGAGAAAAGAAAAGTGGATGATTGATGAAGAAAAAGGAGCGTGTTGTATTTCCCATTGGCTAGTTGTTTGTGATTGTTGTGGATGGTGCAGCTCGCTACTGCTGATGGCCATTGTACTGTTTCTCTTTTGTTTTCTCTTTATCTTTATGGTTGGTTGGTTGGTTGGTTGGTTCTGGGTCGTTGGGTCGGCGGAGTTGTCTTTCCATCCTTTCGCTTTTCGCATTAGACATGAGATATGTGAAACGTACATCATTCTTCAACAAAACCTGTTCACATGGGCCTGTGCGTTTATATATCAATTACACATGGTAGACGTTGCTATCAATCTTTACATATGAATGATCGTCGTCTAACTGCCCAAAATGCTTACATACTTTCGACGAAGATGAAATCAGGGCATGTCCTAGCTGATGTTTATAGGGATCGAAAACGTCTTGAGAATCGCCAAGCTTACGCGTGTTTTGCTGCAACGTGCCGTGTGTCGGGGCCACTCGCCGTAGCTGGTCGATTACACGAAAAAATTGTGAGATAGGGTACACATGAACACACAATAGGTAACATATCAGAATCATCTGATCTGTGATCAGACCTCAAAAGAATCAAACTAGCTTACTGCCGACAGAAACGCTCCCGTCATTTTGAAGGGAAATTTTTTTTTTTTTTTTTCTTCGACAGCTATATTTACAATCTATTTCCCACTTGTCCTTGTATCCGGAACGAAGTGTTTACAAGTGACCAAGCCATTTCCGACCAATATCTCGCAACCTATGACCGCCAAATTGTTCGAACCCCTCTCACCTTCCTGGCTAATCTTCCCTCATCCGCTTCTGTCTCCCTTCACGTTCTGCACCACTCTCGATCCCAGCATCTTCTCCTTCCTCACCCTCATCATTCTCAGCAACAGGCCGCTTCCGTCCATTTTGACCAACGTCCATGACCTTATCAGCTTCTGCAGGACGGCCTTCGCCGGCCTCTCCAACATTTTCATCAACCTCGTCCGCCTCACCGTCTTCCTCTCCCTCCTTAATACCAAACCACCTGAGCGTGAACTCATTCTGCAACCTCTGTAGGTACGACCCCAATGCGGCATCGTCCATGGTTGAGTCAAGGGCTTGTTTGATGATACCAGGCAACGCCAGTGTGAGCTTTCTTTGTCTGGCCTCCCTTCCTTTTTCTCCGCTCCGTCGTGGCCTCTGACCATCTTGCAAGGCTTTCAGAACCTCCTCAGCCTTGTCCGCCATCGACCCAGGAAGAACGCAGCGGGCTAGTTCGATGCCGTAATCCTCATTCTGCACAGGACCCGCGGCGAGAGTGTGTGGCAGTGTGATCCGGGTGTTTTGGTCTCCTGCTTGGGTTTGTCCTTGGAAGTGAACGTTCAAGACATCCCTCTCAAAGCATCTGTTCAAAAGTTGAGCTGGTACGACTGGAATTAGCGGTGAAACAACGAAGAGAGATTCTCCCCTGAACCTACGGATACGATGGAAATGCGTTGCAAAAAAGACACGAGGTTTCATCTTGATCAACTTCTCGCAAATGGCAATGGCGAGAGCTTGACCTTCTCTTGGAGAAGTGCCCCGGCCGAGCTCATCCATGATGATCATGCTTGTCGCTGTAGCTTGTCTAGACATCTCATTAGATCATTCACTCGGGAGCTTTTGTAGGGATGGAAAGGATACCTCAAGATGACATTCGTCTCCCTCATCTCCACACCAAATGTTCCCAGGTTATTCTCAGGCGCATCATCCGTGGAGACCCTGGCAAATACTCTGTCACAGATGGAGATGGACGCAAACTGCGCGGGAACGAAGGATCCCATCTGCGCCATGATTTGAATGAGGGCAACGGATCTGATGAACGTGCTCTTGCCGCTCATGTTACCGCCGGTGATCACCTGGAAGCGTCCAGTTTGATCACCTGAATACACATCGTTTGCAACGTAGTTGCCTTTGCGCGCCTCTACAATTGCATGTCTTGCCTCTTTTATAACCATGGTATCGGTGATCATGGGTCGAACGTAGTCCTGGGTAGCAGCAGCTTGTGTGAACGAGCAGAGCATATCGAGCAGTGCAACAGCGTCGCTGATATCGAACATGAGACTCGAATACTCTTGAAGTCTCCTTTTGAGCTCGATGATTGATTTATCGCTCTGCATCGTTGCAATGTCCGCCTGGAGCTGAATAGCCCTGCTCCTCTGGAGCAGCTCGGTGGTCTGACATTTGAAATGCTTCTTGTCCCGGGTACCATTGATCATGTCGAGGCCGGCGATTGAGACTTGCTTCCAATGGCCAATTTTGCCGAACTTCCCCTTTCGACCATCGGATCTGCCGAACTTGCCCGTTTGGCCATCGGATTTGGGTAGTATTTCACGTTCGACATCCGAGTAATCGAACTTAAGCCAATACCGCCTGTTGCTGTCCATGCACAAGTTTGCACGAATTCCCATTACCTCTACGCTGCGTCAGCGATGATGATCTCGATGTAGGGGGATTGACCCACCATTTAACTGGTTGTTGAGCATATCAGAGTACTCGTTGAGGTCATTTGTAAGATCTGTGAATGACCTCCGTGCTTTTCCAAGAACAGAATCACGCACAGCCTGAACAACTGTTAGCTTGGCACCGGGAACGAAAACCAAGTAAAGACGACTTACTTTGACGGCCCACATCCGATTGTTCCTCAACTCGATTGGCTTTTTGCTGTACGCAGCATCATCTTCTATCGTCTCTTCCATGGCTCTTTGAACGGGTTCAGTGTGCTCTGGTGCACACTTATCCTTGATCCATCTCAAGAGGCGGCTTTTGCACCCAGCTGCTTCAAGTGTACTATGCAGTGCGTCGATACCACAAAGATACTTCTTCAGCATGAGCATGCAGTTCAACTCCTGTTCCGCTTTGGTAAGCTCCGCGTGGGTTGGTAGCAGTAAACCTTGATTTGTACATCCAGGAATGCCTTCCTCCAGAGGCTGGCGTGGGTTGGGCTGTTCCTGGTTGATCTTTGAAAGAGTTAGCATGCCAGGAGGGATTGAGGAGTGCCAAAAGCAACTTACCCATACAATGACGCGCTCAAAGTCAATTCGAAGAAGCTCTTCGAGTGCTTTGCGCAACTCACAGAAAAGTTCCTCGTTGGTAGACAACTCCTCAACTGATTCATACCGCTCCATGACCTCATCCTTATTTGTGCTCGGCTGCAAAAGTGTTGTACGTAGCAAGCGGTGTCCTTGGGGGGTTTTGGTACTGTTCAGTATACCGAAAAGCGTCGATTTCTTTGCAGTGGCTCGTCGTGTATTCTGCAGCAGCTCCAACGAGGCAACAGTGGTGCGGTCAATACCCATGGAGTTGAGTGGCTGGATATACCTGACTCGTAACGCGTTGCTGGCAAAATGAATGTTCAGCTCGTTCTGTACATACTTCATTGCCTTGATAATGTTAGCCAATAATTTTTTCCACGATAACGCCGACAACTTACCGCAGAAAAGGCACACGGAGTGTAGAAGTTGTTCTCCAGGTCTGACTTGAGGGCAATTACATGATCGCGAAGTGCAAAACGCTCAATCATCCTGAGTCCTTCTGCCTCACTCCAATGCTCCCTTCCCCAAAGCACAATGGGAACTGCTGGAAAGTCTTGCTCGAGACAAGAAATGAGCAACGACTTGCTGCTCTTGGTCGTGACGCTGTTGACAACTAGGAACTTTTCCGGTTTGGACGACATCTTCCACAATGTGTCTCCCAGTCGCTGGTACATGTACTTGTCATCGTTCAGGATTCTGGCTAAATCCACTTGTCCCGTAGTGATATTGATGACTGCAATGCCAACCACTTCCGCAGACCGACTCTCTGATATAGCACAGATGACGTGATCTTTTTCTTCAGAACTGACGGTTGGAGCTAATGTGTGGACAGCTGGTTCTTTGTGTGGAGTCGTGATAAGAGAAGAGCCAACTGTGCGGTGTCTTCTCTCGAGGTTTGACTTCTCAGTATCTGAGTCGGAATCGGAGTCACTTAGGATAGGCGTGAGCATGGTTGATCTGGTGCTCCTTGCAAGACTCTTGCTAATTCGATCGTACCATGAGGTGGGTGGTAGGCGTAATGTAGTCTGACGGGTGTCTTGCTGAGAAAAGGAGCTGGATGTGCTGCTCCGAAAGCTTGACTGAGAGATCACAGGTGAACTCACTTCTGTCGAGCCGGTAGTCGTACCGGAACACTCCTTCAGGTTCTTCAGAGGAGCCCTGCTCGAGTGTTCGGCTCTGGGGATTCTTGTGCCGCGGCCACTTCCTTGTGTTTCTCTCCTATACCGACGATAGTAAGAAGAGCTTGAAGTACTAATAGGGGACGGGTGTACAGTTTGTACACTGGGTGTTCTGGGGATGTCGCGACGCGCACCCATATTGGAGCGCCATGGCTTGACGGGAGTAAAATATTGTGTGCCTGTGCTGGCCGACCGGCTTGGCGGTAACCGTCTGTGTTGGCGTCCACCATGCGCTGTGGCAGAGCTCGGAGCTGAAGTACTGTCAAAGTGAGGGGAGCTGGAAAGGTCCCTTCTCGACCCTTCTTCGATAGATGACCTTTCGGTAATACGGCGCTGCGGCATGATGTGTGCTGGTCCTACTTCAGGACCCAAAGCTCTTGTTGCTGTGATGTCCTTAAAAGCAAGATATGGGTAACTCGCTCCTGCAAATTTCCCGTTGGAACTCGGATAATAGTTGTGCTTGGGGCCATGCCCGGGTTGATAGCTGAGGTCAGGGTTACGGGGATGGGAGATTGGAGTGTGGGGAGCGTGGGTGTTGACCGGGTGCAAGGGACTATGAGTAGGGTCCAAGGCGTAGTTGTCTGTGACATCAATAGAAATTAGCTCCTTGCTCCTAGTTTTCTTCGTTTGATGGGTTTGAGTATGAACATGAAGTCGTACCATGGCTATCAGGCACGTAGCGCTCATGACTCTGGTACACAGGGTATCCGGGCGAGACCTGCCTGCCTCGGGGATCCTGCCAGTTGTACTGGGCGGGAGGGCAAGTTGGCAGTTGTGGATGTCGGAGCGGCTCTGGGATCATAGAGGTAGTATGATAGGGCTGCCTAGACTCGATAGCATTTGTGAGCGCTGATCCCCTGGTGAAGGCTTGATGGCGTGTCTCGCCTCCGATGGTAGCACCGGACATGGCTCTTCTGCGCCAGTCATCGGTCTGTAGACGAGGAAACCGACTCTGGTGCGCGCGGAAGTCTTCTTCCATGGCGTCGGGTTGGATGGTGTTGATGTCGATGTATCGGAATGAGGGAAAGCGGGAGTTGATGTTCTGTGACTGGTTGCTGACCTTCGAGTGAGGGTTTGGGGAAAGTGTTGCGACTGGGAAGAGTGCAAACGAGGTCACTTGCAACAACGAATTGGAAACACAAATCCAGCGTATGGCTGGCGTATAACACGATTTTTCCTAAATGCAGGCAAAGAAAGAAGGAGCGCCCGGGTCGGTCAACTTCTTGCTTCTAAAGCTCTACTCTGGTGCAAAAAGAGGGCCAAAAGGACATGCATTCGCACCTTCCTCCCGGTACTCGGTTCAAGAACTGATCTGATACTTATGATACCTTGCTGACTCCCTGTAATGAGACAACTGAAATGATCATAGTAACTGAAACCTCCCGCTACTTCCACTTCCACTGCACCCCAGTCTTTGTCGGCATTTGCTTGCTTGCTTGCTTGCTTGGTGTGGCTCTCTGACACGATAGTGGAACCCTGACCAGGCTCAGTTCAGAAAATACATCGCCACTCAGCTCATTCCATTTCCCTTCAAATCTCCTTGACGAAGCCTACCTCAACCAGACGATCCATCGCCAACTGCAAATTCGCAATCTTTGCCCGGGTGTTGTCCCTGATCCACAAGAACACCGATAACATGAACCTTCGAGCAATCGGTGCACCGCTCTTGATTCTCATCTGTTCCTTCCCGACCACGTACAAAATCTTGGAAGCATACGCACGGTCAAGACGAGCCAATTCTGCCGCTGCCTCTTCATCGCGGAGCTCCACGGGGAGTAGCACACCATCAGGACCCGATGCCCCTGACGATTCTCTCTGGTGAGAAGTTTCCCCCTTTGGGGCCTCCTGTTCCCCTTCGCAGTCTGTATCCTCACCCGTCCTCAACTTCTCATACGCACTCATTCTCTCCGTAGCCTGTCTCACTACGAACCGCCTGATCTGTTCGTAAATCAAAGCCGCCAAGTCAGGACTTATCACCTGATCCATGAAGCCGTGCTTGATCACCAGCCTATAACACCCCGGCACCGCAGTGAAATGCGACACGGCATATCGCTCCTCCGGCAACACCGTCGGCGCCTCGACTGGATGCAGATGGAAAAACACCGCTACCTCCGGGATCGCGACAAACTTGGTCACATAATGCGTGAACACCGCAGGCGTCATCACGCCTGTCTTGTCAAAGAAGATGCCAAACCCACGAAGTGAACTGAGCGGGTCGCCGCCCCATACTGGTTGTAGCCGTAGCCGACCACCCTCATCTTTGTCCTTGACAATAAGGTGCGACGGCTTGAACCGGTCTTCGGCCTCGGCGCGCCACTGGTTCTCCTTGCCGAAGCGCCAGAGCAGGAATAGCGAGGTGAGAATGCCGGAAAGCGTGAGCGTAAACCAGGCGCCGTCGGGGACCTTGGTCAGCGCTGCCGAGAGGTACAATCCGTCGACCGAGGCAAAGACCAGCCAGGGAACGATCACCACGAAGGGCGAGAACTTCCACACAATGAGGGCAACAAGTGTGACCATGCAGGTGTCGAAGAAGGTGACAAACATGACGCAGACGCCGTAGGCATTGCCGAGCTTGACGGTGTCGCCGTAGACGGCGGTGACGAGGATCGAGCCGAGCATAAGTAGCCAGTTCACAAAGGGAACGTAGATTTGCCCGTGGAAGGTCTGTGAGGTATGCACCACTTTGACTTGCGGACAGTAGGAGAGCTTCATGATCTGACTGATAAGCTGGAAGGTTGCCGTAATCATGGCTTGGCTGGCTACTATAGCAGCAAGAATGGCGACGACCAGACTTGGGTACAGGGTTCCAGACGGCGCCGCGTTGAAAAAGGGGTTCGTGTAGGCGTCCGGGTGGTGACTGATGTAGGCTGCTTGTCCGATGTATGCCAACAGCAAGCAAGGGTAGGTGTAGCACATCCAGCTCAGTTGGATGGCATGAAGACTAAAGGCTCCTAGATCGGCAAAGAGAGCTTCGACGCCAGTGAAGGACAGAAGAACACCGCCAAGCATCCTCCAGGCGCGCGTTTTGTGCTCGATAAAGAACTGAAAGGCAAAATAGGGGTTGAAAGCCTTCAGGACCGTCCAGTCAAAGGTGACAAGGTTGTAGATGCCAAAGGAGAAGTTCAAGCCCAGCCAGACGATGACAATGGGCGCAAACGTGGTGGCGATTTTCGATGTACCGAGTGGCTGTATCATAAAGAGAAGGACTAGGATGCCGCACGTTGTGCCGGTGACGGTGGACTTGGAAATATCAGGCTTGACAACGGATAATCCTTGGACGGCACCGAGGACAGACTGAGCCGGGGTCAAGACGCCGTCGGACATGACCATGGAAACGGCAAGGACGCCAATGAGTTTGAGTAAAATATGGGTGAACCTGCTCCCTTCCAGTTTGGCGCGCAAACTACGGGTAGGGGGTTTGAGGTCGTTGGTTAGATGTCTTTCCATCCGCACAGTCACTTCTTCTCGCGGGTCGCGCTCGGTGATGTTGGCCTGCATTTGTTAGCAACTCCCGAGAGAAGAAAGGATCAAAACGGAGTGGGGCTGGTGATCCAAGGTTTGTACTTACAAATCTGGTAAGCAACGAATAGCAGCTGAAGGTACCCCCTTCGCCGTCATTATCCGCATGGAGAATAACAAAGATGTACTTGAACGTGACGAGGATGGTCATAGACCAGATGACAACCGAGAGAACTTGGAGTAAGTCCCTGTGGGTGGGCGGCGCAGTGAATGTAGACGAGAACACGTAGAGCGGACTGTACCAAAGACATGGGGTGGTTAGATCATTATCAACAGGGTGCACAAGTGAAGAGAGAAAAAAAAAAAAGAAAAAAAAAAAGACAAAAAGGGTTATAGGTGTCTGGTCGCAACACTCACCTCGTTCCGATATCTCCATAGATCACACCAACAGATTGGTAGGCTAACCACAGCAAAGTGCGCCCCTTAAACACCTGCTTCTTCTTCTCATATCCGCCTCGCCAATCATCGCCCTCTTCGATATCCAGATGCGACTGTGATGATGTGCCATTGTCGTGAGAAGAGCGACTATCAGCCGGTCTTTTCCCGCGAGAGATGATGCTGCGAGGGTTGTATACTCCTCCGATTAGCTCGGGGCGATGAGAACTGGAAATGGAGCTGCCTCTCGAACGGAAGTTCACGCCCGTTGCGACACCGGTTGCGTGTTCTCGGTCTCGATCGGGATCATGGGTGTCTTTAAGGAAGGCTGGTTCTTCGATTCTGATGGTCGTGTTGGTAGGACCCGAGCTTGGTTTGGGGGCTGTAGTGTCGTTGTCCATCTTGTAGAATAGAAGGAGGTGAAAGGTCAATTGTGATGGAACGTCGTGCCGTAAAGGGACGTAGTAAGGGAGACCCTGCAAAGGATCTGGATGGATGGATGGATGGATCGAAGAGTGTATGGAGGAAAGAAACCAAGCGCGGGCAGGCGATGGAAAGCGCGGCCACCACCACCACACACACAGAGCAAAGACAAAGAGAGAGAGAGAGTCCTAATCTTCGCTCAAAGGGCCCTCAAAGCTTGAGGTAGCTCGATACCCAGATGCCACTTCAAGCTCCCTCGACCGGTTATATAGCCGAGGATCACTTGTATCTGGCGGAAGGATGGCAAAGACGAAGAACAAGAGGCCGACCAGCCCCGCCAACAGGGAGAGGCTCCCGTCAAACCCTGTCATCCTCTGTGAACTTGAGCCGACGTCCAGTCTTGGGGGAGCCATAAGCTTTGTGCTCAATGAAGCTAGCCTGGCCTGCCGGCTTGGAGGCAAGGTAGGTGGGTAGCTAAGGTAGGGATGATGGAGATGGTCCGGCCGTCGTCATGGGGGGAGCGCACAAGACAGGGTATCGATCGACAGGGATTTCAAGGCCGGATATTCGTGGTGTTGTGGAAGCGCCTCTTTTTTGTTGCAGGTGGTGAGACTGGCAGCTTGCCCGCGTTTGGAAGAATCCAGTTCCTGGTCCTGACCTAATCAGAGCATCTGACAGCTGACAGACAGCAGAGCTTGACTGACACAAAGCAGCTGTGGAAAAAGCCCCGGAACCGCATACCGACGCTTCTTGAGCTTTGGGGCTGGGCCTAAGCTTGTGCTTGGGCCATGGGTTCACTGCAGATGGCTGCACTGGACTGCACCCCACTGGATGATGCACGGTCTGGTGACGATGGGGGAAGAAACAAAGCCTCCTGGAGGTGCGATAGAGTCTACAAACGACCTGGTCAATGTTCAACAGCGAGGTGTAAGTGGAGAAATCCATGTAATGTATACCTACCATAGAGGTAAGAAATAGTTGGACATGGGATGAATGCTGGTCCATTCACATCAAAGCCGCCTAGCATGATGCCAGATGCCGCGTGAGATACGAGCAGACAGCTAAGTCCAGCTACATCAGCATTCCAAACATCACCTACACCTTTCCAGAACAGGCACGTCGAAACCCATCAACTACTCCGCGTAGAGCACTGGACACAAGACCCGAGGGATGAGACTCTCGAGGCACGGGGGCTGGCTACTCCTGGGTATGTTCACAGTTCCAGAGAACAAGATTGTATTGAACCTCCCACCCAGATGACAAGTTTCTGGTTGTCGGTGTTCGTCTCCTTCAGCCCATTCATCCGCTTCTGGTCCACTGTATCACCAACACTCGATGCCACCACTCCATACCCATCATGCTGGGTGGAGGTCCTCGAGCTCGAGCTGTCAGCGCGGACTGCAACGCTCCTTTGCGACGGTCCCGCTTCAACACGACATTGGTTATGTGCGTGGAGCTTGAGGGTACCTAGGTAGATATCTAGGTGATCTTTTGATCTGCAACACTTTATTTTGCATCAGTTGCATCAGCAGCACTGCCACTCGCTCTATTGAATCGTTTTCGAGCTTCCTAACAAGGCGTAGCACGTGGGGTCGGATGGATGGTTATGTGGAAAGAGTTGGACGGGAAGAAGAGGAGGGACTGGAACTTTGCGGGAGGCCTCCTCGTGAGCGTGGGCGATGAGAAATTACCCGCGGTTGAAACCAGAAACATAAAACAGAGAAAAAAATATAAAAAAATCGCGCGCAACACGCTGCGGACCAGGCGGCTGAACTTCCAGTGTCGGAATCATGAAGCGGTGAAACGTGATTGGTTGGGGACAAGCGACATCTCGCTTCGTTTGGGCGGGCGTGCGACTTTGCGACTGTGCAAATGCAGATGTCCAGATCCCGGAATTCTTACATGCAATGGAACGAAGCGATGGTGAGGAGACCGATCGAATTCAGATGGCCGACTGGATGGAAGGGGTCGCGGAGGTGTTTGACGTGGCGGGGGGGGGGGTTGAGGCCTCCACCTAAGGTAGTCATAAAAGGGCAAATCATCACTGTAGGACCTTTTGAGCGCTGACTGAATGCAAGAGCGAGTTCATGTTGGAAAGAATGAGCGTAGATGACCTACATATCGTGAAGTATCGTTTGGTGTTGTTCTCTCCAAGGAGTGACATCGAAATAAGGTTGTTTCGCCAAGATTTGGTCTCGACGTGTGGCATCGCCTCCACCCACCCACCCACTCACCCACCCGCCTACCCCCTTAGATCGACCCCGACCGTCGTTTCCGGCCTCCCCGCTCCAGGCGCTTCCCCTCTCGTGTCATTTGTGTGCGGGGAAGCTTTTGCGGTTTTTTTTTTTTTGGTTTTTTTTCTTTTTCTACGTGGATCCATTGAGAACGGTTCGCGATATCATTCTTGAACGATTTGCACAGCCTCAAGTCTTAGCTTGTTCTTTCTACCTCTATCTCCTGCCTTTTTGATGCACCTCTAGACTACCTCTAGTGGTCTGGCGTTGTCCCGGTTGAGACTGACGGAGGCACATCCTGTCACATTGGAGCTAACGAATGACAAGAAAGACAGCAAGCCTGTCGTGTTTCAAAGAGTAGTGTACCTAGAGGTACCCTTGAGAGCAACCATATATGTGATGTGATATCCTTCCTTCCTTGGCAAACTCCTACCCTTGGTACCAACCTGCAACTGAAGTTACCACCAGCACGGTGCATCATGCAAATGTCCTTGAATGTTCACTGCATGCGCCGTATTGTCTTTCCATCCTGGAACCCTCTAGGCCATACCCCAGGGCAACCCCTCCCAGCTAGTAGGTGTAGTCTTCTAATCCATCTGGCCAACGGTCTGCGCCTCCTTACCCTTACCCTCATCAGCACGTGCCTTCTCTGCGCCCTCTGCCTTCTTTCCATCCTCCTCGGTAACCGCAAAGCGCCAGCCGAGCTTGTCCTCGATCTTGCCGAGCTGGATTCCCTTGAGCTGGGAGAGAAGCTTAAGGCAAAGGTCTCCGGCGTCCTCCTGGCTATCGGGAAGGTAGGTGACTGTCTCCTCTTCGGCCTCCTTGTTGAAGGAGACACGAGCGTGCTCCTGGGTAGCAGTGCTGGAAGCGAGAGACTGGGGAGATGACGTCTTGACGCGCCTGGTGATAGAGCGAATCGGGACGAGAGCAGCGGCGGTGCCGGCGGCCATTACTTCGGAAAAGTTGGGGAGTTCAGAGTACTTGATCTGTGTGGGTGGTAATACAGAGTGTTAGCGACTGATCCGATTCAGATATTCGGTTGAGATCCATGGGAGAGAACTGAATATCTCCGACTGTTGTGGAACACTCCTTCCGTTCGGCAGCCATGCTCCGAGAAAAAGGGAAGGTATAGGTAAGGTAGTAAGCCACCCAAGGCCTGGACCCTACACTACCTCTAGGTAAGGATGTCCTTCGTTGTACTGGCTTGATAAACTCGCAGCTTCCACCACTCCTAGGCCCTTGATCTAATCTTGGCACCACGCCGTGGTCACAGAACACCAACGACAAAACCGAGCAGAGGTCGGCATAGAGACAAGGTAGAGGTAGGGAGGGGAATGGGAAAGCAGCAGACAGAAATCTCTTACCGGTCTCTTCTCAACCTTCCAGCCAAAGCTCCTGCCAATCTCCTGGATACTGTCGCTCGTGACACTATCAATCACGGCCTTGGAGCTGGGCACAACAATGGTAACGTCATCCTCTCCCCCATCGCCACGAAGAACACCAATAAAGCCGCTGGTGCTGAACTCATCGACCTCCTCGTGCTTAGCGCTGTCCAGATGGAGGGTGATATCGTACCCTTCCTTGCGGGCCTTGTCGCTCCAGCGGAGCACAGGCGCATAGTTGCCGCCAACCTTGGCGCTACCGGTACCGTTGGGCGCGGCACGGTCGAATTCCTCCAGAATGAGCGCCTTGACAGGGTGAGTACCATGGTACACGCCCGTAGGGATCACAAACACTGAGAAGAGATACTCCTCAGGCGGGCTGAGGCCGAGCTGCGCGGAGCTTCCGAAGATCTGGGGGCGGATGTAAAGGGCCGCTCCCGTCTCATGGGGCGGGACGAACTCCGCGTTGAGAGCTACAGCAGCTTTCACGGCGTCGAGGAACAGGTCGACTGGCACGGGCGGAATGCTGATGAACTCAGCCGAGTGCTGCATGCGGCTTGCGTTCTTGTCGGCGCGGAAAATGGCAATCGAGTCGTTGCCGGGAAGACGGAAGGCCTTGAGCCCTTCGTATGCTTGCTGGCCGTAGTTGAGGGCGGGCGCCATGCCATGCATGCGCAGGTAGGGGTCGCTGACGAACTTGATCGGAGACCATTTTCCTGTCTTGACGGAGTAGGAAGACTCGATATGACCATTGACTGTGGAGTAAAGAAGGGTTAGACGTTAGCGGATTTTTGCGTTACGCCCAGTCGCGGAGATTGGCGTCATTGTATCTTGTCGTCCAACCCGGGCAACGACACAAAAAGGATGGTCGCAAAACACTGGATGTGTATCATGGCTCTCTCAAAAGGAGAGGCAGGGACTCGAGACTACATCTACTACCCACCTTCGCGGACCTTGAAACCGACGTTGGACCAGTCAATGGTGCTAACCGGAGGAGGAGGGAACTTCGCCATGGCGCGGATCTTGTCTGGTTGTTTCTGGTCGACAGGGGCAATTTCTGGTGATGATTCTTGGTCAGCTGTACTGGAACATTAGGTACCCAGAAGATAGGTAGAGTGGCGCAAGATGGTCTCCGAAAGGTTCAGGCGGTGTCTTTGTGCAACATAAACAAGACCCGAAATTTGCCTCAGACGAGCCGCAACAACCTGCGGGCCTAGGTCAATGATGCACGTAACTAACCTGTACTGTTGACAATTTAGATGCGTGAGGTCAATCTGCTCAGAAATTGTTCAAAGTACGAAAAGAAGCCAAAAAAAAAAAGGGGAAAAAAAGACAAACAGTCAACCAGTCCTCGAGGTTCCCAAGGATCCTGCGGCCCTCCGATCTACGGCCGAGACGCATGCAGCAATGCCGGACGCCCCCGATGTCGTTGCCGTGAGCAGGCTGACAGGGGTTGACATTGATGACACAGCTTTATGTACTGCCCCGCCATTTCTTCACCTGCCAGGCCCTGCCCCGCACCAAGCAAGCCCAGGGGCATCCTACAGTGGGAGGTCCAGAATGCTGTCCTTTTCAAAATACTGTTTGTGACAAGCTCAGATCGACTATTGTAACGACAATACTGTGACAAGTAGGTATCTGATTCAGGTGTTTGCGGCTTGTCTCGATGCATATCACAATTGCACTCAGCTTCTCGGCATTGAAGCAAGCACAAACAGATGCGATAGGCCGTTTAAGGGAAACAGATGAACCATGCCAGCGCCTGGCTACCTTATTCTATATATATACTACCTTGTGGTGCAGTGTAAAAATGACCATGATGCGCCCCGTTTTCCGTTTCCCGTAATCCCATGCTTTCCATACCACGTGTCATTGTTGCCGTAAAAGAAGAAAGAGAACCACCACCGTTGTATACACCGCCGCCCATTGTAGTGTTCGTCAAGACCGTGTCCTTTCTGTCACTAAACGAGTTCCCTTAGCTTTCAGATTTTGCCATGCAGTGCTTGATGATCGCTGATCGCTGGGCATATGGATGAACTTCTGCGTGGTGCTGTGAGAAATGTTGACGAAAATGAAATGAAAAGAGAACGAATCATGAAGGCGACAAGGCAAAGCACGCACCCTTCAATACTGAAAAGGGCTCGCGATGCAGGATGCCAAAAAACTCCACCAACGCAAAACGTCACGCAAGAGGGGGATGCTGCAGCCAAGCAAAGAAGCAACGCCCGGATTGCTCACATATTGCCGAGAGACGGAATGGAACTTCGACGACGCTGATGCTCAGCAGGAACCCTATATGTCATGAGTCGGTAAATGTGGCCTCAAAGAGAAGGCTACTGCTTACACGACTTGGGATAGCTTCTGAAGAGCTGCTAGAACGCCTACAAATCACACATAAACCACGTTAGTAGCTGGTTCAAAGATAAAAGAAAAGAAGAGAGATGTGCTTACCACTAACGCCCTGGGTCAACGTTGCCTTAGCCTCAGTGTTTCTATTGCCAAGGCTGACAGTCACCACTTCCTGTACTGATCCATCAGTGGCCATCTGGTTAGCCCACTTGAAGACCTTTTCGTCGTCACGACCGTCGCCAACAACCATGAGGAAGTCAACCGGTGATTTGTCCTTCTCGTCTGACCCCATCCGTTTCTGCAAATCATCAAAGATCTTTTGAGCCGCGGTGCTCTTGGTCCAATCTATGGGCTCAACAAGCACGCTACCGTCGACGGGAATGGCGTGAACGCGTTGCTCCTCGCAGGCGTCATTGATGTGGCTGGCTAAGTCGGAAGCTTGTGTGGCGGCCGCCTCGTAATCATCCGCAGACTTGTAGTGGAACACCAAGGAGCAGCGACGTTCCTCAATCGCCGCTCCCGGCGTACGCTCCAAGTAGTAGGTCATGATGTCCTGGAGTGAACTCTTCCATGAGCGGATCTTGTTGGCATCGGCCATTTCGGTCCAAGTGTTGCTTCCGCAGTCCTTGAGGTAGCATCCGCTTTCGGCAATCAAGCCGAGGTTGGGAACACGGCGGAAAATGCGGTCCAGCTCCTCTGGACGTCTACCAGACATAACATAAATAGTGTTGCGCTCATCGAGCAGAAGATCGTTGAGAACATCCAGGGTGCGTTGAGGGCTGACCGGAATGATTTGATTAACGGGTCCCCAGCTGACAAGAGTTCCCTCAAAGTCAATGATGAAAAGGCGGCGCTTAGAGCGCTCGTACTGCTGCAACAACGTGGTCATCGAGAGGCGAGGTACTGCGGTCTGGTCGCGGCTATGTTGCTCCTCATAGACCTTATCTAGACGGAGCATGAATTCCGAGAACCAGTGCGAGCCTGTGTGAACGTTGACAGCCTCGTACAGGTTCTTCCAGCGGCGCTCCTTCTCATCGCCGTCCATCTCGAGAGCCTTCTTGATGGCATCTGCACAAGCCCTGTAGTCCCAAGGGTTCACTGACAACTCATTTCCACTAAACAACGAGGAAGTACCCGTAAACTCGGAAAGGATCAGAGAGCCGTGCTTCTTCTCGCTGAACTTGCCATCCTGGCAGAAAAGGTATTCGTGGGAGGTCAGGTTCATGCCTTCACGTTGGCTGGTGATCATGAGAGCATCAGCAATGCTCAACAGCGCAAGGTACTGGGCGTAATCGATGTCCTGCTTGAGGTAGACCACAGGTTGATATGCCAAGTTGGCCCAGGAAGAGTTGACGCGTGTGACAATGTCCGAAACGGTAGCGTCCAACTCGCTCTTTTCGCTTGTTGAGAGGGCAACCTGAATGAGAACGACCTTGTCCCTCCACTCAGGGTTCATGTTCAGGAACATCTCGTAGGAGAGCAGCTTTTGACGCACGCCGCGAACGTGGTCAAGCTTGTCGCGGGCTACGATGAGCTTCTTGCCTGCGTAGCGCTCACGCATGATGTCCAACCAGCGCTTAACTTCATTCTCACCACGGTGACGGCTGAGGCTAACAGGGTCAATACCGATCGGGAGGTTGATGACGTCGACAAAACGGTCCTCAAGCTGAAGACCATCCGGGGTGGCTTCAACGCTTAGAATGCGGCTGCAAGTCTGGAGGAAATGTCTGGCATACTCACGGATCTGGAATCCGATGAGGTTGGCGCCGAGCATACCTTCAAGCAACTCCTTGCGAACGGCTAGACACCTAAAGACCTCTGAAGAAGGGAAGGCAACGTGCAGGAAAAACCCAATCTTGGCTTCGGGAATCTTCTTCCTAATCATTCCAGGAACCAAAAGGAGGTGGTAATCGTGGATCCAGACCGTGTCTCCTTTCTTCCAGTTCTTAACGATCTTGTCGGCAAACGCCTGGTTAACGTTTACGTAGTACTTCCATGAGTGATCCTCGTACGCCTTGCTCTTTGGGTTGTCCGGGATCTGGTAGTGGAAAACAGGCCACAAGATCTGCTTGCAAAAGTGGGAATAATGACCATCGAAGTCTTTGTCCGAACAGAAGACAGTCAGCATGTCGTGCTCAGTGGCAAGTCTGTCATCGATGTCTTGGAGTTGCTGGGTACCCTGGAGGGCGTCAGTGGGCATCCCCAAGGTGCCAATCCAGGTGTACTCTCCAAGCTTGCCATCCCTGGCAGCTGCCACAGCGGCGTTGCGCAAGCCACCGTTACCCTGATCGGCGCTAACAATCTTCCAGTCGGCGTGCGCGAACACACGATCATGACTTTCACTTCTCACGAGGCTCCGTGGCTGCGTGATGCCTTGGCGACCCATCTCTTTGGCCTTCTGGTTCAGAGCACGGCTGCTGTTGATCAGGGAAGGAGGTGGGGGTGAGTTTGCACGGGACATCGGCTGGTCCGGCCGGCCGCCCCATGTCGGAGAGCTTCGATCGATTGGAGCACGGTAGCCACCATCGGGAGAGAAGGGCATCTGGGGAATCTGCACCTTCAACCCATCCTCGTTCGTCCAAGGGTCATGATGCTTGCGGTCTTCCGTCGGTGTGTGCGGAGGAGTGATATGACTGGGTGCAGGTTGGAAAAGGCTGGGCGGAGTGTTGGGGGCTAGCTTTTTCGCCTTGCTAGCCGGCTTCTGCGAGGCTGAAGCACCTCTTGGCCGGGCACCAGGCAGGTTGAAATGGACGGTCTTGGGAAGAAAGCTATCAAGGTTCCCGTCTAGTCAGTACATGTATCCATGACCTCATTCCCGACGTTTCATTGTTCGAACCCACCCATCCGAGAGGGTAAAAGGCTCGGAAAAGGTAGCCTGGTGCAGAGATGCAATGCAAACGCAAGGTAAAAACAATTAACAAAAATTCAGACTGGTGAGAACTTACAGCGAGGCAATGAACACAGTCATGGTGGGCGGCTGTTAGTGCTTAGTCGAAATTTGGAAAGACAGTATAATCTGCTGAATGGTATATAGGTGAATTTGATGGAGATGACGGCGACCAGATTGTCTGCTATCGGTCGTCTGTTGTGCTCATCCGATATCGCAGTGAACGCGTTGCCAGGCTTGAGGGCGTCGAGGGCTGTATCGAATTGGAACCTCTAGAGGTAGGTAGCGTCAGGATCTGTTCGGCGCGGCAACCGGGCGCTCTACGTCGAAGGCGAACAAGACGAGATAGCGGTGCAGAGAATGAACGTGCGTAGAGGTAAGGTAGGACGAGTCAAGTATACGGGGCTCGGCAGAATTCGAGGAGGTTGGAGATGGTCGAGCTTCCGCCTGAGGAGGGGGACTCTAGGTTAGTTAAGAGGGAAGAAGGAAGAATTTGATTCGGTGGAATGTGAGAAAAAAATGACCAAAGGAGATGGGAGAAGCTAGTAGTAGAGCATGACCAAGACCACGGGGTCACGGGCAGGGTAGGCAGCATACCTTAGTTTCAGAAGTTAGGTATGTGTGCTTTGGGCTGGAAGGCGCGATTACTTGGGTCTCTGCTGCCAAGGGGATAATACCGGTGAAGGAACTGGCAGTGGATGGATGTAATGGACTGGGTTCATAGACGTGATTCCTGCTCTCCTGGGAGGCGGGAAGAAGAAAGGAAACTTTTTTTTTTTTCCAATTTATCGAGTGTCAGCCCAAATGGATGCACTTCCTTGACATCTTCTGCCCAGACATATGTAGCGGGGCAACTAGGTGAAGCTGCCCAAAAAGGGATCGAAATAGTTGCTCGTAGACGGCCGTCGACTGGACGAGCCAGGTAAAGAAACAGGGCGATGACGAATGTAGCGCTGCGCAACTTGAACAGCCCGGCGTTGTAGTGGAGCCCAGCCTGACAAGACTGCAGTGACCGACACTGACGTAACAAGCAGCGAGCTAGCGAATGCACAAAGAAACTGACCTGCCATCCCGCCGCTGGCCCCATCTCCGTTCCTGGGTATCACGCCAACGGTACTCCCAATGACCAGAACGGCAAGACCAGCTCGACAGCATGGTAGTTTCCATGCGTAGACGGGGCACGATCACGCCAATGGGAAAAATGTAATAAAAACAGAGCTCACTCACTTGGAGAAGGGCAAGAACTATTGGTTTGTTCTTGAGGGACGATAGGACCTTTTCATCCGGGGATGGGTCACGCCAGACAGATGGAGCTTCAGGTACATGTATTGTGGGAAAGACTGGAGTCAGGGCGACAGGACGGGGATGTGAGGACTCCAGCAAACATAGAAATCACGAAACACATGGAAGAGTGGAGGGGCTTCGGTGATTCTTATTTTGGGCCGCGGATCACTCGACTCGATCGAGGATGTGTCGACGGGAAGGCGGGGCCGTATGGGCCGGAGATACCAAACAGAAATCTCACAAGCCAGTCCGAGATGGGCTGGGCCACACAAATTCTCGAAAAGCAGAACACGGCCTCTTTTCTGGTACCTCAACACTTGCGAAAGAAAAAAAAAAAAGGTGTGGGTCCCGCCAACTGAAGAAGGTTCTGAACACGCAGTTTCGAGTCCTCTCGAGCTCTAGACTACACTAGCATGAATGGCTGGGGGTCACAGCCAAGCAGTTTGTTTGGGTAGCAGAAATGTCTCAGGCCCTGTTTGCCTGACTGTTTTTCTGGACTAGGTCCTTCTGCTTGTCACTTCATCCAATATCTGTACTATGACAGGCGTACGTATGCCTTGTACGTACCTACTTGTAGTAGTGTACCTTGTTCCCAGTTGCTCCTACAGTACCTCTCGGGTTTTTACAACTCTAGGCCGTCCTCGGCTGGCCTGTCAATGAATGGATCGTGATGAAGACTTGAAGAGGGCCAAGGAAGCACCCGACGTTTTGGCAGTTGCGCCAGGGCACTGGTTGAATTTCCCCTGTTGATGACAGGGATCACGTTGGAATCGTGATGGACGCACTGGCCCGTGGAATGTGGATGAGCACCGAGGTGAGGGGCCGCAGCCTGACAGGGGTTTGGGGTTCGGAGCAAACTGAAGTGACAGGGTGGTAGGCTTTTTGTCAACTTCATCTAGTGTAGAGGTACATGGAGGTAGTCTGGACACGGACGGGAAACCTCAATTCCCTTCCTATTCTTTGGTCTTGCCATCCGCCAGAAGCTTTCAATAATCTGACTTGTTACCTTTCCATATGACGGTCTGACCTGACCTCAGGATGCAGGACGGACTGCAGCTCCCATTTGACATGAGCATGACGTTCCCGTGCATTTCTCCCGATTCGGGCTCCCAACTTTGGTGAGACTCGAGATTGCAAAGGCCTGGTGTCAAACGTGTCTGCTTATCTCTTTCTCCTACTTGGAGATAGATGGCTGTGTCAGTGGTCAGCAACTAAGGCCAATCTGGGGCTTCCACTTGTTTCGTTTCACCAACACATCCATCACTTTACAACCACCATGCTCTTTCCTGATATCCTCTCACGTAACCCTCTACTTCTCATTGCGCAGCTTTCAAAGGACCACATGTCTGCGGCAGCTGATGAGCTCTAACGGCGGTTAGCAAATACCTCTAGGTCTTGGCCTTACCCAAACAGCATATCGGTGTAGCAACACGTTAGCCGTAAAGATGCTCGTCATTTCCACAGAGTCCGAGCTTGTGCCCAGGGAAGGAGTAACAGAAGGAAACCCATCAAAATAGTCCTGAGCTCGCCGCACTATATCGAAATCGCTTTCTCGGCCGGCGCTGATGGTAACAAACAGCGTGACGTGATTTAACCCAAGAGCCTCGTTCGTAAATATCCATCGAGTGATATCTATAAGTGAAATATGTCAGTGCCGAGATCAATGCTGCGAGAAAGTTACATATGCAAAAGGGATCATGCTGGGTTAGTGCAGACCAGTGGCAGAAGACGGAGTCTTACAAAAGACTACCGCTTACGCCGGCAGAATATACTGGTTTTCTGTAAGATAGAAGTGTCGCACTAACCGTTCCCCACCGACCTACCAGCCTGGACCAAAACCTTGAGGTTCCCGGCTCCATCACCTTTCACAGCCAATCCATGTCTGTGGCCTTCCGATCGTGGAACCTGAACTCTTCGATGCTGTAGGCTTGTTTGTCTGGATTATAGTGTCATACTTCCCACAAAGACCTTTGTACGCCTTGACTCGCGATGTAGGAGGGTTGAGCGCTCTGGTCTTTGGAATCGTGATGTACAACATATCTGCAAGGCTGGTATCTTAGCCCAAGCCGGACTATCAAGCAGCAGCATCGATATGTATCCTTTCATTGCGTAACAGACCGGCGATCGGGTAATCCCTGGGCCCTAAACTAGAATAGCTCTAGTGCAATCATGGGGACATGGGAATGGAGGACGGCACTTGTACATGTACAGACGTGGGGAGGGGATCACTGAGGATGTCTTTCTTGTGGATGGATGCCAACCCTCATCCAGCTCTCGAGTGTAGGCGCGGATATCAAATTGCCTGTGAGACCTTCCTTGGATTGATGAGATATTCCACCCGGACACCACAACCCATCAAGATGAGTCGAGACAACAGACAGGGAATCAGCCCAGCAGCCGGCTGTAGGACGCCGGCGATCCGGCAGGCGATTTGATGATCAGAGACTCCAGTCAGAGACGCATTGCATACTTCCCAATTATCCGAACTGGCAAGAGATGGTGGGATCAAATGGGTTTTTGGTGAATGCGGTGCGATGATGCTATCAACACCAACAACCAACGCGGTATGGTAGCGGTTGTTTCGCAGCCCATCCACGCTACACTTGTAGGTATCTAGGTACACACAGCTCACGGCAGAGGAAAATCCGGAAAAATAGAAGACGATTTGATTATGTCCGGAATAGATTCCCCAGACCTCTTTGGTTGACGGACCCGAAGAGAGACGGCAACAATGAAGGGCTGGGCTACACAAACACGGGGCATTTTGCTGTTCAACAAAAACCCTTAATGAAATCTCCGGACTCCAATCACGGGGTAGGGCAGAGAGGCGAGTACTATGAAGCACGTTTGCGGGTTTTGCGGTGACCATAACATACACAGTAGTAGTCCTGTCGTTGTTGACTTCCACTTGTCGTTGTCGTTATTGCTGCTGTTGTGATCGGGTTTTAGACTAGCGTCCAGCCGGCAGAGTCAAGTTTTCCTTTTCAAAACTTTCTCGAACCGTTATCCGGCCAGATCCTCAACGCAGGGTGTCCAGTAGGATCGACAGCTTTCAAAACGTGCTGCTTGGACGGACTAGACCTGACGCCAGAACTGACTATCACCTACCAGACGGAACAGCTGCACTAGAGGTAAAGTCGGGTCGGTCTCGCTTCATTCCGTTGATCGGCAGATCTTCAAAAGAAGCTGCCTGGCGGCGCTTACCAGCCCAACTGTAAGCTAGGTGGTTGATGACCAGGTAGAATCGAGTTTTCCTGACAATCAAATGTTGAGAGGTGATGAGAAGACCTCGGTAAGATGAGGCTGACAAGTGGAAGTCGCAACACGCAAAATGAAAGGATGGAAGGTAGGTAGGTAGGTAGGTAGGTAGGTGTTTCGCGTTTTTTGTCCATCGACAGACAACCAAAAATTGGACGTCTATCAGGGGCGATTTCTTATGACAGCAGGAGCGGGGGGGAGGAGGGTTTGGGGCCTTTCTGCCGTACCGGTGTATACAGTAGCCAAGCCACCCATAGTGTACATAGTGTACCTACACTACAAGGTGCAGCTGTCTACCTGGTCGACTTGTAGTGTATGTATGTACACTTAGAAAAGGGAAGAACGTCGCCCACAAGCCCAGAACAACGCCCAGAGGTTCAGTGGCATGGAATCCATGACTTGCCGTTTCAAGTGGGTGTGACATGAATGAATGGGGCAGGCGTGTGTCCCGATATCTCCCGAGATGCCACTGTTTTCGGGGGTTGCGGTTGGTTGTTGACGAAGGTTGGTGAACAAGGTTTTCAACTAGAATTTGAAAAAGATTGGTGTTCTTTCTAGAGTACAAGGGGGCTTGTTGAAGATGGAAGCTTCCAAATCTTCCATCTCAACGTTGTATCGGTTTCTATTTCCACCATTCACCCCCCGCTTTTGAGGAAATAGCTCACCAAGTTTGCTAATCAAAGATGTCATCGCGAAAAGCATGAGGTATAACCGAACGCTGCTTCATTGGTGTGACGGGCAAACGAAATCAAAAAAGAAGCGTGAGGCATGAGAACAACACGAGAATGTGACAAGCAATGAAGGAAGGGATACAAAGTGAATTTAATGAAATTAATGACCGTTGGACTTGCCGTCTTCGACGTTTCTAGGACTTGGAAACATACCACCTACATATGAATATCGACGAAAAAAGCGGGGGCGACGCTGGACGCGGCACGGAGGGGCGGGGAAATGGAAGGCTGCCTCCTGCTCTTGACTGCTACAGAACCGGGACCCATAGGACCAGTGGCAGCGTCCTTTCCTTGTAACTTGTGCTTTACAAGAACGAGAATTGGAAGAGTGAAGAAGGCAGAGAAAGCGGCCGAATATCTTTAACAACGCAAGACAAAATATGAGAAAAAAGGGCTTGCAGTGTACGTGGTTCTTGCTATTGAGAGTCATTTGCAGCTCGGAACAATAACGATCGTTTCACTAGCTCCCAACGCCATGATCAACCAACGTCTCCCTAAGTAGGTTGCTATGAATGCATATCACTATCCCTGTCTATATCGTGGCATCTACACTATGTAACGCGCTGCATGATACGCGCAATGCGAACCTTTCCATCAAATACTCGCATCTAGCAAACCTCAAATGGATTGCGCCGGGTATCGCTCAACGTAACCACGTCTGTCTGTCTATGGTGCTTTCCATTTCCAAATCTTTTGAGCGTCTTATTGGTCCTGGTGTGATCGCGCGGTTTGGTAACATTGAACCGGTGGCATCTGCCAGGCCCAATCCATCACCTCTTTCGCTCTTGGCCAGCGACTCTGGAAGATTGGCAGAGGCGCAGTCGGTAAGAACTTATCAGCCACACAACGTCACCATCCTTCGAATCGAGGTGATGTGTGCAGCCGTGCTTATTGACTCAGTCAGGCCTCTTTGGCGAGCCGATAACAGTACCGTACCTAGGCTGACGTCAAGAAAACTTGGCTTGTGAAGATTGCCATGAAAGTTGTTCCTAGCAGATACCTAGGCATGTACTGTAGAACCCTAGGCCGGGTCATTCGTGCGAACTGCCTTGAACTGCCGCAAACACCACGGAAGCAGGCCAAGAATCAAATCACCCCGCCGAGGCCTCCGTAGGTTTGGTAGAGCGGAGGCTCTCGGGTTCCGACTGCTGGCTGTAGAAGGGTAAGGTTCGTTCTCACCCTCTCTCTTTTAGTTTCTCCATGTCCTCACGGCCTTGTCCTTTCCGCCGGATCCAACCATCTTGCCATCCGGCGACCAGTCCACAGCGTATACCTGGAAGCGAATTAGATTTTGAAACACCGATGTTGGGGCTTTGGTTCACATACCTCATCCTCGTGTCCGGGAAGGTCCATGGCGAGAGTGCCAGTGCGCACATTCCATGCTTTGAGGGTGGTATCTTTGCTGGCCGTAATCAAAAGCCTACTATCGGCAGACCAGGAGCATTGATAGACCTAAAGTATCGACGTGTTAGAACTCTTTTGTCGCGGTAAGAGATGAATGTGGGAAGGAACGTACGGGTGCAACATGACCCCTCAAGCTCTTGAGGAACTTGCCATCCCTGGCATTCCAAAGCTTCACACTGTTGTCCCAACCGACCGAGGCGATCAGAGTGCCATCGGGAGAGAACTGGACTTGGTTCACCTTGTTCTGGTGTCCCAAAAGTCTAGCAACGGGCTTGGTACCGTTGTTGGTGGGATCCCACAGGTACATGGTGAAGTCGTCACTGGCAGATACGATCCGCTCAGCAATCTTGCCATTGATCTTGGCCGCTCTCTCGAAACGCTCCTTGGCCTTCTCCCTCTTGCCCTCCTCCGTGGTAGGGACGTCCTTGGTGTGGTCAAAGTATGCGGTCCTAAGGGCGTGGTCGCTAGACAAACCAATATGGTTGATCCAGTGGGCGTGCGATGTCAAGCTGTGTACCAAGGTGCCCTTGACGGCGTCGAATACCCGGATAACCTTATCGTGCGAGCCAGTGTAGACGAGGTCGGTTCCACCCCATCGCACGCAGGCGACGGAGCTCTTGTGACCGCTCAGGACGTGCTCGGTACGGCCTGTGTTGACAACCCAAATCCTACAGGTACCATCCTTGCTAGCACTGGCAATCCTGGGGGTGCCGTCTCTCCACAAGTGGTACGGCTGCCACGCCGTCATCAACACCCATTTGGCGTGGCCCTTGAAAGGCTGACCAACGGGCTTGCCGGCCTCGGGATCCCATATCCTCACTGTGCCATCCATGCTGCAGGTCGCTAGTTGCTCTCCATCGGGTCTCCAGTTGACGCCGAGGACCCAGCCGGTGTGTCCCTTGAGGGTGTGCTTCGGGGTACCAGTATTTGTATCCCAGATACGGGCTGTGTTGTCGCCGCTACCGGTAGCAAGGCGTCCGGATGAAACAGGAGAGAATTGGGCTGCGAGGATGGGTTGGCCGTGGCCGGGAATGCGATGGGCAAGGCGCGAAACTGCTTGTACCCTGAAAACAGCCTGGGGCTCGGCACTAAGTGTGATTGTGGTTCTATGCGGAGGTTAGCGAGGCAGTTGGGTGCGGGGCTTCCTGTGTCCATCATACTCGAAGGGGTTCTCGACGCCATGCTGCTTGAGAAGGCCGAGGAGGTCGGAAGGGTACTGGTCGACAATGATATCCTTGCCAGGAATATGGATGCGGAATCGGTATGGGGTAAACTCTTCGCGGTCCCTCTCGAGTAGGGTGTTGAGCAAGACGGAGATGTTCTTTTCGGTGGCATCGGCAAAGTTGATTTCGATCACATCCGTCATCTGGTTGCCATCACTGTCGACGAAGTTGGCCTTGAAGGAGCCGAGCTCAGGCGCCAGTATGGGGGCGACATCGAGTTGTGTTGTGGTGCGCTCAATCTCCTCTCTCTTTTGGCGCTTCGACGGGGGTGGTAGTACTGTCGCCATTTTGGGTTCTGGTGTGTGCTGAAAGTTGTCGCTGATTTGTGTTGCGATACTCGACTTCCAGATGATGATGGATTGGGGACCTTCTGGGTTTGCACTGCTGCCCCTGCAAAGGCTGGACCCAGCAGAATGCGGGCAGTCCAAAAATTTGGCGGTGATGGCGTGCAAAACTGGCTTGGCATGTCCCATTTCCATGGAGTTTTGACCCACAACTGCTTCTCTTTCTCCATTGGATGTCTCCATATCACGAAGCTGTTTATGATTTAGCGCTGTTAGCGCTTCTCTATAGTGGAGCTGGCTTGGCTTTCCGTTGTCGACATGCTGAATCCAAACCTTCGACTTGAACCAATCATCGTCTTCATCATCCCTATCTCCTATCATCCAAGCATTCAACTCCCACTCATTGTTATTGATACTTTCTGAGAGCTCTTAGACTTTATGCCCTAAATGTCCTTGGTTCATGCCTGGATTCAACATGACCATTACCCGGCTGTTCTAGCCTCCTCCTGAGGGAACTCACGATCCGACACAACTGAATGCCTTCTATTTCTCCATACTACACTATGCTTTCTCCTATCAGGCACCCGGCTTTGTTGATCTGGGAATCCGATCGGGAGAAAGGGAGGCACGACACCCGACTCAGACTATTAATCCCTATTGAACTTGGCCATCAAGAAGCTCTCTTGTCAGGAGATATTTTGACGAGGCCAATATCATGAGCTTTGCGCAACCTGGGACACACGTACGGTGCTTGCGTTGAATTCGATCTATCTTGTTTGCAGCCCTTTTGCGGCCTCTACAACGGCACTTATCAATATGGCTGTTGGCGGTAGCCTAGACCTCCTTTGTCAAACAAACTACTTCTTCGGTCTGAGCCTCAGCTTTGATTGTCCACCTGGAATCCGGATCCAGCCTACACACTCCTACGTTTCATCCCAAATTCTGTCTTCACCCTTATCCAACAGAGCTAGCCAACCTTGGATTTGGCAAGTAAAACGCTGCCACAGCAATGATGAGGTAGGCAGATGCCAAAAGTGCTCCCTCGAGGTAGTTGCTCCTCCCATCCCTAACGAGAAAGTTCACGATGAAGGTACTAACGAACATGCAGACAGTCTCGAAGAGGGTAAAGTAGAGAGACATGTCTCGATCCTTGATCCAGCCCAAGATGACCACGACCGGCGTCACAAACAGCGCAATCTGGATACTGCTGCCCAGTGCCACGCCCAGTGCCAAGTCCATCTTGTTCTTGAGTGCCACGCTCACAGATGTGATGTGTTCAGCTGCATTGCCTACAATGGGGATGAGGACCAGGCCGATGAAGGCTTCGGAGATGCCTGTAGTTGCGTTGGCGTCCCGGGCGACAATTGCATCGATGGAGTCCACCATGAACTCGGCACAAAGGGCCACCAAGCCGGTCGAGGCCAAAAGAAGGATAATGGCGGCTTTCTGTGGCATGGCTTCGACCTCCGGGGTCTCCTGGGCAGCTGACTTTTCCTCGCTGTTACGAGGCGAGCCCGGTGTGCTGTTGACCACAATGGGAACTACTGCCGGCAGCACGGCCGGTGCCTGTCGATTGATCCCAACCCGTTGTGTCCCAGTCGGCATAGACTGGACACGCCGCAGTGGCTGTCCGTGTGCACGATGCTCCGGTTGCTCTGCTTCGTTGGAGCTCTCCAGCATGAAGGTAACAGCAGTCGAGATTGGCCGGAGCGCTCTGAGTAGAAACGGCGCAGCGCCAGGGGCCGTGTCCCACTGTGCCTCCAAGTCACCGGCCAGGCCAAGACCAACATGATGTTTGTTGGTCCCAAAAGTTTGATCTCGGCCTTGCAACGGCTCAACGTCTTTTGTTTTGCCCTGCTGGCCCGGCCCTCTTGCGTCATCAACAACGAAAGTGTCAGTATCAGGCTGGTTAGCAGGGATGAGTTCCTGCGTCTGGTGTAGCGTGCCATCTGTGACCGCTTCCGTCCTTCCATCGGCGTTGTGCTCTGGTGTGGTCGCACCCCTGCTGTTCTCTCCAGCTGTGCCACCACCTTCGTTCGACATGGCTTGGGGCGCTTGCCGTGGGTTCTCATCAGGAGGCCTAGGTGGAGATGAAGACGAGTTAGGTGTAGAGCTGAAGTAATGAGCTGCGGGGCCGGGTGCCGCTGCCTGTTCAATTACGTGCCTTGGCGTCGGTGCGTACAAATAGGAGTGCGATTGGAGCTGGAAGATGAGGTAGAGGAGGTAAATAAGGAGCAGGATGACACTGGTTCCCCGGCTGAGCGGTAGGACCTGAATGTCCGCCTCCTTTTCGTTTTTGAACGTGGCATGGAACGCGGTTGGAAGCATCAAGCTCAGCACACTCAGCGTGAGTAAACAAGCACTCATCTGGGTTACGGTGCTGTTGTATATCTGCTCGCGGAAGCGCAGGCCGCCCCATATGAAGCACATGCCCAGGATTAGCAGGAGGTCAACCAAAATTGATCCTACGAGAGAGGCCTGGACGATCCGGATTTCGTTCTTTACGACCGCAATTCTGTTTTTCGCGCACCCGTCGTCAGCCTTTGAGTCTTTCTTGATCCGCTCAGAAGAAAGACATTGTGGAAAATTCCTGTGGGGGATGAAATTTGGAAGTTCACTCACATGAAAATGATTAGCTCGACAGCGTTTCCAAAGGTGACGTTCATCAGGGCAGCAACTGTGTCACCGCAACGACCGGCTACACTTTCCGTCGCGTGGCTGAGGAGCCCGGCCAAAGGAATAATCGCAACAGCGTTCATGCCAAATACCACGCCAGCTGGCACGGATGTGAAATCTGCAAAGACAAGAGAATCAGCAGTCTGAAAGTTTCACGTAAGTAGCACATGACGATTTTGAAAGTGCTACAAGTGTATCTCATCATGAAGGGTTAGGTGAAGCTGGAATTTCCTGGGAGCCTAGCCTGAGAAGAGCCACTGGTGCACGGAGTTCTAGCCTTGGAACCAGCCTAGACCGCCCAGTGTCCTACTACGGGGAAAATGTGAAGTGGATCTGATGAACTTACGGACGGCGATTGCGACCGGTACAAAGACCAGGCCTATGTTCAATAAGCGTGAGAAAAGAATCCCTTTGGCGCAGGTGTAGAAGCGCGCGAGCGCCGAGGGCTTCTTCGCTTGTGGCTCTTCAGATACCACTGAACCGTGGCGGCCAGTCTCGGCTGTCGAGATCGTGCCACGGCGGCGGCTTCGACTCGCTCTTGAGGTTGGCGTAGCATCAGACCTGATACGCACCAGAGGCGCTGGGGCGTGAGCTTTTGTCCTTGCCCAGGTCCTGATTCTGTCTGTAACCCCACACAGATGTTAGTGATTGGCGTGTTTTTTTTTTTTTTTTTTGAAATTAGATGCCGGTGAAATGCGGGATGAGGAACTTGGGACAGCCTACGCATGACTGAACGGCTGTAGCGCGCGGTCGTTGATCGGGCAGACTCCGGCTCACTTTACTCTGAGAGATGGACAAAAAGACGAGAGAAGTGGGATGAACGAGTGTTCGGACCAGATACCAAGAGCTGGTTATCGAATGAATAAAAGCAGAACAGCTAGAGTTGAGAGATGAAGTCCCTCGCTTCATTCTTGAATAAATCAAGGATTTGCGTAAGAGACATTCTGTTGACATGTTTTCTGTAATGGAGGCATCATCACACGGCATTAGATTGCATCTAACTTGAAGCAGTCCACGGCATCAAATGAAAGTGTCACGCTTATGCATGATCAACTGCATCCAAGGGACGAAGATTGCATCGATAGCAGATCGATGCCTCCACATCTCTTCTGCGAGTCCTTCATCTTGGGTGCCTTGATAGCGAAATCCATCTGTGACAAAAAAAGCCACATCATCAAAAGGAGCAAAAACTGGGGAACGGTCACTGGCAGACCATGCTGTGATCTTGAGTACAGAAAGGCAAACAACAACAAGTGAGTACATGTCGTGTCCCTAGCAAGTCTTGGAACAAATACGGGAATCCGGTGCCTGACAGTCAAGTCCAGGTACCTACTATCTGTTTCATCTGATCTACAGCCTGGACTATCCTAGCAGGAGATCTCCACTTCCAAGCAGAGATCAGAGAACTACTTACTCGGTCGACCTATTAAACTCGTCAATAACACTAAGTGGCTTCACGAACCTGCCCAAAGGTTCGTACTTCAGATGGTCAAAGCCAAACGCCTTGGGACCACCAAGATCGATGCCTCTCTGTGACCCCGTCCACTTGTCTGAAGCGGCGATTCCGAGAACAATGACCAGCAGGCCATACCGATACTCCGGAGTGCCCACGGCTTCACCGCTTTGAGCATCGATGACCGAGATTAAGTCCGGCACGATCGCCAGCACATCCTCCTGCTTCTCCAACTCTTTGTTTGTGTCGTCAGAGTCGTCGTTAGAACCATCCTCTGCAGGTATACGGATGGCAGCGATGTTCTCGTTCTTGAAGGGGATCTTGATCCTCTTGCCAGTGAAGTCGTCCTCCTTCCCACCAGCACCTTGACCTCCTCCAAGTCGACCCCCTGTTCTTCTTCTCCCATCATTTGTTGTTGTTGTAGTAGTAGTATCATCGGTCACATCCGTCCCCTCAATGATACACTCGCCGTAAACATGTCCCATCCTCAGCGTCCTCCTAACACCCACAATCTTTCCCTTGAACAACACCTTCGCGGCCCCCTTCTGCCCCCCACTACACTCCTCCACAATCGTCTCTGCCACTTCATCCAACCGGTTCATCGCCCTCGCCCTCGCCACCGCCCTCCCCAGCCTCCACGCCTGCGACACCGTGTTCTCCACCACCCATCTCTTCATCTCCGCGCCCGTAACTGGCGGGTCGGCCGCTCCGACCTGGCTGCCCATCTGGCTCAGCGCCGCGCGAATGATTTTTTCGACGGCGGCATCCGACGCCGCTTTGGGCATCACAAGTACGTTCCCGTTCCCGTCCGCGACGGCGATGGGACTCCAGATGGGCGACCGCTCGTTGAAGACTACTGGTGTCGTCTGCCACTTGGTCGGGTACGCGCGCCCCATCCAGTCACCGTCGACGCAGGGGATGTTCATGTTGGAGCTAGCGCCGAGCGTCATGCCTTGGAGGCCGTTGCCGCCGCCGATTTCAAGAGCGATCATGTGCGTTGCTTTGTTTTGATCGGAGGGCAAGGCTTTGTAAAGCTCTGTCTGCGCTTGCATCATCTCATCGCCTTGCAGCTTCTCAATGCTCACCGTTGGCGAGCCGGCGCCGCAGCCGCAGCCGACGGCGGCGGAGTCGGGCACGTCCGTAGGGGAGACGACCCGTACCGAGGCGCCGGAGCGGAGAAGTTGTCGGAGGAGAATCATGGAGGCGTAGGGAGAGCCGCCGCCGCCGGTGCCGAGAATGTAGCAGCCGGTGGAGATGAAGGTGACGTCTGTTTCGGAGATGTGCCAGACGCGGTTGAGGACATTGGGGGTGTAGGTAAGGACATTGAATTCTAATGGTGGTGTTGCGTTCGGCTTGGAGTCTGTAACTGTTTGTAGCTCAGATAACTTTAAGTCTTCGCCTCCGGCCTCTTCCCCTGATGGGACTTTCTCGTCGTCATCGCTTGACAAATCATTTGATCGTGTAAAATCAAAGTCGCCGGCTGCGCGGACTATGAAACGAGTTTTGTTCTCGACGTACTTGCAGGTGGAAGTGTGTCTCGTTAGTCCTTCGCAAGAACTTGCATCACTGATGTCAATACAAGGGAAGTTCTCACCTGCAAAGGCAGCATTTCAATCTCAACGACCTCGACAGATTCCGGAGAGGCACCAGCCGCAATGGTTCTCTCAATAGCATCCTTCTTGATCTCCTCCAAGAACTGCTTCTCCGTCTTGGCTTCTGTCGACTTGATTGTGTCCACAACAGCACTAACGCGAGCAATGGCGGCTCCTATCGCGTTCGCAACCTCGGACCACCGGGGCTTGAGGACCTTGCTTGCACCCTGAAGCTCATCAGGAGCAATGACTGCACCACCGCCGACAAGAATAACTGGCAGGTCTTTGGGTGACGTCTTCATGTTATCGATGATCCTTTCGATTTTGCTCTTGACAAGAGCCTTGAACTGCTGCGTTTCTTCTTTGGTCAGTGCGTCTTTGACAAGACTGGCGTCGCCTATGCTGGTGATGTCCGGGTTAGCGAGCGCGGTACAATCTGTTGTGGTAAGCGTGCTTCCGCCAAAGAGCAGGGCTTCCTTGTTGATCCTATAGCCCACACTGTCTGGCCCAATGATGATACCGTCTTTGCCCTTTCGGACAATGGAACCGCCACCAAGACCGATGCTTCTGATGTCGGGGCATGAGAAGTTCTACACCCACAGTAGAGTCCAGACGTGGAATTAGTCAGCCACCAACAGTTGGAACAAGGAGCAGCAGTTCACCGAGACCATGGTGAAAAATAAAACATACCATTCTTACTCCGGCCAACTCGCTATAAGCAGCCTGCTGTCTCGGAAACCCATTGGGCAACAACAATCCAACATCGGTAGTAGTCCCACCAATATCCACCACCATCATCGCCTCTCCCTGCCCCAGTTCCTCCTTGTGCTTCTTCCCATCCTTCTGCTGGCTCTGCACGAGGAACGCCGCCCCCCTCATACTATTCGTCGGCCCGCTCGAGAAGGTCTTGATCGGCAAATCGGCCGCCTTCTCTCCCTTTAAAATCGTTCCATCATTCTGCGTGATGAACACTGGCACACCCTTGAGTCCCAACCTCCCCACCGCCTGCCTGAACTCCCTAATCGTCCGTCTTGCAAACCTCAATATGCTTGCATTCAAAACCGCCGCATTCTCTCGTTCCAAAAACCCCAAGTTCGCCACATCCTTGGAGCACACCACATCCACTTCTTGCTCACCCAATTCGCGCCTGACAATCTCCGCCGCCCTCTCCTCCTGTTTGTGGACGGTATCAATGGGACTGAACACACCATTAATCACCACCGCTCTGATCCCCGAGCATTTGCGGATCTCTCTGCATTGCTCCACGATCTCCAATTCGTCAATATCGCTGATCAACGATCCGTCTACCTCCAACCCGCCCTTCACGCGCGCGTGATACCCCAGTATCAAGGAGCGCATGTCCTCGGGCCAGTCGACGCAGGGCGGGACGTGCTTAGAAAAAGGGCCGGAAAGACGGAGGACGGCCACGCGTGAAAGGCGGGAGGGGTCCCGCTCGATGACGGCGTTGACGAAGTGCGTGGTGCCGATGGTGACGCTGGCGATGACGTCCTGGGGACGGATGTCGGCAGCGTGGTTGGCCTCAAGTTGGGTGAACATGGAGGTGATGGCGGCCATGATGCCGTCACTGGGGTTGGGCGTCGTAGCGGTCTTCACGTGGGCTAGGATGCCTTTGGATGGCGAGGAAGAAGCGAGCGATGGGTCAAGGATGACGCCGTCGGTGTTGGTGCCGCCGACGTCGACGCCGATGCGGAGGCGACGAGGAGGAAAGTTGGATGTCATGTTGCCAAAAATAGACTGGCCGTCGGCTCGGAAGTACCTATGTGGCTGAGAAGAGATGAGATGAGAGGCTCGTTACGCGTGGAGATTGCAGTCAATGGAATCAGTTGGGCGTTAAAGAGCTTGGGGTTAGCGGGTGTGATTCTTGAAGACAGCATCCGTTTATCGTCGTCCAAGCAAGTCGATGTGCTGATGTTTGCAGAGACAGTAGAACGAACAGCTTCAAGGTAAAATCATAGGCCCTCGTAGGACGACAGACATGACGGTTATGACGCATGTCGGCCCCCCTTCGGAGGTGTCTTCAAGGTGGGGGGGAATGGAGACGTTTGTGAACATCTTCGGCGGTTCGCCCCACACAAACAGAGCCGACAGGGGTGCCTAATCCCTAAAAGAGGAGTGGGAAGTGGAGATGCGCGATTATCTGATCATCAGATAAGGGACGGCCACGTTCTTTCCCGCCCTTTCCCTTGTTACCTTTTTTTTTTTTTTTTTTTTTTTTTTTTGGGGGGGGGGGGGGAGGTGTGTCACCGCAATTGATTATCGGGCAGTGGATTTTCCCATGACCAATGAACTCTTTTTTTTCGAGACAGGCCTCGAACGCCAGAGGCATTATGATACATAGCTTCAGGCCTTGAGGACATGTGCTAACAGCGTAACAAACATGGCGTGCAGTGCATCGGGCGGCCACCCAGTCATGGAAGTCGAGCTCAATTCCGATTTTTCTCGCAACTCCAAATCCTGAACAGACATTGTCTCTGAAATTCATAGTGAACGATGACGTTTGAAGCATTGTTATAACCTCGCAGCGTCTGATGATTGCATGCGTACCTCGTGGTTGAGTCTCCCGTGCGCTTCGATCTGCGGCCAGCATTCCTCCGTCGGCAGTGTAACACCATAAAGACCATCGTGTTTCTATCTAGAGGCTATTGGCAACCCTAACGCCGAATCGGTAAATCTTGACGGGGTGTGCGCAAGTCGGTCGTCACCTGTGTTATTGATTTCAAAGCGAAATACGGGCTCACTACTATGGCATGGCAAAGGTAGGCAGGTACATGTAGCTGAACGTCTTCAAGGCTGTCGATCCGCTTGACTGAGGATGAAGCTACCTCTCAACCTTAGATATATTACGTCCAGCTGTTGTGCCACATTCGATCTTGTCGTGATTGTCTTTCCCATCGTCCATGTTGCTTTTGTTGTTTTGATAAGATCCAGGTACTTTCGCGATATTCGAAGAAACCAGCCCTCAGTCAACGAAGACCTTAAGTGTCTCTACAGTCTTCTCCACGCCGCCAAGCTGCACTTTAACGCCGTCCAAGCGTTCATCTACACCAGCTCTTCCTGGAAGGCTTATACGCCCAAGGTCGGGATCCGCAAGACTCTGACGGAGGAGTTATGGAATTACGAGGCGGTGGCCTTGGCTGAAGAGTCGAGCATCCCTGATGTGGACAGGGGCCTTGCTCCGTTCATGGCTATCAAGGTTAAAGTAGAGAAGACGCTGTGGGATTGGGGTTGTGAGGGAACAGCCGACGTTGACTTTCAACGCGATGCTCATTTCCACCGTCACTGGGCCCATCCTTGATCCCGACAGCCAGTCGGCCAGCACAGCCGGGCTGATTAGGGCTTTGTACGAAGGGAAACCGAAGAAAGCACTCGACGTGATTCCTACTTTGGGGCCGCAGTCGTCCATTGATGCTCGAGACCCAGGTCGGCTGTATCTTGGCGTGCTGGTGTCGGGGCTAACTAGATCGAGGGTCTATGGGTTCGCAGACCAGTTTAATGGGAACCAGACTCTGAAAATTCACAAGGAAATGTACCCTGAAATGAAGGATTGGGTGACATTGCCGGGTTCATATCAATTTTGATGAAACGGAGATTCCGGCGGACATCCCTCTTTCGTTGTTGCGTGCTGTCGGACAGGAGGGATGGACAGGCTTGAAGGAGAGCATCAAAAATGCGGCGGAGAGTTTGGTCTTGACTGGACAGTGCTGAAGGGAAACTTGAGAGTATGTTAGGGCTTGGGGGAGCGCATGGCCCTTGGATGGATGCTGATGTCATCCGATGCCTCGGTCCCGAACATCTCGGCCAATCCAGCTTCACTTGTTCTCCGAGTTCTCCTTGTCAGTCTCGTGTCTTTTTTCATCCTTGCTCATGGTACCTGCAGTAGCGTACAAGGTTAAATCAAACAAGCCCCAGACCCACTGTCGATGATTGCACTATATTGAAGTCGCCCCGTTGAGCTGTCAAATGGTTGTTCTGGGTTTCTGTTTCCTCCCTTGGGATCCACAAACTATTGGACTTTAGCCCGAAGAATGAGGTCTAGGCCCTCATAGTCCTCAGAGCTCAGCCAGCCATCAGTGTATTACCTCTCGGTCAATGGAAGGAAGAAGCTTGCTCTGATCAGGACTGTTGACCCAGCGTATGGTGTAGAGCACCAATAGCATGCCATATAAGGCAAAACGTTGGGAACGTGAGCTCAGACAAAGAGAGACACCCGGACCTCTGCTCTCATTCCCCGTTTCGCGGAGTTCCGCGTCCATTCTCTAATTGAATCCCTTCACAATCATCGATCATGCGTGCCTCGTTCGCGCTTTTGTCAGGCCTTGCGGCCATGACTATGGCGAGTCGATGCCGCCCACGGACAACGACGTCGTCTTTGGCCACGTCGACCTTAACATCAGCGGCTGTTGGCAGCCCAACAAGCTCTGCCGACCCTGCCTCCAGCGCTGTCAGCATCATTGAGAGCACGACAATCACTACATCAGAGGAGCCTACAAAAACTGAGACGTCGACCGTGGAGCCATCGACCACGGAGCCTGCCACGAGCGAGCCGCCCACCACGAGCGAGCCGCCCACCACGAGCGAGTCGCCCACAACCAGTGAGCTACCTACCACCACTGAGGAGCCTACCGCCACATACGTCGAGAGCACGACTTTGACCGCTCCCAGCTCTGCTCCAACCGTCACGGGCTTCTGCCTGAAAGCCATCACCCCTGATGTGAGCAAGAAAGACTATCACGTTCGTGTGACCTCTCCCAGCAGCAACTTGGTCATCGAGGCCCCAACCGGCCTCAATTTCGGCTTGTTTGATCTCGACATATCTTCTGGCAAGATGAGCATCAGCGGTGGTACCTGGGCCGGCTATGAGGTGTACGCGCTCCCACCATATGACAATCAAAACACTCGTGTTATCCGGTTCACGGACATGCCGGTTGAATATCCGCTGCGCTGCTCGAACCCAGATGGAGTGTATACGGCTGGGTCGGTGTTGAAGTGTGAGGTGTCAGCCCCTTGGGCTGACGGTGTGATGAGGAGGTATGCCCAGTGGAGTAGCAGTAATGGCTCCCCTTCCGGTGCGTGGAGCATTAAGCGCGATGACTATGTGAGAGCTGGGGCCTATAACTACGATGTGGGCATGTTCTTTGGGGACGACTGCAGTGCGGTGGGTGGCCAATGATGATGGGCTGGGAAAAATCATCATATGTATATACGGTCTCGTGATAGTAATGTTAGAGGTGTCCCCCGTCATCGTGGCTAGTCTTTTTCTGGTTGTGTAAGATAGAATGACAGAATGGCTTGACGGAGATGGCCGTTGCTCAAGACTGCTACGCCGCTGAAGATGTTGACATGTAGCCGCAATCTTGTAGCGTCCTTCGTAGCTTTCGAATGTGTTCGGGCGATGCCTTGCAGCAACCACCCACAAGGATGGACTTCCATTTTCCTCTTTGACGTGCGGCCCCGACAACATTGGCTAGGACTGCTTCCCAGGGAGCCTGTTGCAAGCAATGAGTGTTGGCGTGTGAAGCAAAGAACATGTAAACAATGGCAGATCACAACGTACCTCTGTCTGCTTTTGTCCTGGCGACAACTCCCACGTCTTGCTGGCCGTGTTGTAGACCTCACCGTTCGTCCCGTCCGGATAGAGGACCAAGCTTGGCCAGGCCATCGGCTCTCCGTTCTCGATGCAGGTTTGGATCGCATTTTCGTATCGTTGGACCAAGGAGTCGAGCTTTTCCACCTTTGTGCAGTTGATGCCAATTCCCCAGGGAGTCTCCAGGCCTTCCTTATGCGTGAGAACGGCTTTGACGACTTCCTCTACGGTGCTGCCATCCGGGAGCTTTTCATTATCGTTTGGGTAGGGAGAGGAGATCCATACAGGGTGTCCGCGGAGGGATGCTGGGGTCTTGTCGGCTGAGAGCAAATTTCTGATGGCAACAATTTCGTCGAGCCTGGGAACCGTTTCAAAAGCAACGTAATTGACTTGCTTGGGATCGACGTCTTTGAACAAATCCAGACGCTCCTTGTGCCAACTTTCCAGGGCCTGCACACTTTGGTGTTCAGGGTCGTAGCTGCCGCTGTATTCGGTCGATGGAGTCATGGTGGCGCCATAAGGACCCAGAGACAAGGCAACTTTGCCCTCCTTCCCCGCTGCATTCGCGGCAAGGACGACTGCACGGCTCAGGAAGTGAGGAATTTCTTGCTTGTCGATGCCATCCACGGGGGTTCCACTTCCGCTTTTCGGCGCCTTGGTTGTAGCAAATCCCTTGATTGAGATCTGGTACGTTGCGGTGGAAATGATGTCCGCTCCGGCCTGCTTGAAGGCCTCGTGACAATCCAACAGCTTGTCCTCCTCCCCGGAAACAAGGAGATGTGACGACCAGAGCGGAGTCTCGAAGGAGAAGGTTATGCCGTGTAAGTCTTCCAGAGTCGTCCCCATCCCTCCATCCAGGATCTGGACTGGGATTGGTGTAGCCATTGCTGCAGAGGTTTGGGCGTGAGTTTGCGGGGGTTTCGTGGTCCGTCGTGGAGGGCGCTGGTTGCGTTTTGGAATTACACTCAAGCTAGGGTACTTGCTATATTTGAGGGGAAAGGAGTGAGTCAGTTGCAATGATTGCCTCAAGTGAAGCTCAAATACCTCTAGGTAGAGGTAATGCAAAGAGCTAGCTACCAAAATGGACGTGCACGCCGCCCCGCTACGGAAATTGTTAAGGGTTGGCTCAAACACGGCTCTGCGCTTTGTAATCACTGCATTACCCTAGAATAGTGCTTTGAGGTTGCAACGAGCAAGCTTAGTTACTTACCTCTAAGTAGTTAGGCACATGAAGCCGGAGTCCTGCGGTCTGGTCCGATTTCCACGCCGAGAACACCAACCCAGCAAACCTCAACCATCTCCCAAAGCGTCGCATCGAAATCCCAGACAACCCCACAACAACCGCCAAACGCTTCATCGAAGGTTGTGCTCACATTGAATCTTAATCGAATCCTAGCCGTTTGTCGTCTGCGGCTATTTCAATGACACACACTGGGCTTTCAGCGGCGTTTGGCGCACGAAGACTGAAGAAATTTGTCACTATAGTAGCAGTCAGATATTTAATCATGACTTGTATTCCTGCAGTCTTGTCAATCGAAGGTGAAGCATAGCAACATGTTCCCTCTGTAGAAGAAACCGAAAGGTTTTAAAGCGACGTAGAGGTCCTTCCGCTCAGTCTATACATGTGAGGAATTCCATGAAGGTACCAATGGAACTTATTCCATGCACCCTGGCGCACTCGTACTAGCCCTCACAACGGCAGAGTCAGTTGTTGGATCTCGAAACACCTCCGCATCCCATTCGTCACTCTGGAGACTATGCACGACTGGGTTCTCTTCGCCATGTTCAATGCAGATGCTACGAGTATGAATCTGGTGAAATTGAGCTATGGGAGCCAAGTTCCTTGCAGACTGTGCCCTCCTCTTCGAAGTCAAGTATCAAGAAGAGTGCCTAGTAGCACAGACATTTCCTCGTGGAAATCTTCGGATTGTCAGAACATTTAGACCGAGAAGCCAAAAGACTCTTGTCTCTGCAAAAGAGCCGGCCGTTGCTATTACAAAGCCCAAGGTGTGTCAAAAGATCCCTACCAAGTCTGTTGTACATTTTTGAATGTTCCGGTCATTGTTGACCACCTGAGGTACGGCTTGCTTTTTGGTTTGCGTCGGGTACCACTTTGTTCAGTATCTGCAGGTTTTCCAAACCGATGACCACCAAGAGGACAATGATATTCCCGACCTCCATCTCATGACAAAGGATAGCTCACCGCAGTTTGAAACCTGTTGTAGAGATGGGTCACGTCTCGGATGCCAGCTCCAGGTGCCCGGTGCACATGACTCTTCTTGTTGTACAATGCCAAGGAGAAACAGCACATGAGAACTGGAGGCAACAACTGAATATCCTCAACCGTCCCGAGTCGCCTATGCGTTCCTATCTCGATCCTAGCGGCGAAAAGCATGGCCCGAGCAGGCGGGACCCGGCTCCAACACATCAGCAACCAGGCTGACCGATGTGACAAGGACCCCCAGTCGTTGGAGGTCACTACCATACGGAAATGAACCACATCAAGGGTCCAAAAGCCGCGGCGCCTGTCAGATTCACAGTCACGGTAGAAAGATATATCCTGGAGCAAAGCTTCAAACAGGGGCTCTAGTCACTCGTCACTCGGTTATCAAGTCCTTCGGAGGATATTCCATCGAGCGTAGGTGAGTACCAGGCCAACGACGTCTGACATGAGTGTGTGTAGATGGAATTGCGGTTAACGGTCCGCAAGATAGAATCAATACCATGGACGTGATGGATGTTAGCTGTAGCAATGGCCATAGTTTGGGTATTGTCGATGAAACGAGAGAGACTTCATCGCCTCAACGACTGCCTGCAGCTCCAGTCCAGATACGTGGCAGCGCAGCAAGCAAGCAAGCAAGCAAGCAAGCAAGCAAGGCAATGGTGATGAGCGGGATATGGGAGAACTTGTGCCTGATGTTCATGATGAAGGCCGGAATGGGAAAGGTGCTGCCCTGGACAAGGAAGGTGGGTGGGTAACAGATCCGGGTCATGATTTCTCATGGTGAGCATGGCAGGGACTAAGACGATCATGATGGCTGCTGGGTTTACCAAATCCTCGGTACGTTGAGGTTGTGCTACGGTTACCCAATGGGACAGCACATTCCTTGCACATCCGTTGCATCAAAGTTCCTCAGCCAGGCACGAGTAACCAAGTCCGATTGTACATGCCCGATTCAGAGGGGATGGGGGGGGGGCGCACGCAGATGGACGGATGGTGTTGATGTTTGGAGACGACTTCCCTACCTACCTACCTAGAGGTAGGTAGAGCCGGTCTGGGCCCAATGTGGTTCAAGTGAGGTTGGCATCGCTAGCGGTCGGGTGTTAGTGGTGTAAATTGTTAGCGAGGCAGCCCCCCAAGAAAAAGCAGCGCTAAATGGTGCCACCTGCCCGCTAGCTCGATGGAATTGAGGGCCGACGTCCGGACCACTTGACGCGACAACACACGAGCAACGAACTCGGAAGTCTCGAGGATTTCTTTCCGCCATCGCTCTCCCCTCGTTATTAGGACCAGAATGCCCATCGTCCCGCCACCCCGGCCAACAAGCCGAGATCAAGCATGGGGTCTGAATCCACCCTATCGAACACACCTTCTACTCCCACGGTTCATGCGCATTCCCACCGCCGCCGCTCGTCTTCCAACCTTGGGAAGGCAAATGGGATGGGCACGATATATACACTAGGTAGGTACGCAGTGACGATCTGACGAAATCATCTCCGTGGGCCCGAGATCATGGGAAAGACATCCAAATCAAGCATCCGGAGAACTTCTGGATCTACTATAGAGGTAGCAATGCTCAATGGCGCGTCGTGGTCCTCGCATCCGTTGTGGGGACTTCGGAGGGAACGAGTCCGAGCCAGGACGAAAACAGCTTCAACGGCCGCCAACGGGGCCAAGCATCAGCTACACAGTGAAATAAAGGGGCCAGCTACGGGTCTTGGCCTGACCTCGAAAGGTACTTTGTTGCCGCTTGTTGCTAACTACAACGGTACATGGGTCGTACTGTGTAAGGAGCCTGGCTATCTCGTCAAAGTCTGGCGTTCTCTGGGACACCTGAGTGCTCACTCCAGCGAGGCGGCATCACGGAGACAGGAACGGGTTCTAGACTTCGAATCCCCCCACAATCTCATGTGCTGTCATGGTCTTACCGTGGCTCCATAGCTCACATGGCAGCGCGGCGCGCTTCCGTACCCAGCCGTCTGGGGGTGACCTGCTGGGGAACCTGGAGATGAGGGGGCAACGTTCGCGCCAACCCCAGTCCGACCATCTCACTCCATCCTCGAGAATAGGATAAAGGATGCTACCGCCGCCGCCGTTGCAACACCCTTCCACTCTTTCTCCTCAGCCAATCCTGTCTTCTCTTCATCGTGGCGAGTAAAAATTGCCATGGTCGTCCATTGCTGACCGTCTCCTCAACCCCCCTATCGACTTCAAGACGACACAGGAGAAGGACCAAGGCACGTCCACATCAACACCTACACCATCACCGACATTCTCGCAGACACGCAGCATGTCGTCCCACGGCTCCCATGACGGAGCCAGCACCGAGAAGCACCTTGTTACTCATGACATTGCGCCCGCCCATGACCCCATCAAGATAGTGCCCAAAGGTCATGGCCAGACAGCCACAAAACCCGGTGCCCAAGAGAAGGAGGTCCGCAATGCCGCCCTGTTTGCGGCCATCAAGGAGTCCAACATCAAGCCCTGGAGCAAGGAATCCATCCACCTCTATTTTGCCATCTTTGTCGCCTTTTGCTGTGCCTGCGCCAACGGTTACGATGGTTCGCTCATGACCGGAATCATCGCTATGGACAAGTTCCAGAACCAATTCCACACTGGCGACACGGGTCCGAAAGTCTCTGTCATCTTTTCTCTCTATACCGTGTAAGTCATTCCTTGCAGAGGTAGCCTTCACTCATTTTTGGTTTTGGGCTCTTCTAACACCTCGGGATCTTCCAGCGGTGCCATGGTTGGTGCTCCCTTCGCTGCTATCCTTTCGGATCGGTATGGCCGTAGAAAGGGCATGTTCATCGGTGGAATCTTTATCATTGTCGGCTCCGTCATTGTTGCTTCCTCCTCCAAGCTCGCCCAATTTGTCGTTGGCCGCTTCGTTCTTGGCCTCGGTATCGCCATCATGACCGTCGCGGCCCCGGCCTACTCCATTGAGATCGCCCCTCCTCACTGGCGCGGCCGTTGCACTGGCTTCTACAACTGCGGTTGGTTCGGAGGTTCGATTCCTGCCGCCTGCATCACCTATGGCTGCTACTTCATCAAAAGCAATTGGTCATGGCGTATCCCCTTGATCCTTCAGTCTTTCACGTGCCTTGTCGTCATGGCCTCCGTCTTCTTTCTCCCCGAATCCCCTCGCTTCCTCTTTGCCAACAACCGCGATGCTGAAGCTGTTGCCTTCCTCGTCAAGTATCACGGCAACGGCGATCCCAACTCCAAGCTGGTGTTGCTCGAGACTGAAGAGATGAGGGACGGTATCAAGACCGACGGGGTCGACAAGGTCTGGTGGGATTACCGCCCGCTCTTCATGACCCACAGCGGCCGCTGGCGCATGGCTCAGGTGCTCATGATCTCCATCTTTGGCCAGTTCTCCGGCAACGGTCTCGGTTACTTCAACACCGTCATCTTCAAGAACATCAGTGTCACCAGTACCTCGCAACAGCTCGCCTACAATATCCTCAACTCCGTCATCTCGGCTATCGGTGCTTTGACCGCCATCTCCATGACTGATCGTATGCCCCGCCGCGCGGTGCTCATTGTTGGTACCTTTATGTGCGCCGTTGCTCTTGCTACCAACTCGGGTCTTTCTGCTACTCTTGACAAGCAGACCCAAAGGGGCACGCAAATCAACCTGGACCAGGGTATGACCGAGCAGGATGCCAAGGACAAGGCCTACCTGCACGTCGACAGCAACTACGCCAAGGGTGCCCTGGCCGCTTACTTCCTCTTCAACGTCATCTTCTCCTTCACTTACACTCCCCTCCAGGGTGTCATCCCCACCGAGGCTCTTGAGACCACCATCCGTGGCAAGGGTCTTGCCCTTTCCGGCTTCATTGTCAATGCCATGGGCTTCATCAACCAGTTTGCTGGCCCCATCGCTCTCCACAACATTGGCTACAAATACATCTTTGTCTTCGTCGGCTGGGATCTTATCGAGACCGTCGCTTGGTACTTCTTTGGGTATATTTCCAGTCTACCTCTCTCTCTCGACATGTCTAAACAGCACACCGATCGCTAACACGTTCCATTACAGTGTCGAATCCCAAGGCCGTACGCTCGAGCAGCTTGAATGGGTTTACGAGCAGCCCAACCCCGTCAAGGCCTCCCTCAAGGTCGAAAAGGTCGTCGTCCAGGCCGACGGCCACGTGTCCGAAGCCATCGTTGCTTAGACAGGCGACTACGAAGAAGCGTCTGACCACCACAGCGATGTTCCTTACGGGTCTCTCGAAAAGTCTTAATTGCGCCCGTCCTCCTGAGATATAAGAGGACGATAATGCATGTACAATATGTTATGACGAGCGTCATGTTTTCTTGTCTGCGGTTGGATTTAGCAAGCAAGCGTAATGTATCAATGAAATGTAATGTCTTTATTTTTTCCACAATTACCACTACGTCTTTCTCTCTAGAGGTACTCTTCTTGTGTTTGACAGATTGTGAATGCACGAAGAAACGTACAGCTATAGGTAGTCGGGTAGCCTTGGGCTTCCATTCGACTCTTTCATCATCGCCTAACCGCTACTTCAACATTTTCCCTTCCTGCATCCTACTCGAGCTTCATTGTTGTTATCACTCCAGCATAACAGCAGAACCGCAATCAAGAGCCGAACCCAGACGTCAACAAACCACCAAAACCCAAACCTTGAGAAAAAGAAAAATTGGCTTGTGATACGTCAAACTCGGGTCTCGGTCCAACAGCAGAGCCCTGCCTGGGACTAGACATTTCAACGTCGTGGAGAAAAGTGTCACGCTAGCGTGCCATCACCGGTAAGATAGGATGGGGCACACTTAGTGGTTTTGGGAATAGGTAGAGCTAGCTTCGGTTTCATCCCAGTCAGCGCTCCCAGTCAGCGCTCACGGGGTGTGTGGGGACTAGGGGAAAAAGTGGCAGTTCTGTCCATGGGGTGCTGCATCCGACTTTTGGGTATCATTCCGCTTGTTGGCAGCACATGTTTGTCTCTTTTTTTCACTCTTTTCTCAGGGCGCCAACTCTTATTCGCCCTTTGTGATGGGATATGTGGCTATGGAAAATCAAGCGTACCTCTAATCTGCATGCAACTACACTATTACAGTAACATAGTACCACACGGCGGCAGCGTGCAAACGATGTTTGTTGTGAAGATCACGAACAGCTAATGTCAACGACAAGTCTTTAGGATGCTTTTCACTGCAATACATACCTCTACCTAGGTATTTTGCCCTCTACACTTCAGATGGAATCGTCTACGCTAGGTACCTCTAGCAATAACAGCATAGAGGTTTATGACAGAAATAACTGCCTACCTAGGGGTATCGAGAACACGCCTTTCTTCAACATTGCTTCTCACCCAATCCGCCTCCTAACCCGCAAAAAAAGCACAAGTGCGTCGTCGTCCAGTCAGTCCCCTTACGGCCCCGGTGCGACGGCCCGACTATCCGACCAAAACATGCCATGTCAAGCACTCTAGAACCCCAAACCCTAAGCACATGCACACGTCACGCGTCTACCTTGAATGCCTGGGCCGTCGGCCAAGACCCATTCTTGACGCTATTGATAAGACCCTCGAATTCTAGCCGCTCGCCCATCGGTTCGGATCTAACCGTTTGGTCTGCACACTGAGAGCTGGCTATCCCAACCCAGAATAGCAAAGGTTCAACAGAGACGGCTCACAGTCTGCATCTACCTATGCGAATGATTTGGATGTTCTTTCCAAATGTTGACAGTACCTAAGGTACCTAGTGGATGACTTTGTGCCAATATACTATCACACAGCAAATACACCCGGACCGCAGTGCTATCAGAATAATTCATAGGAAGATGTTGACTGTTTGGGGTGGAAAGCAGTTTTGTGAAAGCTGTTTCCAAGGATCGCTAACGTAGGCACAAAAAGGACATGGACATGTCTCCTATAACCAAGCTTGGGAGTTGGAATGGTGCCTCTAGAAAACATGGTGCATCAGCGGATCTCAGGCGTACAATCCACTCCTTACTAGAACCAGTTGATATTGGAATTCCTCTAGGCATAGGTACAAGCTTCGATATCTGTCGTGGAAATAGACTGCAGGGACAAAACCTGAGAGCGGGCCTGTTAAGGAAGGTGGAACACCGATTTCAAGTGGAGCATCCCGCACGGGAGGAAGGTGGAGCACGGCACGGGCTCCGGGGCTCCGGACTCGATTGTCACTCGCTAATTACACACCGAGGAAGGTTCCAGATATTGAGAAAACAAGTCGAAACTGTTGAAAAATTACCACGGTCTCGTTCGTTCTATTTTTCTCAATACTCTAATACGACCTGAGACCCAAAGACTACCAGACCTCTACACATTCATACTGCCGGTTTCCGAAATCTTGCGGAGACCTCAAGTTTGAGCACTACAGGAGCATCCCATATTTCATCATGAAGGGATCAGCTGCCACTGCAATAATGAACATAGTAAAACTAACACCTTTCTTCATATCTATAGTCTCTCACTGCACAGTATAATACCAAAAGAGACGCAACGAGCGTCCAATGACCTCACAATCAATAGGTAGCTTCATCGTGTCTCACCACTCATCTAGTACCTAAACCTCACACTCCTCAAAACGCTTTAGAGTCTATCCACCGCGGTGAACCCACAGACTATGGTCACACCTTCAAGCTTATAGGTGATGGGTAGCAAGGCTTGAGAAAAGTTGACTTTCCCAAGACCTTGTGTCGCATCATGATGAGGGCGGCCCATGTCGACAGCTCGATTGATGAAAAGCGCTTTTGATCAAGGCTGATGATGGCTGGTCCAATCGTTATGTGGATAATAATGGTTCACGGAGGAGAGCACAAGCGCCGGAGACGAGTGGTGTTGCAGTACTCGTTCCGGAACTGAACGTCCATGATGAATCATTTTCATCAACGGTTTGTGGGTAGAGGTCTGGTACAAAACTTGGACTTTTCTTGTGCCGTGAGACTTGCTTTCTTTAAACAAGCAAAGGGAATGGCAGAATCGTGATCTGAAGTATTAGTTCCAGTAAGGACAGGGCTGGCGGTCCGTCCAACATAACTTCTTACCATCTAGTCTTCGGTTCCACTAGGCAGGGTAGAGGTACTTTCAGCGCGAATTATGCAAACAGGTGGGAAAAATCATCCGAACGTAGACGATTTCCCATTTGAATGGAAGGGGCCCCAGGAGTATAATAAGCGTATAACCACTCAGACAGTACAAAGTTCAAGTGTATACCTAGAGGTACGTTCTATGCAGCAAACTCGTCCCATAATCCATGCTGCCCCGATAAGAATCGTAGGTAAATTCATCTTCTAGTTAGTCACCAGGCTAATAATTAGAAACTTTCGTCCGATCTTCCCAAGGCGGTAGCCGTACCTCTAGGTATTCGTTCGGTCTGCGAAGGCGGGCACGTCGACGCCAGCCCTCCGCCGTACCCTTCCTCGAGGGTGGAAAAACCCTGCAATTTTTCTTTATCCTCATCTTCTCCTTCTCTTCCTCTCCCCATCACCACTAGCGCACCGATCTCTCTCGCTGTCGTGAAGACCTTACTATCTCTATCTCTACCTCTACCTCTACATAGTAGCATACAGCTTGAGCATTACAGCAAGCAAGCAATACTGACAACTACCTAATTACCTGTCCTGTATTTAGCAACCAAAACCGGCAACGATCTCTTGCTGGGGTGTGTTTTTTTGGTTTCTTTTGTTTTTTTGGTGTTCCGTGTTTTCCCAGCAAGACCACGACACCACCACGCCACCACCAACAACGCCATGGCTCCTCGCGCTACCAAGGTTGGTTCCGACGACGTCGTCGTTGAAACCGTCGAGGAGGTCTGTACTTGAAAACCGCTTCTCCTCCACCTTCCTTTTGCGTTTCACCTTGCCTTTCGCTTCGCCCTCTCCCCTTTTGATTTGGAAGTGATAGGAAGTCAACTCTGCTCTTCTCTCATTACGGCCACCATCCTCTTCATCTTCATCTTCTAGATACCTACATCATACCCTGCCATGCAGTTCACTAACTCGTGTCTTCTTCGTAGATGTATGGGCGCGCGGTTTGCGAGTATGAGGGAGGTAAGTAAGATATACGCTAGGTGATCGAGTTTTGATAAGATTCCCCTCAACACACCACATCCCCTTCATCCTTGCCTCTCTGACTGTTGTGTTCTCAACCTGAACTATCCTTTCGCAAGTATTGGAGCCGAGGCCACAACATTTGAGCGAGCCTTGTCACAGATATTGTTCTTGCCCGGAACGCAGAAAAACCTGGACGTGGTTACCGAACATCTTTAGAGGTACCTTCCTCGCACACAAAACATCATTTCCTTCCACTTCCTGTATCCTCACGGTCGTAGGTCTTTTACAATCCAGTCGTTTGTCGCCCACCTTTTTTCTTGTACCAAGGGCCAGGCACCACTCCCAGCACATGTATCTCATGCCCATCCAACTCTCAACATCATGTCAAAGAACAACAAACTGACAATCGCCCTCCATCACACCAAACTTGCTTTCAAAACCTTTTGCTAACCCTTCCAAAGGGACTGGGCACCTCAGCTCGTATCTCCGGGGCTGCGAGCAGCGCTGCCGACAACAATCTCCCTGCCGTCCCGCCCGCCCTTTCCGTTCCTCCTTTCCCTAAGGACACCATCGCGTCGGCCCAGCCGACGCAGCCCATTTCTTCCGTCTCGGGTACTCAAGCACCCGCAGCTCTGCCCTCGCTGGGTGGAGGACACGCTTTGATGTCTTCCTCGGGCCGCGTACGTGGTGGTGGTGGCCTCGCGGCTGTCCCGCCGCAGGAAGAGTCCGACATGGCGACATGGAGGTGGTCACGGGTCGAGGTCGGGTTCGACGGCGACTTTTTGGGGTCGGAGATGATAGGACCTGGAACGGCGCGTGTCATCCAGCACGTATGGGTGCCGTAGGCGAGCGCGGTGCATGGTGTGCTTGCTCGTGGCCAACAAGGTCAGGCCGAAGAAGGTTACGAAGAAAGAGAGGAAGAGGATGATAACGAGAGGCGCAGAGACATTGGCGTTGCTCTCACCAGCGTCGATGATGAGGTTGAGTTTGATGGTGATGGCGACGAGGGCACAAGGAAGCGGCCCCGCGAGTGGCTCGCGACCAACGCAAGAATCGACGTCTCGGGCGGGCCCATTTTACCCCCGAGGAGATTCGGTCCTTCCTCCCGCCCCCCGGTCTCACACGTGAGGCCGCGGAGGCACCCTCCGATTCTTCTCCTCCCTCGCTCCCTGCTCCGTCTGCCACTGGTGCCCCGATTCCGGTGGCGGCTCCCATCGTTCCAAGCTTGGGTTCACCGTTGGCTTCGGCTGACCCCCAGGGCTTCCTTGCAGTCCCTCATCCGAGGGTTCCACCTGTGAGCAACGGTCCTGGTGTCGACCCCTACGACATTGGCGGGCACGCTGCTCTAATCGGGGCAGTGGGGAACCAGGAGCTGGAACCGGTTCCGTATCACTCTGGTAGGGGTCACCGTGCCGCCCTTTCTGACGATGAGGTGCCCCAGGTGCCTCGTCCGGTAGAAGGGCCCGGTTTCGGACTGCCTAGATATCACACGTCGGGCAACCTCTTCGGTCCTGCTGCTCGCAGTGGGCGTACGGATAGGGGAAGACCCTCGAGTCTTCCGGACGTCAACACGAGTGAAGAGGGGGAAAATAATAGTACAGGGAAGAAGGATGTGGCGAAGAAGTCTCGGAGATTCTGGCCTTCATTCACGGGGCGGAAGGTTGGGAAAGGAAAGAAGAAGGAAGACAGGGACAATGAGGATGGCAGGGGTGGGTTGGTTTGAGGGGGATGGTAGGGATTGGAGGGTGATTTGGTTTTCAAAAGTGTTGTCTGCGGAGTACGGGTTCCTCTTCGACTTACATTCACGAAGCCCCAGGTGTGAGGAGATGGTGGAGCGGTTTGGAATTGGCGTTTGTGGTTCTGGCGTCGCCTGGGTTTTTGGCACTGGAAAGTTCCGGGTCTTGTTGTTCCTTCTGACATGGCGTCGTGGCTGTACTTTGGTTGTAACTTCTTTTCCGACTATGATACCCCTGGGTCTTTTACTTCCTGCTTTTCATCCTGAACTTTTTCCAAAGTCAAGACACGAACAATCGAACATCGTGCCGGCTTCCGGATCTCTCTTCTCCTTGCACCCGTCTGCTACGTGAATGACGATCCCTTCCATACCTCATACTGCCATGTTCAAACAAGTCGAGTGTCGAGAAGGTGCCTAAGAGCGAAAAGAGTGGCGGTTGCGGGGCAATCATAAGCATCTCGTCGTCCTAGTAAGTGAAGATGAGTACCTCTAGGTACCTTGAGGATGCGAAAGGAGTACCTGGACCGTGAATGGCCCTGGAAAACGTCCAGAACTGAGATCGCGTAATTGGAATCGCTCAGAACCGACAGGGGAGGAAAAAGAAAAGAAAAAAAGACAAATAAGCACAAAGCCAGCTTCAGTGAAGCAGCACGAGACATACGGACCCTGGAACCAGGAAGCATGAAACCTTGCAACATTTCTTTTACGATACCCATATCCACCTCTAGATCCAACTACGTTCCTCCCGCTCTTCACCCAGGAACCTTTGACCCTTTCACCAACCTAAAAGAACCTGAAAATCGAATCCGACCCTCTCCTCCTTTTGAACCCGCCATACCACTTGCAAAGCGGATACAATATAGCCAACACCAAGAGCCAGCTCCCAAAGAATATCCACAGATTATCTACCCCCACCGTCGGTTGGTTCGGGTCCCAAGGATTCGGATGCACAAGCAAATGCCCAAACCAGTGCCTTAGGGGCTTGGCTAGCGCAAACTCCAGCGTCAAGTGACCGACAAAGAAAAACAAGGCTGACGTGCCAAACACCAAGAGGGGGTCAAAGATGATAGTGGCAAGACGCGGGGGGATGATGCTGAAGAAGGCAAAAAGAAAGAGGTTACCAGCCATGGTAAAGGCCCAGAAGGCCACATCAGGCGGGTACTTGATCAGGTAGATGAAGGACCGCCAGGAGGCGAGGTACTGGTTGTCGGGGGCGTCGGGCCTTTCGTGCTCGGGCATGTGGAGGCACCCTTCCGAGAGGTTTCCGGCGTGGAGGAAGCGCGTGCCGACGAAGATGATGGTAAAGGTAATGCCGGCGAGGAGGTTGCCAATGGTGATGGCCTTTGTGCTCCACGAGCGGGCGAGGATGATGCGGCCGGCAACGAGACCGAGGATGGCGAATGAAATCCAGGCTAGTGGGGGGAAGACGGAAACGGTGCGCCAGTCGGTGTCAGTGACGGGGTAGAACCAGATGCGAGCCCAGATGGTGTCGGGGAGCTTTTGCACGGGTTCGACGCCGCAGTGGCCGTTGGTGGGGCTGAGCCAGATATTCCACCAAATGGTCACGACTGCAAGGGCTGAGAGCACCACGTTGTGCATGTGCCACGAGATGTCGGCGGCACGGATGATGGCCCTGTCGGGGGCAATGTCCTCTAACCCTCGGCGGTTCGCCAGCAGCGGTTCGGAGGCATCGTCTTCCTTCTTCTCGGGGAGCACCTTGAGGATGATGAAGGCGAGCGTCTTCTCCGTCTTGGCGGTCACAAGCCAGATCAATCCCGAGAGGAGATAGTCAACAGCCAAGGCAAACAAGACGATGTTGAGGAACCAGGTCTCTCCCAAGGTGATGCCCAAGCCTACGACGATCATGACCAGGGTCAGTACGACTGCTCTCGTGAAGAAATGCCAGGCCATGCGAGTCGTGGACCAGCCTAGGTTGGTTCGAGACCGACCAAAGTAGACGATACCCATGCCGAGAAGGAACGTAAAGCCCGGGGCGCAGAGGTGGGTGAGCACCCGAATATGGTGAGCAATCGGGCGATTCCACTCGTGGACGGGAATCGAGTCGTGTTCGCCCTGAGAAGCAGTCCCATGGTCCCATGATTGCAGGGTCATGGAGTTGTGATCGAGAGCCATGAGAACCATCAGCAATCCTCGAAGGAGGTCGGGCGCAAGGGCGCGGGCGGTGGACTTGTGATGGCCATCATGGCCGGTTCTGAGCGTGTGGGGGAAAGAGCCATAACCATAGGTACTACCATGCTGGTGGTTGGATTGGGACTCCAGAGCAGATGATTGTCCGTTCTGAAGATGCCATTCTTCGTCCGGGATAGGTTCGTGGTCGAGAACCTGGAGGTCGGAGGACGCGTCGTAGGCATCAGCCGCAAACGAGGTTTCCTGGACAGCAGAGTCCGGCTGCTCCGGAATGTCGACCTGGCACGCCGCCTGTGCCGGCCGGTGGTCATCTCGATCTTGCGTCTTCATGACCACAAGCTGTCGTTTGTACGTTGCCAGACGTTGCACAGGATAGATGAGGCAATAAAAAGCAGATGCAGTTGGGTGATGTTGGGTTGGACTTGTGAAGTTGTTGGGTCAGGCTGTTAACCCCAAAACGGAAGGATTTGAGAAGTCCAATGTGGAGTGCGCGTCGTTGTTGGCGATGAGGTCACTCCGGTTTAAACAGACAGTGTTTGCTGTACTTTGGCCTGAACCGCCGCATGAGTCCCTACCTCTGGACCTCTCCTCTTTGCCGAGGCGCTGTCAGACACTGTCATTTTAGCAGATTTCCTGTGACAGCATGCGTTGTCCCAAACCCACCGATCTGTGGAGCCAGAAGACGAAGTACGCCCCACCCGGGCTCTCAGTCTCACGGGCGTAGGAGACGGCACCAAGCCCTTTATCCTGAATCATTTTTGAGGGGAACAAGATGAAGATCATACATACAGTAAGTAGGGTAGTAAAGGAATCCTGCGGCTCTCCGGTAGGTACCTTATGTTTCATTGCTCGATGCAACGAACCGCGACCAAACCATAGCCCAGGTACTATGTAGAGAGGTACCCTAGGTAAGGTAGCAGCCGTTAACCCTGGTGCGGTCGGTCTTGGGCCAATAGCGATTGATTGTGGGGCAGATCCTCTGTGAATCCGGGGTGTGGCATGGACTTTCAGGGCCGTCCTTCCATCTCATCTTTGAGCAATACCTAGAGGTACCCTCTAGAACACTCGAAGAGCATTCACGCAAAAGACAACCAGGCAGGAAGACTCACCTACCGTTCCAGATATCGTGCAGTGATTGAGCTATTACTGGTTTGCTCTGCAACCATTCAAGAAATATCTTGTGTTGAGAAATGCACGAGTATAGGTAGTGGCAGCTCCTCCCCACAAACTTGAAGTCATAGAGGTAGCCAGTGAAGCTCCTCCTCAAGTCGCCCGACATGAGGATTGTGCGCACGCAAGCTGCTGTGCGCATACCTCGGGACATGGATTTCGCTGCTCCTGCGCCGTTCTTGTATGTGCTGAGTTGACGATGGTGTTCTGACGGTGTTCGACGCATGAGAATCGAGCCGAAAAATGGATGCGTGGTTAGTACATCGATGGTTGAGGAGGACTGGGACACTTGGCTCGCTGTTCAGTACCTAGGTACCTATGCGCGAGTGATGGCTATCGGACTGTTGCTGTTTTTCTAGGGGCGAGGAGAAAGGGGAGTTTACGCTAATGGAGCTGGGGACGCATGAGTTTGTTGCTGCCAAGTGCGCAAAGATTGACTGGAGTATAAATTGAGGACGGGAGGAAAGTTGGGTGGCCGTCGGGCACGCCGCTGGATGCAAGAGGAGGCGATCCACTTTGCAGAGATGCATGGGATCAAGTGCTTATAGAGTAGAGGCATTGAGACCAGACGGTTGAGTCAATGTCAGAGCTAGCTCTATACTCCGTCCTTGCTCCCGGTTCCTATGGCTGTACAAACACCCATCTAGCTTGTTTGAACCACCATTACGCTGGAAAGCTCAGTCGCCAATGCTGAAAATAGAAACATGGAACCTGGAAGTAGTGGAGTAGACCACTTGCTTAAATAATGTCTACCTATCATCAAGCGGCTTGCTGATGTCGTGAACCTTGAGAGGCTATCGTGAAAGTGCAAGGTAGGTACCTAGTAAGAAAAGGGGCTGGGGGTCAAAGGGCTGTTGTATACCTAGGTAACGATTGTGAACGCGGAGTAGATGCCCCGATTGTCTTCGGAAGTTGGGAGGTAGGTTGATTGGGTGATTACAACGATTTATAATGTATCCAAACGCTCATCTAAACATGCAATGTGCGAGGGTATGAAATGGGCAAGTGGGTATATGGAAGGATTATGGAACGGATGACCAAGAAGAACTAGTATGTGTACCGGAATCCAGCCTAAATGGTCCAGGTTAGCTTCACGCCCAGTGACTGCAAAGACTACTATCGGCTTACGGTTCTTTCAACAGCTCCATTCGTGCGCGCAGCCCGGCTGTTCCGGAAGTAAAAGTATAGCGTAAGAACACCAACGAGTAAGATCATCATGATGTGAGACCTAAAGGTGGCGGTCAGTTTAGGCAGCGGGAGAAAGCAATAAGCCAGGTTTGAATCCTTACCCTATCGACACCCAGACAGCAGTGGTATATCTCGGAGCTTCGACATTGCGGACGATGTAGCTGCCAGCAATACCGCCAGCACCGTTAAACATGGTGCACACAGCAGCGGTAAATACTCGCTTCCATTGTCTGTAGGAACAGTCAGCGCCTAGCCACAAATCCATCACGAGGTGATGCAAACTTACCCAACCACATTGTTGGCCTGGTAGGCACTCAAAGCTGCCCAGTTGGCTACGTATGCTCCCGTAGAGAGGAACACTCCAAAGTAGCGAGCCCGGGAATTCTCGGTAAACCCAAGGACAGCAAAGCCCGTAATCATGCAAAGGGCGTTGAAGGTGATAATCGGGCCCCTGATCCGGAACCGATCGGCAACCAAAGACAACAAGATGACGGGGACGACTGCATAGTAGTAAGGCGGAGCCGAGAGGATGATTGCCTGGTTGGGCGAATAACCGAGGCCATCCTCCAAGATGATGGGGACGAAGTATGCCAGGGCTGTCGAGACGACGTTCTGCATGAAGAAGAGGCAGGCAAACACCCAGACCTTGAAATCCCTGGCATGAACAACCACAGCCATCAAGCTGAACTTTTGGGCAATGAGATCTCCGCGATCCTTTTCGATGCGGCGCGAGGCAATATCCGCTTCTTCCGGCGTCAGAAACCAAAAGCTCTTGTGCGAGTTCTCCGGGAAGTCGACAATCCACCAGTACGTCGCGATGCCGAGCACGCATGTGCACAGGCCTTGCACAATGAACATCCATCGCCATCCCTCCAGGCCTGCGCCGCCGTTGCGCTGCTCGAGGCCATAGTTGACCAGGCTTCCGGTTGCAAGGATGATGACCTCGCCGCTCTGCATAAAAGCAAAACGGACTTGGTGTTCGCGACGTGGATACCAACAGCTGATCAGGTAGGAGAGGCCGGGATAGATGCTCGAAGAGGTGGCGCCGAGAAGGACGCGGAGGGCCATCATCTGCTTCCAGTCCTTGACGAACCCGGTCGAGAGGGTGATGATGCCAAAGGAGAAGGTGATAAAGCTGAACCAGATACGGGGACCGAAAGTGCGCACAGCAATGGTCGAAGGAAGCTGGAAGACAATGCTCGCTACGGTGAAGATGAAGATGGAGACGGAAAAGCGGTTACCTTGGTCAAGTCCCAAATCCGACGGCATCGATGTGACTGCGGCGCTCGAGAGAACATTGCTGTCCAGGAGGTTGAGACTGCATAGGATTCCTGCGATTGTGCAAAGGCGAAAATCTACCTTTTGGCGAATCCGCCGTTCCTGGGCATTTGAAAAGCCGGTGAGTTGAGAGTCTGGGAAGTCATCCTGGCGCGAATCGACATTCTCGACTTCGTGTTCACTGCGGAAATCGATGCCTGGTTGCTTCGGGCTTCGGCTGCCTATACTATTCGGTCTCCAAGTATTCGAGTTGCAACTATCAAGCGAGTAGGAGCTATCAGGTTGCGGTTGAGATTGAGATGGCGGCCTGCCCTCGATGGCAGGGGTGCTAGACGATATCATGGCCAGGAACAACCAGAAAAACAGCCAAGTACCCAGTGTCGGAGTGAGCGAGATAAAGATACAGCTAGGAGCGTTGGTGTCATTAGGTAGAGTAGGTATGTAGGAATTTGAGCAGGTAAAGGTTCTACAGTAATAGCCTAAAAAGAAAATCACCATTGCAATGGGGATTGCTCGAGGCTTGGAGGTGACCATGCTTGCAAATGATTGCAAATACTTGACGTTGCAACCAGATCGGAAGTCCGTTCTAGAATGACCCACCACTAATGGTGCCTACATGCCCTAATAGGAAGCAGCTATGTACGCCCCATTTCAAGTCTTTGCGGCCTCCTCCGAGCAGGCGGGAGACTTGGGCTGTTTGCCTGGGGAAAAGAGCGAGCTATCACTGGATCTACACTAGGTAGTTGTGCACCGCCGGCCAAAGAGAGACATATTGCCCAATGAGGGTGCCATATCTTCCATCAAAGTCCAAATCGGTGGGGTATGTACCGAGGGCACCAAAAGTCCGCCCAGATTGCGACACTGCTACATTGCGATCTCGCGCCGGCCATGCCGCCTCGGGGGGTTTGCTGCTGTCGAGACATGTTGGCCAAAATCCTTCCACCTTTTCTCCGGCTCGTCTCACATCTGTCGAGAGACACAAAGCTGATCATTCAGCCGCATTCCATCCGAAAAGCCAATCTGTGTCCCGGGATTGGATACAACCCTTTTTTGGCTATTTTGTTTTTTTCGTAATGTCTCGCTTGATCTGTTTCGCGACTCCGCGTCTCGCATTGAAGACCTTCTTCAATAATGCATGTGCATTCATCCAGATTCCGAGCTGCTCTTTGCCCGCGGCGGCGCCCCCGCGCTTTTGGGAGAAGCTTCTACCCCAACATGCCCCCAGATATAACCAAAGTTGTAGACCAATCGCCGTGGCTGAATCGTTTTCTCACGTATTCTCCTTCGGTGTTCAGCACGTGCCGTCGTGTTCGCTCAGTTCCATGACGGACATTACATCCCCTTCGACCATGTCGCCCAAACATGGGAACTTGTTTTTCGCTGTTGGAGCTTGATTTGCTGTCTACCCGATTGGAGGTAACAAGGTCTCATCAACGTTTCAATCAAAACAAGCCTAGGTATAATGTGCAAATTCCGTCCACTACCATCGTTCGTTCTTCGCGACGCCAGCGCCAGGAAGTCTGTAAGCCAGCGGGTACTCTTTGGGCCAGCAGGCGCAGGTTCATGACACCCGAACCTCGCCGAATGAACATGAGACAGAATACCCTTGCGGGTATTAGGGTATACATATGAGCATGACGCTTGAAATTGAGGAGCTATATTTTTATAGGAATTGGGGCACGTCTAGGTTGGACCTGGTGCACGCGGTGTCCATCCCAGGATATGAGCCGATTGACTTGTGCCTCTGAGCCAACCCTAACCCTTTACCGTTTCCAGCTCTCGTTCGAATATACCTACCCCGAGAGAGACACTCACTTGTGTTAGCTTTCCTGCGCAATGGTTTTGTGTTAAGGGCTTGTAGATCTTTTCATAACGGCCTGTCCCACAATTCAGATCCAGCTGGAGAATTATATCTCCATTTGCTGTCTTACAAGCTTCCTCATCCTGGCAGACATAGAGCCAGAGCAAGACATGTCAGCGCCAAGAAGGTACCTTAGCTTTGAACTCGGATATGAAGCCAGGAAAAGGGTTTGAACCCGATCGGAACTTGCTCAACTACCACCAGAAAAATTCCTGTTCACAGTGGACTTGTTGTTCCGGTCACTCAAAGGAGTCTCGACCTTCGGCTCCACTCTCCTCAGAATGGAGCAAATCATGACTTGGCCGTGGCGGTCTAGACTGGGACACCGCAGATATCACGCAAATCGTCAAGCACTTGTCTGCATGCTTCCATATAAACCAGCAGGTCGTCGTCGTCGACACTTCTCTCAGAAAGGGGGACTTAGGATGCCTACCTCTAGGTAGCCGGCCACATCTCCCTGGCGATTCTCTATCGTACGATGCCATCGTAAGAGTCTACAGACCGCTCCGGTAGAAAGGAAGAGCTGCCGCTAAGCCCTCCGTCGTTCCAATTATGTAGCCGGTTCGTTGGTCACACTTTAGTGGAAACGCCCTGAACTTGCCCGACTTACCTACCTCTAGGTAGTGATACGGAGCTCATCATAGGTACCTACCTAGTCCACTTGGCCTCCGATGTCCAGTCCTTCGGTCTCCAGTTTGAGCCCGCCATTGAGACCGGGATAGCACTTATATGTCTCATCCCCGGAGCGTAAACCCGAAGTAGGGCTGGCAATTGTTAAAATCAGGGTTCATTAGCGGGCCTGTAAATCTGTCATCCGTGCAGGGACAGGATAGATCTTGACAGATGCTGACGGTCGCACCCCCGAAGCGGTAACCGAGCTTCCCAGTTTGGTATCCATACCCATTGGACGCCAGGTGGTTCCAAGAAAAGACTACACATGGGCTTACCAAAAGATAGTTAGTGGTCGTTTGTGGATTGTATTTTGTTTGTAACCACCTGGGCGCTTTAAAGGTGTTCGTCTCCGATGTCTCGGGACCAACCTCTCCCGACACTGGCGCTCAGCAATGTCAACAATCGTCGACAGATGAAAGCAAGGAGGTGTTTCAAACTTCAACAACAACTTACGTTGGGACCCCGACGTGATTCGCCCAAGCTACACCGCGCTTCCCAGTGGGCCCGCCAAGACCTCGCGGCTTCAGTAGCCTCATTATTGCTGAACGTCAACAAGCCACAGGAAAGCTTGCACGTCTCTCTCAGGGATCCCAGAAGATCCTCAGGGGCTTGAACAGCCCGTGTGTTAGATCTCACGTACACGTGTAGTGACGTAAAATGAAAGCGAGTGGTGACTGCTCGGGTCTTTCCGAGCACTCGAGATGTTGATGTGCGATGTCGATATTCGTGGTGCATGTCAGAACGACCTAGGAAGATTGTGTTCGTTGTCTGCTGGCACAACTTGGCCCACAACGCTTCCCCAAATCGCACCGTATCTCCCCTGATGCCCGGCACTAGCCAGTTGTTGGTAAACTACGTCTTCTTTGCCTGAAACACACCTATTGTGGTTTCTCGAGCTGGTGATAGCTGACCATCGGGGCAAATTCCACACTCTTACAACGATTGATCATGTCCTCCCAGATGTCTCACGCGCATGCACCACAGCTTCACTTTACTCATGGCGGGCAATAACGTAGTAGATGTTGTTGCGAAAAAGTGGTACAGGAGCCCTCTGCAACTGCCAAGCTAACAAACTTTCCAGCAGAAGATTCAAGAAGCTTAAGAACATTAGGGATTCGTCCCGAATGCTCTGTGTGGTAGTGTATGGATATTGGTGGCAATGTCATGATCGGCGGTAAGGAGAAACTGATGTGAAAGTGAGACAGTGGTGGAAAAACGTACCAATTTTGGTGCGTGAGGAGCAAAGCCCATGTTACATATAGCCCCACGTGTCGGCGTTGTCGCGATAAAGCTTCCCGACCGATCGGTCTGATCGATGGTAGGATAGAAGTCCATTGGTGGTTCCCCTTGTGAATAGGGCAACGCGTCGGTAGAACGCCATGGAAGGATCTGAAAGCAAGGCCATAGACTCCGGACACTTGTGGCTGATAAATTAGTGCCGCGCCGAGTCTAACGAACAAATCTTTAACGTCTTGTCCTATCCATGGGGTTAATGATGATTATAATCTAGGCTGTGATTATGCTCATGCAGGGGGGGGATGGACATGGAGCAGGATTTTCTCCGCGGTGCCCCTGTCCCCGTCTTGTAATCCAGACCACCACCAAGCGGAAGGAAGTCCGAAGACATCCAGCGAAAGCGGCGCGGAAACAGGTATTGTCCTCGGGCGGGCAAAGTTTACTCAGACGTCCCCTCACACAATTTTATGTCCACACAGCGAGCAATACTCTGTCTCGGAAGCAGCCAGGGTGAGCTTCGATTAGGCGCTATGGAGAACTCCCATAATTGGAATTTGGCGCATAATATTGTATCGGCTCTCACACGTAGGTGTTTTGACATGGATGGGACAAAACTCGGCAAGATCTCGAGATGGCAGCCCAATTTGCGTGTGGGGGTGATTTGGGTACTAATCGGAGATGATTACGCAAATCAAGTACAGTGTAGTATGAGCTAGCGCCGGGTATCATGCCTGCCATCACCTTTTACCTACCAAGCGCACCGACTGATCTTGCAGTTGTGACTGATGGCAGACATGAAAGAGGCCAGACTCAGCTATGCGTGACAGATCCAGTTTTCTGCGGGGAATATCATCCGAAGTAAAATGTTTAAGGCTGTACGATTCAAGGGTCATGACCACGAGGATCTGTAACTCGTGAACGCTTTGTTCACCCGTTCAACGGGAGCCGACGGGACCACCGGCATTGGCTATTCTCGGAGACCGTCCCCGGAATATGCATTTGAAGCATTTGGCGATCTCAGTGTTCGTGTCGTGTAACAGAACGTCCACCGCCAGACTGACGTTGGTCTCGTATAACTCAGGAGAAGGAAAGACAACGGACTGAGTCATTGACTGGTCAAGTGCTTTGCGCACAAAGACTGGGCTTGCCCGAAATATGAGAGAAGGCTAGAATGGCATACGATAGTGATATAAGAGAGAAGAAAAAAAAAAAGAAAAAAAAACCAGCGAGGAAGCTTACCATGAACAGTCAAGACGCTGTAGTGTACGGTGTCTGGGTTCCAAAGCATCTGACCGGGTAGGTCGGCTCGCCCGTTACCAATGTGATCTGCAGATTGCACAGTGCTAGTGTCATTCTGCCTTGCCTACCTAGCAAACGTATGTATTGCCACGGACTGAACTCCGTTGGAAGAAGCAGTAGCAGCGTCGTAGTGGTTGGGTCTGATGTCGAAGAGTTCACGATACCTCTTCAGTGTTGATGTCCACAAAGGTTCCAAATGAAGGAGAGAAGAAAGAAAGAAAAAGAAAGGAAACACCGATTATCCAAGGCGCTTGCTTCACCAGTCTGCTTACGCCCATCGGTATAGGTCGTGCATGATGATGCTGGGTTGGAAACGGTGATGACTTGGGCAAGTAGACCAGACGATCCTGGTGTTGGTGGCACGTCAACCAGCCATGGCTTCTTGGCCCTTTCCATGACTTTCGAATGCCCAAGGGATACGCCTGGGAGTCAATTATGCCAGTAGTTGTGCAAAAATGTTAAGATGTTCGAAATATTGCACTGGCAGGGAGCCATGGAGGGCGGGCGAGGGCATGGGATGATTACCCGTTGGTTGAGTCCCCATTCCCACCAGTAGGATTGCGCATCTAGCGAACTCTGAAACAGACGTCGAGGAGCATAGTGTATACATCAATGCTAGTTTGATTGTTAGCTCGAGACTTGCGACATCCTCGGACAAGGGAAAAGACAAGGGATTCCGGAGCTCCTATTGATCCAAACCACTACAAAGCCAGGCCATTGTGTCCCGCACACACGCACCCAAACTTGACTGCATTTGCAGCGGGCAATGGCCGACTGGATGCTATTCACACCTGGCCATGTATTCTGATTGTGGTTCATAAGCCCTCTGCTGCAATTACCGCGCTAGCAATCAAACCAGGGGTGAAATGTCTAGGACCAGACAGCATGCTATAATAAGCACCGGCGTGATGCCCCCGAGCACAATGGTTTGCCCCTGAAAAGACCATTTTTACTCCTGACTTTCACACATGAGGCTCAGGCCGCGAAGGAGGGTTTGGTAGTGCAGGCCCAGAACTAGAAGGCGAAGAGCAGTCGAAATCTGGTCTTGTCTCGATATTTATTTTCAGGGGCCTCTGCCGCTGAAGAAAAGGGGAGGTTTCTGTGCCTCTGTGTCTGTGCCTTTTGTCGAGTCAACAAATCAACAGTTGCACAAGGTGTCAAGAATGGACGAAGGGCCACACAGTAGGCAGGTCAGCAAAGAGAAACAGGGTCCCCGCCGATCATGACATAATAATCAGGCGTGAAGACGGGAAAGAAAATCCCAGTGGGGTAGGACCAGTAGGTTGAACCAGTGAGGTTCACGAGTCGGTGTCGGCAGCCACCCCATTTGACTTTTTCCCCGAGAGATTTTGGAGGGGTTCTGGTGTTGAGTTACACAGTACGTATTTGCGTTTCGACTCGCATTTTGGCCGCCAGATCTTTCGAATGCTGGAATTTCGACTGAGGTTGGAGCGACCCGAGAGCAAGCAAATCGCGAAGTACGGACCGGTGGCGTGCCTTCTCTTTGTGTCTGTGTATTGCCTAGCTCGCATCAGGATGGCTCTTCTGCCGTTCCTCGTAGTGCACTGCTTCGAAGTCAAGTAGGCTCATTCCGGTGTATCGACTCCGTCGGGGTCTGTTGGTGGTCGGACGTGGTCGGACGTGGAAAGATAAGGAAGAGTCTGAAGTTGTCAGTCGAGCCATTGAGGGAACAGAAGACATGGACAAGCCGGCGGTGGGAAGAAAGGGCGCTGATTTTAATGTTTCCGAGCCTTATCGCGTGGTCTGGGGTTCGGGCTGACGGGAACATGGCCTGGTAGAAGTTGCCAAACTAACCGCCTTGAGAGTAGTAGTTCAAGCCAGTTATCTCTTTATTGGCAGCACTTTGCGCAGACAACAAGGACAGGTCGGTGGACTGCAGAATCTGCACTTTGCTGTTACATATAATATCTTCTTTATGTTGCTTGATTAAGCGCAACACCGTGCCATGTCGTTAGTTATGTGTATGGGATGTCGGCGAGATGCACCACCCGTAAGTTACAGCTCTCCGGTACGCGAACAACAAAGCAGGGTACCGATGTACCTGTGTACATGCTCGGGGACCTGAGAGGAAAACACAGTGCGATACCTGAGTGCCCGGCAGCGAGATAGGAAAGACAACCTAAGGGAGGGGCGGGGTCGAGAGAGATGATGGTTGGACGGACGGGATGCCAAACAGTGCAGCCATTTCATCCCGTTGAGGTAGGTTATTACCTACCCCTGCGCATGTGAATAGCGGAACGTACACTAAGATGCCCTGTAAATTAGTGCACAGTACACTATGAGACCCAACAAATCCAAACCTCAGCACGTACAAGTGCAAACACCCGGACCACCTGCACCTGGTGTAACTGAAGTCTGCTGTCCGAATTCGCATTTCTGACGGGTGACTGAGTGCAGGACGACTACACTAAATGCAAACGAAAACCCATCATTGAGTGTAAATGAAGGCTTTCACCCCTTGCCCCATTCTGCCCGAAATCCTTGCCTTCCACTTCACAGGGGATAATCTCTGTATCGGGAAGGTTCGTTCAAAGAGAGCCGCTGACACGGCTGTTTAGTTACAGCAATGGGCCGCCGTTGAGTCCCCGTTAGTGAATCCCCGTCTGACACTGAGAAAATCCGTCGACTGCGAAAGGACGAGCCAATCATATTGGCACACTGTGGCGTCACCGATGTCGATCGGCAATCTGAGAAAGCAGTGACCCAGTGCTCGTGTCAGTGGGAGGTCTCATTATTAGTGGGCAGCCTAACCAGAAGATGAGTGAACGACGAGGACGAGCCTTGGCCGCTTGTGCCAATGCGTTTCGGTTTCAACTTCTCCATCATTCGTTCTTTTCACTGTATCCAAGTTTCCCCACCTCGGGGCCGCCTGAGCTTTTCGAGCATACCTCCCAGTCAGAGGGGTGCTATGTAGCTTGTGAGTGCCCACTCGTCCCTCCCTCATGGAGCCGAGATGTGGCTGCCGCCGCCGCTACCACCTGTCTGATACCTACCTCGTGTACTGTGTACAGTGTCACCATCACCTTTGGCTCTGTACCTGACACCTGCGAGTGCCTCATCGACGCCGTTGTCATTATAAACATGTCATGGGAAGATACCAAATCGATCAGTTCGATCCGATATCCTTGCATTGCCACTGCAAGTGTGTCTTTGGCCGCGCCCTCCCCTCCATCAGCTCGATAGATACCTCTACTGCTCTGCTTGGACCTCTTGCCGGGTCCAAACTGGTGAACAATGCATTCTGGAAGGTCTCCATGGAAGGTGTGACACTCGCTCACAGACTATCGTAACTCCCCTTTTCGGAAAGCACCGCGCTGAACACTCCGGGCCCAGGGATGGGCGAAGGTGGGCCCTGCGACAAGGTGGGGACGAATGCTTAAAAGGGAAGGGGCGTGGAAGTCGGCCCAGAGGGGAAATGAGAATCAAATTTTGCAAAGTCGAAAGAGAAGGTCCTTGCGGTCCCGTCCAAGTCACGGCATCGTTGCGCCCAGGGGCCCGAGCTCCCCTCTTCCAGGGCTCCCACGTTTACGTTCCGTCCACGTCCCTCTTCCTTCACTTCCACTTGGGAGGAGGGGATAGCCCGGTGCCCACCGGGACAGCAAGCAGCCTCTGCCCGCTGGCTGGCACACGTTCCCTTAGCGACCGACGGACCACAATCACAAAACCCAAAATATCTGCACCCAAATCTCAGCCTCCCCACTGATGCGGTTCCCATAATTGATTGCTGTCTCTTCACCACCATTGATTCATTCTCTTCTGTAGAACGGTAACAGAAGAGATACGCCCTTTTTTTTCCCCCATTTGTCAACGTAGCAGTATACGAGTCGCCGCCTGTCGTCCTGCTCTACAGTATCTTGGGAAACACCGAACTCGCTCGCTTGCTCGCGTACACGTAAAACACGCCGCATCTCCGCCTTTCACTTCGTCGGTTCAGCGGCCCAGGTTTTCAAAGAAATAGACGACGCCGCACAGTAGGAGCACAGGCGCCCAAAAACAAGAACACAAAAGAAAGGCGACAAGAACAAAAAAGAAGAAAAAAAGGTATGTTGGCGTATACTACCTATTTGCGTTGTGGTGCAGCAGTGTCGCAGTGCGAGAGGGCTTGCCGCGGGCTTGCAGTGGTCGCTGCCAATTCTTTTATTTATTTTTTTAGGCCAAGGGGGCGCATCGTCAACCACAAAACTGCCACTCGATCACTGAAATGCTGTGGTTTCTTCATCTCTCCCTCCGGCCTCCGATCGGCGAGCGGCTTGCCCCAGCGAGCTGCCACAACACAGCTTCTCCAGTCGCTCTTGTGACCACACCGAACAGCAGTCCATTGCAGCCAGTCAAAAAGCTCTCCCAAAGTTAGCAAGGCACAGCTCGCTGATCGCGGCAGAAAAACAGGTCCAAGGCCGTCTCCTGACCAGCCCCCGTCGACCACCCAGCAAGGGGTCCACTCGCCGCCTCCATTCCTCCTTTTGCTCCGTCTTTGCGCTGTCCACCTCACTCTCCAGATCCTCTGGCCTTTCAGGTCTGCATTTCGTCTCAGTCTGCGAATCTGAACCTGTTCAGTTCTTGTTCTGCCACCAAATCCACCGATTCCAGGGTTATCCCATCGACCCATCCCGGCATCCTCCCAGCATAATTTCGGACAACCGCAGAGAAGGGCAAAGAAAATCAAAACCAAGCACCACGCGAGCCTCAGTCCAGGGTCCCAGCCCAGAAACACAAGAGCCATCACATCACCGCGTAGCAGTCGGTGCTCGCTATCTCAAGGGTTGGTAGGTACAGCACCTTCAAGTCTTTTCAACCTGTCATATTATCCCGCACACACCCACCACCAAACCTACCACCAGCTGGCAATCTCTTTGCCTGCCCATACCATATCCCGTCTTTCATTGCGCGAACGTAGCACTGCACCATACCGCACCGCACCGCACAGCGACCCTTTCAGGCCCGGTGCTCACACTACGCCTTCTCTAGCTTCCTCGTGCACACCTCTCCGCAAACGCTTGGCCGAAACAAACGACTAGGGTCTCTCTCATCACTACACCACTCTCCCCCGACTTTTGCCTGCTGCCTGTACCAAAAAAAAAGTAGAGGGTAGGGTACGTTTCGATATCCTGACGTCGTCGGTTCTGCTTCGGCCCAGCCCGTCTTCTGCAAAAGCCAACCCTCGACCACTCAGCCCACGGGCCCACGACCCACGCTTTAGCTTCCTCGCTGCTGCCCCGTGCAGCCTTTTCCAGTCCCCCCTCCCCTCCCCCTTTTTTGGGTGTCTACGATCGCTTGCTCGCTCGAAAAAAAAAAAAAAAAAAAAAAAAAAAAAAAAAAAAAAAAACGCTGTACCCCTTGAACACTGTTTCTGCGACACCTTTCATATCCACAGCTGTCTTTTGGTTTGGACATTCGGGACGACCCGTTGGTGGCACCAAAAAAGATACCGCCTTACCAAGAGGACGGACGCAAGAGGGAATCGCTCCACAGGCGGACACCTTCGTCCCATCAATACCGACATAATTCCCTTGTGACCCTATCCGGTCGCAGCTATACCACGACCACATCAGGATCGCTGCCCGCCGTGGACCTGTAATTGACAATGATGGAGGACAACCACATGGGAAAGGTATCCGGCATGGAGTGGTCAGATTCATCATCCGGGGCGTCCGACGATCAGCAACATGACCAGCAAGAGCAGCCAGTTATCCATGCTCCAGTCCCGATACGACCACGATTGCCGAGCCGAAAGAGCAGTGGGACCATGATCGTACCGCGCGACTCTATTGAGGTTGGCCCGGTCGAGATGACGCTTGGGCCTGACGATGTGAGGGCCATGAGCCCGAGGAGAACGAGCCAGGATCTCGAAATGCTGAGCAAGGAGGCAAGAGAAGAGTTGCAAAGGTGAGTTCTTCCTGCCAATGACCACTGCCGTTGACGGCGCTCGCACAGTCATGGATGGTGGGTATGCTAACTGTGAATGGCAGGCACGCAAAGGCGCTTCAGGACTCGCTGTTGGCCCTCTTCCACCGTATCGAGGCCGTCAAAGAGGAACACAACAAGCTCGACAACAACAACAAGTTCCTGCAAAAGTATATCGGTGATCTCATGAGCACCAGCAAGATTACAGCGCCCAGCAGCCGACCCAAGAAATGAAAGACGTCGAGCATCTTTACCTACGTTTGTTTAGCTGGGATGACGAACGATGTTTGGCACGAAGCATATGGCTTCATCAAAAAGAACGGACCTAATGCAGGCTATGACGCCTTACGACATGATCCGACTCGATTTCGCCAGCAGGGGGAGGCTATATGGAAAAGCGATGAGCGTTTATACCGACTTGGTGGTTCTCAATAACGCGGAATCTTTCGTGCCATTTTCTCGGGGTATATCTTCAGAAAGAGATGGTTCCGTTGTGCCTGCATAGGCACTCGATTCAAGACGGCACGGGTCAGTTCTTTCCCGACTCGGATTCTTCAATCCGACGATGCAAACAGCTCAGGGTCTTGATGACGTCTGCACGGCTTTGACCGTGGAGCATCCGGACCTTACGCGTTATCCGTTGTTACAACCATTGGCGTCTACCATGGGTTTTGGGTTCTTTTCGACTTCTCTTTCTTTGTTCTTTTGCGAGTCGCCTTTGCCTCACATGGGTTAAGTTGATACCATTTATACGCGACTCGCTCTGGGGTGGCATGGAAAATATTATTGGGGATTTATGCACTATACATTGGCCAAGGCAACGACCACTTGGCCGACGAGCTTGGTTACTGGACATGGACTTGGGGAAGCATTATACTATGGCGTTGTCCGGAGTCTCGTCTGTCTATTTTGGGCCAAGTTGGCTTGTTATCATTATGGAGTGGAAGGGGAAGAGAAGGCGGGGGTTGTGTAAATAGGAAACTTCCGTTTGTTCAAGAATACCGACACAATAAAACTCGAGACCAATTTCCATGCAAGGTCAATTATCGAAACTCGGAAGGAAGGCTTTAGCTTCTTACTAGGTGAGAAGCCTTGATTGTGTCATGAAACAGAGGTTCCCGGGTTTTCGATAATACGGTAGTAACGCCAGGGCATGATTTCTTCGCAACGATAAGCTTGTGCCGCCCGACGTTGACTTTAAGCTGAAAAGACTCCTTTGGGGAAAGAGGAATCATGGGGACAAGAAGCCAGCCGTCAGCATAGATAGACGGTTTACTTTATCACCGGCCTGGCATTGTGCCACGACATGGACAAGATTTTTAAGTGTTTTCCAGGGTCCTCGTTATTTTCCACTTCTTCGTCAAGCCGGACACGGACACGGAACAATTGCGCAACTCGACCCTCATCTTCACGGTTGCACTGTGCTTGCGAAGCTTTTGTCGCACGCTCACCCACTTTCAACGAGGTGCCGGCCAAGCGGTTCGGTTTGTTCAAATTTGGAAAGCCGAGCGACAGGAAGGGGGACCCGCAAAACGGGCGCAACCCAACTGTCGTGAGCGTCCAGTGAAGACTCCTCATCTGATCCATCCGATTTCACGCGGGATTCCAGGGGCCCAATTCAACTCCCACCCCTTGTTTTGGGGATTTTTTTTTTTTTTCTTTGGTTCTCCGCCATCCGCCCTCCGCTCGTCGCTTGTCGCGCACTGCCGGCCGGATAACCTTCTCGCCCCTTTGTTTTCGTTCTTTGTTGTTGTTTTCTTGGTGATGACCCCCACAGGGTCCACAGAACACTCAGAAGTGCACAGGATGATGGTGATGATTTTAGAGCTCTGCCCGACTCCGGCTTTGTCCCAATTAGTGTTCCTAGTCACTATGAGATGGAGGGGAAGCTCACAAGTGAGCATTGAAAACTGTTAACACTTTGCACATGTGGAAACTTGTCCAAAAATGGGAAACCTCGACGATCCGACGGGCGGTGTTCGGCGTCTTTTGCAGCATGGCTGCATAGGAACCATCCTGCAATCATACTCCACCGACTGGCCTGACAACGACATGAATGCATTCCCGCCCGAGGGCTGACTGATGCCTGCCACTGTAGTGTACTGTACACAGTACCTCACATCCGCCGGTGCACCCAGTCATTCAACCACAAGGGATCGATACTGCAACACCGTATTTGCAAATATTGCAAACACAGTGAGTGAAAGCCATGGAATTCAGCAGCCAACCGGCACTGCACGCTGGCTGCAGTCTTTGTCATACTTTAGGATGCACGTAGGGTTTCGCTCTTGCTAGGAAGGAGAAACAGGGGAAGGGTAATGACGTCTTGCGTCTTATAGGGAAATGGACATTAGCATTTCAACAACCTAGCAAAGTCAAGCCCGCGTGGCGCAATTGGTTAGCGCGTCAGACTTTTACGACCAAGTGAAGTGATCTGAATGTTGCGAGTTCGAGTCTCGCCGTGGGCGGCTTGATTTTCTTTCTTTCCTTTTTTGGAACCTTTCGAGGCCACGAGATCCTTTTCAATCCAAACCTCTACAGAACTTTTGGACAATGCCGTAGTGAAGTCTTGCTTTATGCAGCTTCGATTCGAGGACCTTGCCATTTTAGATACAACTCATGTTCTCGTTTGGCGTTCGTGAATTGCTGGGTCTGCAGTATTCTGAACGAACAATCGTGATCAAAGTGTTCGGCATTCTGCGGTTGATGTTGATGGTGCGTCGCACCTTTCCCGTTTTCACTCATAGGTACTGGCAGACAACGTGGGATGGAACTTGATCATTCAAACTCTAATACCTATACAGCACCGCGATTTCAAAGCGAGGTATACCCGACTGCGAACGCGTATGTCTTGGGTCATTAGATTCGCCAATTCGAGATCGACCTTAATTGGACAAGAGCTTCGGTCCTGTTTGTCCTAATGCCGGGCTTTACTTGACTCAAGGTTGACCTCATGGAAAGTTTGCGGCCGCGGACCGAAGTGTCCAAGACGTCCGTCAAGATGGAGGTCGGGGTTCGTTCGGACGTACACAACGACATATACACCCAGGTACTCCTACGTCTGTAAGTCAAAAAGGAGGAAATCACTGCATTTATGGGGACCAAGCATGTGTTCTAACTGATTCTGCCTGTAGGCAGGCATATCTCCATGCTCAGGGTGTGAGCTTTATGTCAACAAACGGCTGTTAGGTACATTCGACCATGTCATTTCATGGACGACTTGCTCCCATTTGAGGTTTTGGAGGGTGAGTCTGTTTCCGTGTTTTGTTCTTGCCTCACAGTTTCAGCTCCCTGAGGATCTAGGATGAGATATGATGCCCGACTTGTAGCCTGATGGCGGCTTACTGAATGAACAGCCAGTGGTTTGTTCTGCTTGAGAAACTCGAGTGTCTGGCCCACTCCTGGTTAACTTCCTCTATCTGCCTACCTCTACAAACTGAAAGTTCACAGTGTTCGTCCGAAAGCACATAGGCCTTGCTGGGCTATCAAGTACAAAATTGGGAAAAAGTACCAGCTACCTCACGTGTGTTTGTCGCCGTTTTTTCTTCCTTCAAGGAAGTGATGCTCTTTGCATCGTTAGAGGTGAATGGGAGTTGAAAGCCGGTCTCCATCTCACGCACCTGCCCATCTTCAAGTAAACGGACACCCACCACCTCGGACTTTTGAGCCTCGAAGCATCTTCTTCGTCATACTATTGAGTATAACCGGCTTGCTCTGCAACTCAATAGGTGTATCCATGCCACCAATCTTGCCAGTCAGTTCTGTCAACATTCGAACTGTAGCCCCATATGCTTCGATTCCTGCAGGGAAAGGTCAGGCAACACCACCAGAGAACCGCCCAGGAAGAGGTCAGCTGTTGAACTTGGTATCAGATGGAACGGCCCAGCTTCCTATTTGCCATCTAGAGCAATCCATACCTATTCATCCGACAAGCCGGTAGCACAGCCACAATCTTGTTGAGCATTGTTATTAGATCGAGCCCCTCTTCTTTCGATCTCTGGCTGCTACTGGCCTCGCACTACTTCGAGGACTGTAGTCCCGTGCAACACGTCATCGAAAAGTCCAGACTGCAGTTCAAATTCACGTTGACTACCTCTAGGCAACAAGAACTCGCGTTTTCTTTCTCAGCCGAGGGGTTTCTGAACTTGACTGGAACCCAGCCCTAAGCCCCGCACTGATTCTTTCTTCTACACGAGCATAGATTCTCCAGTCGTCTCGTCCCTCCTCTCTCCTCTTCCCTTCCTCCCCTTCTCACATAGAGGTAACAAACTCTCAAGTAGCCCGCCTCGTCTTTCTTTCCACACAGTCTACTCTCTCTCACTTCTTCTCCTTCACAATTGAAGGCAAGTCGTGGACCAGCAAGATAGACAATATCATCGTCGCCGCCTATTGTTGGCAGTAGCATCCTCACTGCTGCCGGCGTCGTCGACGCCATCGACGCCATCTTATCCTCATCTGGCATCGCCTTGATCGCCACCCTCATCGCCAAGTTCCTTATCTGGGCTGGCTGTGCCTTGCTCGCCGAGCTCAACGTCGCTCCTGATGTACACGTGAGTTGAATTCCCGTTGTTATCATCAGCTTACACCGTCACTATCCTTTCATCACGCCATCCCTCTCGTCATCTTCACGATCCTCATGAACTTCACCTTCTACCCCCAGGCTCCATAATCCGGGCTGCTTTTACACCGCCAACCTCATTTCGTGATGGAAAATCTGAAATGACAGGTGCTGACAGAAACAGCCCGACCACCAGACCACCAGCACCACCAACAACAACACCATGGCTCCTCGCGCTGCCAACCCTCAGGTTCCTGATTGTGCGGGGCTATGCAACAGAAGGCCCAACAAACCCAGCAGCAAGCCATGATGGAGCGAATAATGGACGGAACGCCCGGTATGCCTGGCATGATTGGCATGCTCCCCAGGGGCATGAACCGCATGTCACAAATGTTCCATCCCAGGCATGCCGGGCACAGTTGGTCACAACGCTGTGGTTGTAAGTAGCATACCCTTCCTCCATCATAAAGCCCCTTGTTTTAACAATCAGTTACCGGCCTACTCCAGTCAACAGATCCAACCAAAGATTGCTCTCTGTTCCAGAGCCCGGCGACCTCTTCAAGCAGCAACAACTGTTAATCATCCCTACCCCTCTCATTATCGTTCTCTTCCTCTTCTTCTTCGTAACCTTCTTCGGCCTGACCTTGTTGGCCACGAGCAAGCACACCATGCACCACGGTCACAAGCTGGGCGTCCTATACGTCGTAGGTTCCGTAACCCGCAAATGGTTGGATCAGGCAAAGGCCCTTGAACAACCCATCGCCCTCGGTGCTCAGGATTTACCTGCGGCGCCCGTACGTGCTGGATGACACGCGCCGCTTCAGGTCCAATCAACAACAACCCCGACTATGACAACTGTCCCCACGTAAAGTGGACTAACTGGCATTCCGAAATCCTTCCTCAAGACAGTAGAAAAGGCAACGGCCCGGCGGAGCAACAACGATCTTTGTGTGCTTTTCTATGTTGTTTTCCCAGCATCATGGTCAATACTGGCGGAGAGCTCGTCATTGCCGAGCCTGACAAGGCTTCATGGGATCAGTCTCAGGCTAAGGCCAAGTCGGATTCTGCAGCCCAAAAGGCTGATACTCATAAGTCAGGCCGCGTTCGGGAGCGCCGTAAAAAATTACCTTACTGCTGCCTTACTGTGCAGGTTATTGCAGCTATATTTTGCAACATTAAGGCAGAATTAAGCACGCCAAGACTCGTTACCTTTATATTACCAATGCTACCCCCGTAAATAACTCATCTTTTTTATAACTATAGTATATGGGCGCGTTCGGGAGCACCGTAATAAAATACCATACTGCTGCCTTACTGTGCAGGTTATTGCAGCTATACTCTGCAACATTAAGGCAGAATTAGGTATGCCAAGACTCGTTACCTTCGTCATTTTTTCAATTCTTTCCTTCTACTCACCTATCTTTTTTTATCAATTATACCTCTAGTATATAGAGGTATACTAGAGCCCAGATAGTAAATTTAAACTGGGAATAGCTTCATTCATTGTCTTTTTTTTTCCTTTTTCTTTTTTTTTTTTCCTTACTGCGTTCCTTACTGCCCTGCTGCTCAAAATCGAGAGTTAGTACAGTAAGGAACGCAGTAAGAAATCATCCAAATCCTGGCCCTCTGATTAGTCAAATCGATGATTTGGAGAAAGTGTAGATGGTTGTAGATAGTTGCAGCGATTTACATAAAAATAACGCCAATTTAACGAACGCTCCGCAGTACAGTAACGCAGTATGCTTACTGCGATCCGAACCCTGCAAATCTGAATACCCTCTATTTTTTTACCTACGCTACCGAACGCGGCCTNACGCTCCGCAGTACAGTAACGCAGTATGCTTACTGCGATCCGAACCCTGCAAATCTGAATACCCTCTATTTTTTTACCTACGCTACCGAACGCGGCCTCAGACAAGGAGATTCAGGAGCGTGGGCTGGTGTGCCCTATTGACCACAGGTTGTTCACAGACCCAATGAAGAAGCCGCTCCAGTCCACGCTCCTGGTCAAGAAGACCCAAAACAATCCAAAAACATGAGATAGAAAAATAGTACAAAAATATCAACAGAGAAAAACAAAGAAGAAAAAAAGAAAGAAAAACTACAAAAGAAAAAAAAAATAAACAAGAAAAAGAAAACACATTTTCAGCCTCATCCTTCTTCCCTTTATCACCCTTTCCCTCCTCTTCACTCGTGTCGAAGTCCAGAAAACTGGAGCGTGTTCCCCTATCCGTACGCCCACTGCGAGCGGCAGATAAAAGGCTGCTCCTGAGGGAGGTAAGGAGATTCAGGAGCGTGGGCTGGAGTACCCCATTGACCACAAGTTGTTCATAGACCCAATAAAGACATCACTCCAGGCCACGCTCCTGGTAAAGAGAAGAAAAACACCTCCTGGCAAAGAGATATAAGAAAAGAAATTCAAATAAACCATAAAAGGAAATCATGAAAAAGGAGACACTTAGTCGTGTCAAAAAAAAAAGGGGGGGGTCTTTTAAGACTTTACCAACAGCCGCCTCCAACCAGCAGGACCACGGCACAAACAAGTCGCTTTTCAACTCGTACCTCTTGATCTGTAACGGCGAGGTGCAGGAACTTAAGGGGGCCCCACAGCGACTAGCGAGCTACATGGAGCGCTTGGAGGAAAAGCAAAAGAAGATCAACGACATCATGCTCGAGATGAATCCGAGCGAGTAACTCTAGGCAAGGGCCCTCTCAGCAACCATGCCGAAGCATACCAAACTGCCACAGAGGAGGTGCTGGATCGCCAAAGAGCAGATATCAGGCTTGATATTGAGTGATGCGTGGGAACCAAGCATGCGTAACTCAGTCCAACAAGAATTGATTTAATGATGTATTTATCTCTTTAAATGTATTGAAAGGGAGCTTGCGGTGTTGACGGGCCTTATGTAATTGTAGGCTCAAGCCGTGGCTTCCCATGGGGTCGCCAGTGGTTTCCCAGCGGGAAATCCTATGTCATCAGATGAAGTGAGCAAATTGATAACAGTTACCGGCTGACTGCACGTGGTGGAAGAAGCTGTCCAGTGTCAAGCAGTGTCAAGATCATGCCTCGGGATTGATGGTGAGGTCATACCAAGAGGAAGTCAAAATAGGTAAGGACGACACGGGGCTGATAGGGCGCCGTTGCGACAACGGACGGCACGGTTTTTCCACTAACTAAGGACGGAAGCAGCTCCGCATGCCCACTGGGTAGGCTATGTAAATAGGTAGCTAGCGTGTATAAGTAAGATCACTAATGGTAATAACTAAGGGTGATATATGGCACCGGACCACCCATTCACCGGCACTTCCTTTGAGGTAATTCATCTATACCGCTGTATGCCGTAAATTGTGCCCAAGACCCAATTCGAATACTGGAAAAGGTGGCGTGGATTGAGACCTGTAGAATGCATTGACTAGACTTGAAAACGTCAGACAAGTTTCCAAGCAATTCGGGGAGGGGAGGGGGGACCAGAAATCATGCTATATGTATTTACCAACTACCTGTCGACACCTTCCTTGTCCGAAAGCCTTGTTTTATACCCAACTCGTCCCCAGACTACCTAGCGTAGGTAACCATCCATCTCCTCCCCTACCTACAGTCAGGACTTTTCAAGATTCGCATCAGCCTGGCGCATCACCACTTCGGCATGCGGCACCTTGATGGCAACACTTGACTTCACTCATCATGATAAACCCAACATCTCAGCCAACCATCTAACAACGCGGGTTTAGCTCAGTTGGGAGAGCGTCAGACTGAAGTCCACTTCACTCATAAATCTGAAGGTCGTGTGTTCGATCCACACAAACCGCAAGAGCCTCTCTTTTTGCTGTTTTTTTTTTTCTTGACTGTTTTCGTAGTATGTGGAGTTGTGGTCGAAACCAAAATGGAGGAAGGCGCAGTCAGTCAGGGGGCAAAGCAGGGGCCATCCTTTTCTCTATCTTTTGTTTTTCCCTCGTCTTTTCTCTCTGTGATTTGAGCACTGTGGACATGACTCGCGTGTAAGTCAGCGATCTTGGTGGGGCATGTCTCTTGCCCAAGTCCCAAAGAGGATAGAAATGAAAAGGTCAAGTTGGTCGGACTGTGAACTGCCCGTGCGTGAGTGCGAGCTTGTTGATAATACCCTCTAGTAGATAGGCCCCGCGCAAGCGCTTTCACCAGTTGAGGGCAATATGGGACGCATGACTTTATTTACCCGGTTGAACCGGACTTTGAAGAGCTTTGGTTCCAACGTATAGCCTCTTGGCGGGTAGAAAGCGATATATGTAAGCCGCAGCACCGTTGTTGAAAAGCTTGAAGAGGAAGAGGATGTGAAGTACCTTGATGGTCATAAGAGTACCGTCGTTAGGTAGTCGTCTTTTTGGCGCAGCACGTGGGTGGTAGCTTGGAGATCTAGTGAAGCAGGATACCTATACGAACGTTCACTTACCAATATCGTAAGCTGTAACCGCTTGTCGAGCTTCCTTCTACATATATCGTCGCTGCGGTATGTTACGCAGTCCGCGTGGCTTCTTCCTTGCAACAAGAGGGCACTTAACAAGAGCATGAAAGGCTTGTGAGTTCGAGAATCTCTGATGAGATACCCCTTCGTTGTAAGCCAGAAGAATTCGATAGAGGTAGCGATGCCAACTAGACGCTGGGCTAGTGGTACTGATTCGTGCGACCACCTATACGACCAGTGATCAGCGGAAACGCGAATGGGTGAAGAGGTACTGATGTATGGGTAATAGGGACATTGGGTTAGTGGGCGACTGCTCTGGAAGGTCCATTCTTTTCTTGTTGCTGTTCGCCTGGCCAGGCTTCATGCTCTTTAGCCTTTGGAACTGTAAAAGGCAAGGCAAGGTGATTAGCCGTCCACTCCTTCATTAGCATAGCATATGATATGAAAGAAGTTGTAGCCACACCGCTAGATGGAAGTACAAGGCCAGAGGTTGCCATTCTCAGGTCTCCTTCATTGTAAGGAAAAGAGGGAAAACGGCACACAAGACACGAAACCAAAAAAAGAAACAAAAAAGCGAGAAAAGGAAATAAGATCGCCAACTTGAGCGAATTGGAGATCATTGAATTTGACAAGAGTGGGATTCGAACCCACGCCCTTTCGGACCACGGATGTTTCAGATTAAGGGTTTACCTTAACGTGGCGCCTTAGACCGCTCGGCCATCTTGCCTTTTTGCTGAATTTTTGTCAATTCCTTCTGATTCTAACATCGGCTCCTTTTCGCGGTCCATACGATCTGCCATTTTACTCCTTGATGCGGTCCTCCTCTTCACCCTTCCCACCCTCATAAACCTGTCTAATGAACCTCTCGGCCTCTTGAATAATATGCACACTTTGATCCACGCTAGGCGAGCTCGGATCTCCTTGCACTTTCTGCCATTCTACTAACAATTCCCTCAAGTGGCTTCCCGCTTGGAGTATCTCGGGCCCGATGAGGTCTCTGAGCGAAAGGATCCGGCAGGCGGCTAGCAAAACGAGCATTGCGCCTGCCATTCTATTTTTCTCCGTGTTAGGACTAGATCCACATCCAATCATGGGAGGAAATAATACAAAAAAAAGACAAAGAAGAGGAGAGCGACGCACGAAAGTGAACAGATCCACGTATCAACTAATAAGGTCTGGGAAAACCCCCTGAGGTTCAAGATGTGAAGCAAACAAGCATCCAGACATGCCTTGCAGTTTGCTAGGACCTCGTGTTCTGCTAGCTGTATGTTCATGGCTAACGAGGTAGTGGTACTGTTCACGCCGACAGCCGTGCTGCTTGCTGGAACGGAGGCCAGGGGACCTCGGATACCATGAGATCTACCGGTTGTTGCAACTGGGCTTGTAACAGGGCCGGGGCTGGCGTTGGAACTGCTTAGCATCCACATAAGATATCTGTTAGAGAAGGTTAGTGGCTTGGTACCTTCCAGGCTTGGTTGATGGTAGCAAACGAGCTGTAACTTACGGCCGGTAGATAACACTCTTACAAGTGAGATACCTTTGCCTCAGAAACCCCCCGTGCTCCGTCTTTACTCCGATGAGTTTGTGCTTCGCACCGACTGGCGGCCACAAAATCTCGAAAGCGAAAGCTTCGGGCAGCACAGTCCTCCACTCATCCAACTGATGATCTAGCTCTTTCACAATGCCAGGGAACCGCTTATCATCCAAACTCGCGCCTGTTCCCCTCGCATACAGTAGCTGATGCACTCGGTTCAACAGCCTCCTCATCGAGATACAAGCCAAAAAGTACAAGGAGCTTTGCTCCTCCTCTTGGGCGTTCGAATGCGTGCTAAACCCTGCACCTGGTAGCAGAACGGAGGATTCAATACGAGCAATACCTGATGGCGGCAGGTTGGAGAGCTCAGCTAAATAATCAGATTCGAGGATGTAGCAGGACCAAAAGATGCGGCGGATACGTTCTTGATCTTCGGAAGTGGATTCTTGGGGAGAGTACGAAAGGAGAAGGAGACACTTGGTGGCTGCGGCGGAGATGTACTCCCATGCTTGAAGAGGACGGCGAAGGAAGGCGAAGTAAAGACTAAAGGTTGAGAAATCAAAGTTAGTCGGAAAACGAGCTGGAAAAGGTGGAGGGTGGCTAAGGCGTATTGAAGACAAAGACCCTCACGCTACAAGGAAAAGACACTGTGTTGCCACGGAGTTGACATCCATGTGAGCAACGTGGAGCTTCTTGAGCGCATTCTCAAAGTACATATCGCCCATTACACGATAGGTTGCTCTGCGTCTCTGTTCACCCTCAGGGAGGGCAGCGCCCTCCATCAAACCCGCCGTCACCTTGCTTGCACAACCCAGTGCCATTGCGAGTAAAGCAAGGCAAACGCGGAGCCCGTCGGCGTCTTCAAAGTTTTCGGTCGTGATAAGTGTCCGAGCATTTTGTAGCTGATCGCTTGACGTTATAGGATACCAGAAGTTGACGGCATGCTCGAAGGCATCCAAAATGCTGTCGACTTCTTCTTCTGTCATGTACGGATGGATGTTTCCTTTCTTTGTCCTTATGCGAGGGCAAGACTGCTCAAGGTGGAAGATGGAAGTGTAATCATTGCGAAAACTGGGAAAGACATCGAAATGGGGCCATTGTAATACTGACTCCGTTGTCGAAGTGTGCCGTGATTCGAGAACCGCATTCTCCAGATTGATAGCGTTGTCTGGCTCGTTTGGATGTGGACAAAGGGTAGGGCGAGGTGTAATGCGCAGGTCAGTTATGGAGCCCCCGGAGAAGCTCCCTCTACCAACTGACGAACCGACCGCGGGTGACAGCACAGGATGAGAAGAACTGCGGTTGATAAAGTGTGGCGATGCTGCCTAAAGGTATACATGAAGTGTCAGCACCGGAGGTACGACGAGTGAGCTGGGCAGCTGACAATGTTTGCATTCAACTCGTGAAGATACTTCTCAACACGCAACACCCCTTCCAGGATGAGATCGCTTTTTCCCCTCCTGTGGTTTGTCTGTCAGTCATTTGTCCGTTTCGTTCAGGAATGACAGGCGTGATGGTTTTGCTCACGAGTTGGCTTCGGATCCAAAAGTGCAGTCGTTTTCGGTTGCGACACAAGCCGCACATGGCAGGTTACCGTCACATCTATCATCAAGAAAGTCAGCGGCCTGGATTCCAGGTTTTAGAGACCTCCATCTACAGCGGCATGGCACCTTTGCAGGATGCACATGCAGGTAGTCAAGGGAACGCTAAGATGATTAACAAACCTTATTTTCCTGGACCGACACAGGTCACACTTGGATAGTAAGTTGCATAAGAGGATGGTTACTTTACGCAACATTCGGATTTTGGGGAAAAGCAAAACTCACTGCGTGGGATGTTCTGAGCCGCTTCCTTAATGGCCCGCTACTGGTGGCGTTCTCCATGGCCATCTTGCATAACCATGATCATTACTTCCATGTAGAATCGGCGTTGAAGGCTATCAACATTATCAGCTCGATCCGCAGCGGTCTGATGGAAAAGGGCTGCTAATGAAGACCAGACGTTAAGAGGTGAAGAGGAGGAAAAGGGACGCAATGGCCCCCCCCCCCCCCCCCCCCCCCTGGCCCTGATATTGCGGGGAAAGCGGAGACTACAGAAACAATGGGGTCTGGGGTTGGGGATGATTGGGGGGATGGGAAGGGGGGGAGGGGGTAACTTACAGGAGCAGGATCTTCTGCCAGGCCCGGATCCATTCAATCCATACAGCCGTCGTGCTATACGAAAGCAGGAACTTCTCGTCCGGAATTTATCAGGCCATGACTCTTAGATGGACTCGCTCAACAATTTCATGATGAGCCAGGCTAGGCGCTTACGGCCCGTAGTTGAGTTTTGTAGAACAAACCCGAGTGTACTCTCTTACAACGACATCCACGTGTGAAAGTTGGGCTGGTGAAAACATTGATTGGCCATTCAACTCATGCGCTTAACCTCCTTCCAGTCACGCGCAAGTCCTACTGACTGAACTAGATGGTAACTTTCTCGTCGTCTGGCGCTCCCATGGTGTTCAGTACTGTCTGCGCACTCCTCTTTTCCAGGCTTTTCTTGACCGGATTAGGAGCCGAGAACACTTCCTCGAGTTCTTCAAGGGTGCGATCCTTCGTTTCAGGGAAATAAAAGAAGATCACCACACCTTCGATGAGGTCCCAAAACACAAAAACAAGATAAAAGTAGTACCCGATCTTTTCAAATGCAGGCCCTGAAGAATACTGGAGAACGACAGACGAGGCAGCGGATGCAAAATTTCCGACAGCAGTGCCTTTTGCTCGGGTAGCTGTGGGGAGCGTCTCGGCAATATACATGGATTGTAAGGCCGTCCATCCGAAAGAAAAGACAATGCCAAATAGGAAGATAAAGGCAATGGTGGTGTTAGCGGCAGCACGTTGGGATGGGGTAAGAGCCTCAGTGTCAGCGTCGTCAAGGTTACCAACGTGACCCGGCATTGCGAGTTTACTGGTACCCGTCATGATGGCGAAGCAGATGGAAGAGAAGACGATGGTGTAGAGCAGAAGAGGACGGCGGCCAACGACATCGGTCATGTGTGCTCCCGATACGGCGCCGATGAGCGACAAGGCCGGGTTGATACCGTTCAGTGCCAATACCTTGTGCTCGTCGGTAATACCGGCCGACTTGAGCATATTGACCAAGTAATAGGAGGACAAGCTATTGCCACTAAGTTGGCCAAAGCAGGCCATACCAAGGACGCAAATAAGGCGGCGACGGGCGGAATGAGTGTTCCAAAGCTCGTGATAATCGTACCACTTCTTGTCGGATGCCTCTGACGAGATCTGGTTGGACATCTCCTTGAGTTGCAGCTGTACCAGTGGATGGTCGAGCTGGCCTTCGCCGTGGTAGGTGGCCAGGATTTTGGCAGCTTCTTCGTACCTGTCTTGGGCCATGAGCCACCTGGGACTCTCGGGTAACCAAAAGACTCCCAAGCACACGATTCCGGAGGTGATCATTTGGCACCAGATGGGTATCCGCCACGCGTCTTCGTTGTTCTCGATATAGGAGCAACCATAGACGACCCACGAAGCGATAATAGAGCCAATGTACCAGGTCGTGTTATACAAGCCCGTCAGGGTGCCGCGCCACTTGGGGTGAGCCATCTCGCTGACATAGCAAGGGGCTGATACGCAACAGAAGCTGACGCCGAAACCGAGGACGAAGCGACCGCCTATGAACTGGGATTTGGTATGTGTTGTGGCTTGGACGCAAGTGCCAATGATAATGACCAGAGCACCTGTGAACATGCCCCAGCGAAGCCCGAACCAGTCGTTGACAGGGGCGGTGAAGAAAACGGCAGCAACACTGCCGATGTTATACATGGCGAAAACAAGGCCGGTTCCTGAGCCTGCAGTAGACCTGGAGGACCCCAAAAGGTTAGCTACCTCTAGTGTATCACTCATGGGTGTCTTGGCAGATGAACACATACATGTGGAAATAGGTCTGGTAGGCTTTCATGCCGTTCAAGCCTCCCATCAGACTTCCATCGTACCCATTGAGGCATCCGCAGAGGTAGGCACAAGCGAGGACAAGGTAAAGGCGGAACATGCTCTTGGACCAGGGCGAGTAATTTGTGTTGTCGACATCATGAGCCAGCTGGACAGTAACATCGGACTCTGGGAGGGCATCGTCGTGGTGGGCACCCATGGCCTCCTTCTCGTTCATGCTGCGTGCCATGTTGACTGGCTGGTGTGGAGTTATGCCGAAAAAGAGCAAGTCATCAGAGACACCTCTTCGAAGTGAAACGCGAAGACGTCAGTCATTGTGCCCTTTTATACCATGTTAACAAAGCGGTGATGGGCTCGCCCAATGTGCTTCTACCGTCCATGGGTCAGTCCAGGCTTCTTGAATTGGTGCAGCCCTGCATGCTGATTGATGTGGCTTTTGCATCTGTCAGCACCTTGAGGTTTCTAGGCTGCCATGTCGAAGGAGAACTGGGAGGGTGTGACTGCCAAGGGTGTGAATCATGCAATAACTACCTCTAGGGTTGGTCCGGGGCCCCAGACATCAGGTGTATCCGTCGTGATGGCACATCTGGGGGACAAATCTGGGGAAACGGTGACAGGGGCGGTCTCGGTCTCTTTTCTTCCGAACCTGTAGAGGTTGGACTCATGTCCGTATAGGTAGAGGTAGCGTAGGTACCCCTATTTATGGTGTGTGAAGACCGTGATGGCTAGGTACTCTGAACAACTGGATGCCCAGCAAATGACGAAACGGACGAGACATGGACCATGATTCTATTGGGGTACTGGTGGCTGGCAGTGTTGTCCAATCTGATCAAACAAAGGACTGAAAGTGAGACGAGCAAAGGCCTTGACAATGTGGCATTGTCGTACATACTGTAGAGATCATGAAAAAGAGAAGCAAAATTGCAAGTTGGAGAACAGAACTGAAGCGATCCCAAGGAGTCAAGTGCAGTGTTGAAGCCCCCAACCGCACCAACCAATCTCCTTCCACAATTGGGCCGGCTCCGACTTCCCCGACAGTTGAGCTTCCCCCGCATTGCCCCCAGCCATCCAACAGTTGAACCGATGTGCTCCTGGTGACGGGAAGGAGCTGTCTTTCTCTCATTTCTGCACTACAAACAACTGGACAAGGAAGCATTTTCCAACCTGACCACGCAGTCTGGCAGCGAGCTTGATTGGTACAAGATATGGCCTTCAAGAGAACATGAACATTTCAAAAGAAGAATGCGGGGTCACAGGGTCACAGTGTGCTGATTATGGTACGAGCCAAAACACCAGGGCAGAAACATTGAACTGCGGCGTTGCATTGGAAACGACGCTGATGACCAAAGACACCAAAACAACCTGACTGATCAGCCGGCTTCCACGATATGGCATGCCTCGGCTTGCTGAATGATAAACGCCTGGCCACTAGGCCGGCATTTCTCATTGCGCTCGAGATTTCTCTTCGATAACCCGGCGTCTTATCATTCCCTCTCTCCATCCATCCTTTTCTCCCAGGCCTCGAAGGCCAACCTCTACTGCAATCATGGCCTCCCGTTCTCGGGGCATCCCCCCTCAAGAGGTCGACGGCACACCCGACTACTACAATGAGTCTGTCTTCCGGCGCAACACTCTGCCTCCACGGACATACTACATTCCCAAGGATACCGCCCTCTCGCTCAATGGGCAATGGGACTTTCACTACGCCTCAAGTCCTTTAGCTGCTCCAGACCCGACCGCAGACAATGGCCAAAAACCGGCTGACAAGCACAAGGCAAAATACCAGTGGACGACCATTCAGGTTCCTGGCCATTGGCAACTGCAAGGCCACGGTATCCCGCACTACACCAACGTCCAATACCCATTTCCCGTATGTCCGCCCTTTGTGCCTTCGGAGAATCCCACTGGCACCTATCGTCGCTCCTTCTTCGTACCGGAAGCGTGCGAGACCGACCAGCTCCGCTTACGATTCGACGGTGTAGACAGTGCCTACCACATCTGGGTCAACGGTGTTCTCATTGGGTACGCTCAAGGTTCCAGGAACCCTTCCGAGTTTGACGTAACCGAATATGTCGACCGAACCGGTCCCAACCAGCTCGTTGTCAGGGTCTACCAATGGTCAGACGGCTCCTACATCGAAGACCAGGATCAGTGGTGGCTTTCGGGCATCTTTCGCGACGTACACCTCTTGTCCTTTTCCCAAAATCGCATCGAGGACTGGTTCTTACGGACCGATCTCGACGCCAAATACAAAAATGGAACACTCATTGCCGAGATCGATGTCAAAGCAGAGTCTCACTCGGTGGTAGAGGTCGAGGTCCTGGATCACAACAAAGAAATTGTGGGCGATGCAGGAAACTCGGGTGTTGGCAGTAGAAAGGTGATGCTCAAGATTCCGATCGACAATGTTGACCGATGGACAGCGGAAAGCCCGACTCTCTACACAGTCCGGATTAGCCATGAGGTGATCGATGTATCTGTCGAAGTGGTTGAACAAAGGGTCGGGTTTCGCAAGGTTGAGTTAAAGAACGGATTGATCTGTGTCAACGGGAAGCCCATCAGATTCCGCGGCGTCAATCGACATGACCATCACCCTTCCTTTGGACGTGCTGTACCGCTGGACTTGTTCAAGGAGGATCTCTTGCTTATGAAGAGACACAACATCAACGCGCTACGATGCAGCCATTACCCATCGCACCCAAAGCTTCTGGACCTTGCTGACGAGCTCGGTCTCTGGGTCATAGACGAGGCAGATCTCGAATGTCACGGATTCTACGATGCCATTGCCCGGCCCCTAGATATACCTGAAGAGGTAGATTACGAAGAGCGAAAGAAGCTTACTTTTGGTCATGCCGCCAAGTTTACAAGTGACAACCCGTCCTGGAAAGCAGCGTACCTGGATCGTATGGCCCAGCTCATACACAGGGACAAGAACCACGCCTCTGTCATTATCTGGTCCTTGGGTAACGAGGCTTTCTACGGCCAAAACCACAAAGCCATGTACGAGCTTGCGAAAGACATCGACCCTACAAGGCTAGTCCACTACGAAGGAGACCTTCATGCTGAGTCTGCAGACATGTTCTCATACATGTACCCATCCGTTGAGCGATTGATCAGGCTTTCCAAGACTGAGGGCGTTAAGTCTGATGGCACCTTTGAGAAGCCCATAGTGCTTTGCGAATACGCGCACGCAATGGGAAACGGACCTGGCTGGCTCGAGGATTACGAAGAGGCATTCCGCGCCTACCCTCGCCTCCAAGGTGGCTTCATATGGGAGTGGGCAAACCACGGTCTGTGGAAAGAAGACCCTGACGGAAAGTCCTATTATGCTTACGGCGGCGATTTCGGCGATGTTCCTAATGATGGGACGTTTGTCATGGACGGTCTTTTGTACAGCAGTCACAAGCCGACACCTGGGCTACTCGAGCTTCAGAAAGTGTATCAGCCTATCAAAGTCGACTTGATTGACTGCCGTAGTGCAAAGTGTAAGCTGAAAATCACAAACTCATACGACTTCATCTCAATCGATCATTTAGCCGCGACTTGGAAGGTTGAAGTCTTTGTGAAGACCACTAGGTAGGATCTTATCAACTTCCCCGTGACACACTTGACGTCGAGGCTCTAACAACCTAATCTGCATTTATCCAGTGCCGCCTTGCATAGCGCTGGCGTCTTGGAACTGCCACATATCCTCCCACGATCATCAAAGAACGTGGAGCTGGATGTAAGGCGACCATTGCCGTCACATCCACCCATGTGGTTGACCGTCTCATTCCGCCTGAAAAGCTCGACAGCTTGGGCGAAAGAGGGACTGGAAGTGGCTTGGGCTCAATTTGAGCTTGAGTCTGATGATGGGATGTACCACGGTCTATCAGATTTTCTAGAACCGTCGAATCTTCGGCTCCGAATCGAATCATCTGGCACTATAACCACCATTACGGGGCATAACTTCACCGTCAATTTCAACAATGCCCAAGGCCATATAACCAACTGGACAGCTAGCGGTGCTCCTCTCCTCGAACCCAATCCGTCAACTGGCGCGGCCCTTATCCCATCTTTCTGGCGTCCACCCACCGATAATGATCATCCCATTTCCCTCCCGTACTGGAAGCGCTTCGGTGTCCATGCCATGACTAGCCAGCTCCGCTTCTTCGACGTTACTGCCACGGCTGAGACGGTCGTAATCACAACAACGACATTCCATTCCCCACCAGTTCTCTCGTGGGGATACTTTGCCGATACAATCTACGAAATCTCTACCACTGGCGAAATTGGCATTTCGATAACCCTGAAACCTCAGTCTTCTGACCACGTCAACACCCTTCCTGCCCACATCCCTCGTGTGGGTCTCGATCTCCATCTTTCGCGCCGTCTCGATGCTGTGAAGTGGTTCGGCCTAGGACCGGGAGAATCCTATCCTGATAAGCGCACTGCACAGCGCCTCGGCATTTGGTCTGTCGACCACGTCGCCGATATTCAGACCCCTTATGAAGTACCGCAAGAGAACGGCAACCGCATGGGGACGAGGTGGGTAACCATCCGTGAGCCTCAGGGGGCAGGGCTACGGGCTACAGCAGGGGTCGGTGAGTGGTCTGATAACTGCGAAAGGAACTTCAGCTTCGTAGCGACGAGACATAGCGCGAAAGCTTTAGAAGAGGCAAAACATCCCTGCGATCTCGTGGAAGAGGATGCTACGCTGTTGAGACTTGACGCAAAGGTATCGGGTGTGGGCACGGCAGCTTGCGGGCCTGGTGTGAGGGAGGATTTGCTCGTCAAGGTTGAGGAGATGAAGTTCTCATTTGAGTTGGAGCCTTTGATTTGAAGGGGATGCATCCATCTCGTACAACCTCCACTAAGAGGAGGGGCACAGGTACGGACGTATGCTGCTTCTGATTAGTACCTACTGTCGGGCGCTTAGAGAGGGATGGCGTTTTGCAGAGTTTCTCTGGTACTCTATCGTATTCCAGAACAAAAGCACTACCATCACACGTCTTGTTGAATCACGATCCCCAAACTCAGTCCCACGTGTCCTTTAACAACTGTGCAGCTCTAACACAAGAAAAGAGACCTCGAGGAGAGGAGATGAACACCAATTTGATATCCCCAATCTCATGGGTTACAAGACGCGGGGAAATGACAAAGTGAATGAAAGCGCTTCTGATCTGTATAACCGCAATGCACATTGCACACGACGATAGTACAGCATTGAGACACCATGCACGCTTCGACCCGTGGGGGGGAGGAGGTAAGGTAAGATAAAGTACCTTGCCTTGCGTCACGAATGTCAGGCAATGAACGCAGCAGATGTGTGCCATAACAACGCTGCAGGTCAATAGATTGTAACGACTGCCGGAAGAATGCAAGCAAGGTACAGTATCGCTACCGCAGGCAACAGTCAGCAAATAATGGCTTTCATCACCTACGTTCTTCACGCAAGCTAAAGTAACATGGGACATGACAAGACATCCATTGATCAGTAATGTGTCAAGCTTCAGGTCAGTCCAGCCCCGCTCGACACCTAATGCTCAGGAGACAGTAGTCGACAGTGACGTGGATAAAAGAGTAAGGAAATTAAAAAAAATAAAAAGGCGGAGAGGAAGCACAAGAACTATAAAGACATTCTTGAGGACTACTCTGTCCTACTTAGCCTATCAACAATGAGGAAACCGGAACATCAAAGGTGCGGCTGTAGGAAGTTGTTGGGATACACATAACAAAACTCCCAGTACCTAGGCACGGAAGGAATACAACAAGTAAACACCTCACTTTGTGCCACCACACCCACTTGGATCCAACCCAAGCTTTATGTACCACGACCAGCTATGTGGTTTCTTTGTGCCCCCTGGTTCGCATTAAATGATTATATTCGCTAGGCGGCCCCCGGAGCGGGGATCGGGCGGTGGAACGCTATGCCGCCATGTGCGCTCTCAACTGGGGTTTTGATCGGCATAATCGTCCCTATCATACGTTGACGGTTTCTCGTATTCGAGCGATAATGTTATACTTATATACATTTATATATATATATATATATATAACCCATGCTTGGTTGTTAATGCCGCGCACTTCTATCTGTAGCGCGTGGTGTGGCTGCTGTTGGCATTGCCGGCGCACATCATCTTGCAGCAAGCAGGAATGCCGCAGGTAGACGATAGAGTTGGCCTAAAGGTTTACGAATATCAACACGACCAACGACAGATTCGAGTCATCAAGAATGATATGTGAATTATCAAATGCCTAGATAACGTAGCCCGTACCCTCGCCGGGGAAACACCAATTTTCCAAGCACATCACGCCGCCCCTTCATGAAGTATATAACAAGAAAGCAAGATGGGAAGGACCACATTGAACCACCGTAAATCAGGCTGCCTACACAGCACCATCGATCATCGTCATGAATCGGAGACACAAGGTTTATATTCCGGAAACAGAACGTTTAGTCCTTGCCGCTGTAGCCGACCTTGATGTTGAGGGTGACCTGCTCACCGCTCTTGATGTTGAGGCCGACACCGTCCTCAGCCTCCATACCCTTGGTGTAGGCGTTGGTACCGAAGCCACCAGGGAGAATGGTGGAGCAGGTGTCGTGGCCGCAAATCTGGCAGCCGGGAACGTCCATACCGGCAGCCTGGGCAACGAGGGAAGAGCAGTCGGCACCAGACCAGCCACCGTTGCTGCTGTTCTCAAAGTCGAACTCGGCCCAGTTACCGGCAAACTGGCCGTTCGAGGTGGTGGGGACCTCCTCGGCAGAGAAAGCGCAGACACCCTGGGTGTTGGCGGCGGCGACGACGACCTGGGTCTCGCCAGGCTGGAGGGTGAAAACGAGCTGCTTGTTGGTAGCAACCTTGAACATGCCGTTGAGGCCGTGGTCGGCACCCATCTTGTTGCCGCAAACAACCTGGTAGGGCACGTCGGCAACGTTGGTGTAGAACATGCGGTTGTGGTACTTGTCGGCGATCTTCTTGGGGACCGTCATCAAGTTGGAGTTCCACTCGCAGCCGCTGGCGTCGCCAGTGTTGCCAGTGTACATGATCTGAGCGTAGGTAACGCGCTTGGAGTTCTTGTTCTCGCCGCAGAAGGGGATGTACTCATCATCGGAAGAGTCGTCCTCGGTAGCAGCAGCCGCAGAGGACTGGGCAGGCTCAGGAGCGGTGGTGCTGGAAGGAATGGCCACCGAGGAGGAGGTGGAGGTGGCGGCAGGGATGGGAATGGGGAGGTGCTTCTCGGCCTTGTAGAACTTGAGGTCGCGCTGCTGGTGAGCGGCGCGGTGAAGGTGGGCGTGGCCAGAAGGCATGGCCTGGGCGCCGAGGACGCCGGCAAGGACGAGGAGGCTGGTGATCTGCATCTTGTCGGTTGAATAGATGTTGGTCTAGTTGGAATGGATGGATGGCGCAAAGGATGCTGGGTATCTCGAAAAGACGCTGAAAGCTGGCTTGATAAATGTCTAGTCTATAGTGGTCGATTGAGACGAGGTGGCCGACGTGGTCTATGTTGTGCAATCAATCCAAGGAGTGTTGGTGTAGCGTGGGACCGTCGTCCGAATGAATGGCTGCGAGACTGGGAGATCTGCGCGGGAGTTGGGGAAAAAGAGTGTGGTGAAGCGCAACAAAGGAGGCGTTGTGCGTCGTTGTGTGTTGTTGGATGGAGGAGGAATGAAAATCGCGAGGGAGAAGAGGAGGGCGTCAAGAGGTTAAAAGAAACAAGAGAGCGAGCTGCCCCTGTGGTCCCTGCGGACAACAGACGGCGCCTGCAAGGGCACACACGTTCGCTGCAGGGACCGGCACACAGCGCAGTGCGACGTTGCCCGGGGCGCCGAAATGAGGGCCTGGCAGAATCGAACCCTGGCACCTGGAAGACTGGTCTGGACAGGTGGGTCGAGTGGGTCTTGAAGTCCCTGCCACTCGTCAGGGCGGTGATCGTCCCATCTCTCGTTTCTGAGTGGCCAGTGGTGACCCGCCGTCCACAACGTCTGCTCAGGTACCTGATGTTTTTGATTGGCTGGCCCCTTTGTGATCCCCCACCCAATTCGCCGGCAGTTCAGTGGAAACAATCAATGGAACTTTTCGTCGACGACGCACAAAGGCGTAACGCTGACTACTTGCACCTACGCAGCACCTTTGACCCTAAGAATAGGTTACGTTCAGCTTGCTAAAATCAAAGAAGCCATTGTTTCGCTCACGAGTGAATCCCCATTGTGACCCCATCCATCGGATTCTTTTCCCTTTCACAAGACAGGATGGTGTTTTTGGAGATTAGGTGCGCATGGGGACGGGAAAGTTCCGTTGCTCTGGCGTCAAGGATGGCAGCGCTAGCCCTGTTTCTCGAAGCCTGGTCGCGGTCGGGTGGTCTGAAACGAGATGAACGGAAACGGGGGCAATGCCACCCCCAGAGCTTTGGTCCCTAACACACGCTCGGATTAAATACCGCAAAATGTGTTAGGGAGCCCCTTGGTCAATTCATGGTTCATCCACAGTTTTATTAAAAGTGTAGTGTAATGCGAATTGGCGTTGGCGGGTCGTTCTTTGGTAGACTTGGCACCCCCCCCCCCCCCCCCCCCCCCCCCCATTGCCCCGTTTCGGACCCCGTGGGCTGATCGGGGCTATGCCGTAATTCTTCAAAGAACAAGCGCGCACCTCGAGGTCCTCACAGTGAAACGAGAAACAAACCGCGCCTGATGAAACTATTTGATCAAGGCATTGTGGTCACTGCCGGCTGACGACTGGCTGATGGTGGATCTTTGTCCAGCCATATTGACTAGGCCAATCCGTGCTAGTCTGGCGGTCTAGGGCTGCATCATGCGCCGACGGCGCCTCCTATATCTAGAAACTCGATGTTCAACATCTTGACCCCAAAACACACCAAACGAAATCACCTTGAACCTTGATCGATTTTCACCCCAGATAGAGAGCCTCAGGAGTATTGGCGCGCGTTCCAGACTTCCAGAACCGGATCACTCTTGGGTCCGAGATGATTGAAGATGACGACGCACTCAGCCGAAGCTTCCAAGAATACAAACCAATTGACATTTCGAATCCCCAGCGAATCGCGGTATCCATGGGATGATCTTGGGTGGCCATTGTCCCGTATTCAGTTAGCGAAGGGGGAAATGGAGGAATGCCGGTTCCCTCCCTGCTGTTGTCAAGGGGTCACTGCCACTGCCACAGTGTATGCCCCTGAGCAGTGATCATTCCCGAGTCTGGACTTCAAGTTGCGGTGGAAATGCTTCGGCCCTCACATGCTCTCTGTGCACGATCAAAGACAATAGATGAAGCCCCAAACATGGCGTATTCCATAACTTGCCGTCGACTGCACTGCTATAGACTGGAGGAGGTATAATGATGGCAGAGAAGCTCACGTGGGAAGTAGATGGAATGAATAACAACAAATGGTAAATTCCTTCCAACCGTGAGACTCTGATCAGAAGCTGGCAAGCACCTTACTAAATTGTTCAATCGGGTCCGTCCTATCTGCAACTGCAAAGTGCAAACAAGCCGAGCTATGCACAGACCACATGTGTGCATCAACTCCTGAAGGAAGCACAAGTGGAAGCCCTGCGGAACTCCCATCCACCTGCCGAGTGCAGTGGGTGGTGGAGCACGGCGACCCCGCGAACCTGAGACGCAGCGGATCTTTCCCCCGCCCCGCTCAACTAAACTTTTCCTGTCTTGCCATTGGAAACTTTCGGCCTTGCCCAACCACGTCCCTTCATTCCTTGCAAGAAGTTGCAAAAGGCGATTTCAGCAGTCAACAACCGTCCACGCAACCTGCTGTAGATGACTGAGACTGGTCGACCGGAAGCTCCGAATTCCCACTTTTCGCGATACTATAGTCCCTGAAACTGGGGGCCCGGCACTTCCGCATTACGCAAGCCTTCCTCTCCTCCGACTCACGTACCGAGAGCTTGCGCGTCGCTCGCGGCACGATATCGCATCGATAAACTTGTTCCACCGGGCCGATACCGTACGCACTAACCACGATCTCCCAGATCGAGCTTGGCCGACCCTACCCGAAGAAAACGACTGGGATACTATAAGCACAACCTGAACTTGGTGGACACTACACTAGGCAGGGGAATCAGGAGCAAAAATTCTCGACTCAGGTCCAGCTCCCCAGACAGGCCCCAGGGCGTTTGTTGTTGATCATTATTGGATACCATACCTCCCAATCTCGAGGTGTACTCGCTACTTGTCCGGTAGAGAGATTAGCCCGAGCCACGATACCCAGAGGTGTAGAGTGAGACGCTAGAACAAGCAGAACATACAAACACCCACCCACACCAGCTATGCCTCTTGATACTTCTGCTTACGGCCTCGCGCTGTTGCGCGTCGATGGCCGCAGGTGGAATGAGTTGCGTCGCATCCATGCCCAGATCCGCACCCAGGCCGCCGCCGATGGCTCCAGTTACCTCGAAATGGGCCACACCAAGGTTATGTGTGTCGTCAACGGACCCAGCGAGCCCGGTCCTCGGAGGGGAGCTACGTCGGGCGGTGGTGGTGGCGGTGGTCAGTCCAAGAACGCCGAGGTTGCTGTAAACATTGTCATTGCCGGGTTTAGCTCTGTTGATCGTAAGCGAAGGGGTAGAGGTGACAAGTAAGTCGACGACACCTAGGAATTGTTCCTAGCCAGTCCTAGCTACGGGCTACCAGTCTGTTACTGTTCGCATAACTAACCCATCATCCTTCCTTCTTCCGTCATCATAGGCACATCCTCGAACTCCAATCAACGATATCCCAGGCCCTCGCCGCCAGCCTACACACCCACCTCTTCCCGCACTCCACCATCAACATCTCCCTGCACGTGCTCTCGCAAGACGGCTCTTTGCTGGCCGCCCTCATCAACGCCGCTACGCTCGCCTGCGTCGACGCCGGCATTCCCATGACCGACTATGTCGCGGCCTGCACGGCCGGTTCTACGTCTACATATGCGGCCAACGACGAGGGTGCCGACCCGCTGCTGGACATGAACCACCAGGAGGAGCAGGAGCTGCCCGGCCTGACGGTGGCCACACTGGGCGACAGCGACCGCGTGGCGGTGCTGGTCTGCGAGAGCAGAGTGCAGGTGAGCCGCCTGGAGGGCATGTTGGCTGTGGGCGTGGACGGATGTAAGCAGGTGAGGGAGATCCTCGACAGGGTAGTGAGGGAGAAGGGGATAAAAATGATACAGGAGGGTACAGTGGAGAGGGGGGTTGGGTTGAACGACATGGAACTGGATTAAAGGCACACTACTTACTGGACCAAATGGTTTGGGTTCCGGGTCACAGAATCGAATACGGTACGGCAGGTAGCATCATAATGGGTTGGTGCAAAATGAATAAACAACATGACGAAGGTCACGACTATCAATGTAATCCAAGTACAGCTCATGGTCAGGCGAGCAACAAGGTCGTGTCTGTTAAACGTGCGCCAACTTTTGAAAGCGTTCTCCGAATCTGAGAGGTACCCCCAAAAAATTCCTTCAACTTTGGACCAGCCAATCACTGACGAGTCACAGCAAACTACGCTTTCACCAATCTCTCAAAGCTCATCATGACCACCGGCCGTCTCCGACCAGGCCTCAGGCGTCACCTCCTCCGCCTTACTCGACTCTTTCTTGTTCTTCTTCTCCTCTTCCTCCGTCGAAGGAGCCTCAACAACAATACCCTCTGGCAACTTTTTCTTGGTTCCCTCGCTCAACCTAATCGCATCAACCCACGCCTCCAACTTATCATGATCCGAGAAATCATCTGCCTCACCAACGGCGTCGTAGCGTCTCCACCATCCGCGACGGGCGTTGATGGCGATAATTTCAATGTCAGCATCCTCCTTGAGGCCAAGGGACTTGAGAAGGGAAGCGCCGGCGGGGTTGCTGTCGAGGGGCACTTCGTAAAAGGGGAAGAGTTTGTGTTGGCCGAGTGCGTATTTGAATGCTATTTCGGAGAGGTGGGTGAGGGCCTTTTGGGCTTTTTCATTGGGAGAGGAAACGAGGGCGAGAAGGCACGTGCTGGATTTGGACGTGAGGCATTCCTTGATGAGCTTTTCCGGGGTGTTGAGGGAGGGGATGGGAAGGGCGGTGTGGATTATTACGGGAGCCTCTTGGGTTGGGGCAGGGGTTTCGGTGGAGGTTTCGGAGGAGGAGGAGGATGACGAGGCGACCTTCTTGGAGTCTTTCGTTCCGTTCTTCTCACCACCGTTGGCCTTGCCGTTGGTCTTGCCGTTGGTCTTGCCGTTGGTCTTGCCATTAGCCTTGCCATTGGCAGGTGCTGGGTCGGGATTAGGCTGGGCTGCCTGGGAAAGGAACTCCACCATGGCAGCCTTCTTGATCTCGCCGTCGTAAACAATGCCAGGGGCATCACCGCCAGGCAGCAGGATCAGAGTAGGGAATTTGTCGACACCAAACGTGGATACTGCCTTGGACTGAGTGTTTCGCACCTGGCCGACGGGCATAACACCGAGGAATTCAATGGCGACGCTCTTCAGCAAGGGGGAGGTGGTGCCCTTGTCGGTGAAGAGAAGCGCTTTGGCTGTCTCGTTCTTGTCGCTCAGGAACTTGTCGAGATTCTTGTCGTCGACTTTCACGACGTGGTTGTTAATGCGCGAGACCACGGCGTCGACAATGGCGCTGGCGGTGCGCTGGCCTTGGTAGTCCTCCACAATGGGCTTGCCTTTCTTGGAAGGACGGACGATCTTCAGGGTTGGGAAGCCCTGCACGCCCATGCTGCCGCAGAAGGGCTTGTTGGCGTCATCGTCGCAGTTGACGGCGGCGACCTTGGCCAGGCCTTCGAGGTTCTTGGCGGCTTTTTCGTAGGCTGGCTTGAGGTTTTGGCAGTGGCCGCACCAGGGGGCGTAGAACTCGAGAATCTGCGCAGGAAATTGGTCAGATACATGCATTATTACTATGATTGATCTAGGATGTGGTCGGTTCAGGACTTACAGAGGTCTGGTTGCTATTGGCAATCAACCTATCGTAATCCTTTCCGTCAACCTGCAAGACTGGGGACTTTTTGGTATAAAGGCCGGCCTGGGCTCCCGGAAGCGCAGACAGGATACCGACTGCCAGAGCGCAGAGGGTGGGATGATGCATGATGCTATCAAGAAGGCGATGCTTTTATTTACTTGGTGACGGTGGTGGTATGTGTGGGGTTGATGGCTGGTGAGGTTTGTGGGGTTGGTGCTATAGTGTCATGAATGTACAATGGCAGATACGAATACAATAAGTGAGAACAAAGGAAGCTCTTTCGTGTGGGTGTCCAATCCCGTGTGAAGTATGGTGTCGTGTTTTTGAAACCCAAGGAAGCAACAACAAACAGACTGATTGAGATGAAAGGAAAAGCTGTCATCTTCCCAAGTTCGGCAAAAGAACACATTTCAACAGAAGCTGTGAAAGCTGGTGCCACATACAAATGAAGTCAGAAGCGTCCAGAATCACCAGGGGAGGAGCTGCGGTCCGGGAGCGCTTTCAGTGCTATCAAGCGCGCTATGACTGGATTGTGGCCCAAGCTCCAAGGCACATGGCTGGGCGGGATTGTGGGGAAGAAGACGCTAACAACTGAGTGGTGCCGCCTGCCGTAGAGACAGCCGCGGAAGATGACGCTACCTACCTGTACCTACTAGTGTAGTCCAGTCCATGTTCAACTGTCAACCCTCGGAGACTGGGAGATAACGACGAGCAGTCATTCCTCTCTTAGTTTCCCGGCTTGCACAACTTAGCCTCTCTCTGTACTATAGATCATCTTATCGGCATCATCCGAACGTACAGCCCATCCTGTTAGACGCCCAAACGCTGCCTATCGTCATGGCAGACAACATCACGATCCCCGCTGCCGTCAAGGCGGCCGATATCAACCTCTGGAAATGCGCGACAAAGGCCCTCCAGCTTCAATCAGTAAAACCGGAGATCGCGTATTGGTGTATGTACTAGATGCAAACGAAGCAAAGTACCCTCCAAGACAACTGGGGGCCGGCAGTGTCTGACTCTTGCAGGCAATTATTGGGTCGTCAACCAGATCCTCAACAGGGGACTCCACAAAGAAAATGACGAAATGATGACTTATACGATGGACTTGATGGGAAAGCTGGAACAGGCACGCTCTCTTCCGCCTCCCTTTACCACCTTCTCTTGCTGATGTCTTGCTGACTGTCGTTCCCGTCAGGCCAAAGCTGAGCACCCGAACGAAGATGCTTACACAGACGACGAGGTCGGCCAGGCCGTCGTCGACAGATTCGCACAGGAAACCCTTGATCGCGCCGAGCGAGTGGTCAAGGCAAACAAAGTGACACAGCAAACGGCCATGACGTTCGACGCCGCCGCGACCTTCTTTCATCTGGTCAACATCTGGGGCCCTCCCGACGAGGAGACGCAACAAAAGATAAAATACGCAAAATGGAACGCCGCACGCATCGCAAAGGCCATCAAGGAGGGCAAAGATCCTAACGAGTCCAACCCGAAACGCGAAGAACCCCAACTGCCGGCCTTGGACCCCAGTGATCCAGAAGTTCAGACACTAACCGGGGCGGTCGAAAAGACAACACCACCACCCCTTTCGGTCACAGTGGAGGAGGTCCCAGACAGAGACTTGCAGAGGACGGACGCTGCCGGCGTCTCTTTGCCAATCAGCCCAGCCTCGGCTGGCCCATCCCCGATTGCCGAAGCCGAACTCAAGTTGCCCGGTGTACCCAGTGGGCTTGCTGAGCCAGCACCGTCAACAGTCTCCTTCGACTCGGACACTCCAGTCTCAGCTCCCACACATAACCCTGTCAGCTACAGGCCTGAGCCCGATCTGCCATCCGCCCCCAGCGCACTCTCATCCTACCCTGATCATGATGTCTCGATGCCGGATGCGGGCGCTGCAGCTTGGACGCCGGAGGCTGATCGCCAGCCTCTTGCTCCGCCTGTCGTTCCTCCCACGTTTGCTCCCAGCGCACCATCAACAACTGCTGTGGCATCGCCACCTGTCAACCAGCCAACTGACTTTGTCTTCCAGAACCCAACCCCTCCAGCTGCCCAGGCTCCCACAGTTCCTAGTCTACAGCCAGTACCTCCCCCACTAGCCGTCTCTGCAGCCACTTATACCTCTTCCGAAGTTGCTGGAGGTTTCACGACCGACGAAGCTGCCATGGCCTCAGCCCAGAAGCACGCTAAGTGGGCTATTTCAGCATTGAACTTTGAAGACGTTCCTACGGCGGTAAAGGAGTTAAGGAAAGCGTTGGAGATGCTGGGTGCAGCGTAGTTGACTGATGTTACACCAGCTACGCAATGACCCTGATGGAGGTTTAGGTCATTCATTGCAGGCCCACTATACACGATCTCCGGGCCGGTCAGAACTCTATACTTGCTATCGAACCGTGTTCACCCTTAGAACCAGGGCGTTGGAATCGGCTTTTTTGGCGGCCGTTATGCATGTTCGGGCAAAAACGCCTGTGACACAATCGGATACTTGGCGTTTACCAGTGGAACACGGAAACATTCCAGAAGCAATTTTTCACAGGGCCGGACAAGGGGTATGTGTAACCGCCCAGTGACCGTTCGGCCGCATAAGGAGTCCTAGGCTAGTCTCGATCTGACAGCCTCCTGAGGGCTGGAATAATACATTGGGCACTTTGAAACGAGACAGCGAAGACACAATCTGCCGATTTCAAGGCAGGTCTGAGGGCTGGTACACAGTCCTTCGCATCGACTTTGACCAGATTGGGCGGAAGAGAGGCTGCAGAGAAAAGGTTTAGGCACCCCAGGGAGACTTTTTGATAGACGTGATGTTGCGAGGATGGAACTGTTGGTTATGTGTCAAAGTCAGGGGTAAACTAAGCGTGGAATTTTACTGGATATCGACATACCGACATGTGCACATTTTCGATGAGTGAGGATGATGGCTATGCAAACCGTTGGTGATGACCATCTTCATCAGCGTTCGCCATCTCGGTCAGTAGACATCATTTTGAAATTGGTATTGCGTGTTTTGCTTTTAGGTGATCGGTTTCGCTGAACACTTGTCGTCCTTATGTGGCGTATATAACCCGCTTCGTCCCGTGAGGATTTTAGGGGATTTTTCGTCCCAAATTATCTGTTCCCCCTTTATGGACAATACCAACTCGAGCCTTGCTACCCGCAAGTCTCAAGTCGGCATCTTGCAGATAATACCAGATACCCCGCCAGTCATAATCTACCGTTTCGGGTCCTTATTTCTCAATTTACGCCACAACATCAAATTTATCACCGAGGTTTCACATTTCTTCCACCGGGCTCTTCCCGTACAAAGTGCATTGTCCTTCTACGAAGCCTCCTTGAGGGTCGCTCCTAACCTCTTTCACAGGTCTTCAAGCCTCGAAATACAAGCTTTCTATCTCCCAGGCAACCAACTTCACCTTCGTTTACGCAACGCAAAAAGCAAGCCAAGCAAGACCCGCATTCAAGTCTCAAGATGCCTGAGGAAATCACCACCAGTAGTGGAAACTACACCTTCAGCAGTAGTGGCACTTCCGGCTCTTCTGGCTACGCCGGTTCGTCTTCCTCTGGCTCGTCCGGCTGTGGCTCAGGCGGCAGTGATGGCTGGAGACCCCGCAGCTACGCCCCTCTACCCATCTCCGGTGGTAGCGCTGCTGGCGGCGGTAGCGGCGGCGGTAGATGCACCGACAAGGCCAAAAGAAGGAGATAGACGATTGGAATGATGGGATACACAAATGCGGGATGGGCGGCGTGGAGAGTTTATGGGATTCCGACAACCTGACCTACGGCATTGGGACATGACTTTTCTTTTCTCTTCTCTGGCAAGGCAATACAACTTACCCGGCGGCATGCAGTTAGGTGAAGGAACCTTTTCACTTCATTGGTTATCTCTCTTTTGTCTCCCATTTTCCCTCCAACTCAGCTCTATATCAAAACTTCTTCGCGATGACATGGATATCGAAATTAAGGGAATAAGGTTCAGTGACTACAGCAGAGGCTTCGTTTAGGTGTGCATTAGTGATGGCTCTTGGTGTATGAAGCCTCCTTAAGAACCGCGCAAGGTTCTCCTCATTCAGCAGCTCCTCTTGAACATATCTGAGCAGTTCTCCTTCCCCTGATCGAAGAAAAACCTTCGTCACATTATAGGTAGTTTACGTGGAAACAGTTGTCGCATCTAATCTAGCCTCCATCAAATAAGCCAATCTGTGTCTTTCACAATAGAGGTATGGAAGATCTCACAAGCGCTGTGAAAGCAGACTGAACCTACCTCTTGACTAACTAACCTGATTGATCGTTACAAGACATACCGTGTGAACAGTTCCTCCCCCAAACCTAGAGGTAGTTTAATTTTTTTTTTTTTTTTTTTTTTTTTTTTTTTTTTTTTTTTTTTTTTTTTAACGTCAAGCACACCTAGCACACTTTCGGCCATGCAGCCATACCTGGTTGACGTTGCACATGGCCTTTTTAGGTGCCTAGAAATCGGGGACGGCTGGTATGCTGATATGGGGAATACAGTGAGTGACTGTCATCACGGGGGGCTGACGCGTCATTCATGTGGTCTAGACGTCAGGAAAGTAAGGCGCACGCTGCGCGCGGTGAGGTGAGCTGCACCGGTACAGCCTGCGTCTCTAAGACACACATAGCTGGCGGAAGAAATCTACATCTTTGCCGAGTAATACGTGCAGCAGGTCACGAACGGAGAATTTAATTGCAAATATACCTAGTCTTCAATCTTTGTTCACACAAGTGATGGCGTGTATATGACTGCCGTGGATGCTTGACAGATGCCGTCTGTACAATTTAACACGCGACCAGGTGAAGGGTAGACGGTGCAGATTGGTTTAAAAGTGATCCCGAATACTGGACTTTTACTTCTCTCAAGGCATCGGTTGAAGATGTGCGAGAGCCTCGTGCGCTGCAGGGCTGCGTCGCTGCGAGGATGAACAGCTTCAACGCCACCTCAATCATCAACATATGGATATGCGTTACCAACGATGCAAGTTCTTATAGATCTGCGTGCATATCTACCTCTAATTTACCTGTGTTCATGTTTGGTGTTCCCTGGTTCTATCACGGAACTGCTGCGAGTTACGAAGCGGTGGCCTGGACTTGAACGTTGTGGGTGCGCATCACAAAGAACGTGGTTCAGAAGAATGGAAGGAAACACCAGCGATGAACTCGATGGAAGTGTTGCGTGCTGCTGGAGGAAGAACAACATACCCACCGGGTAGGAGCCGAGGGGGCCCCTTTCGCAAGCAAACAGAAGGAACAGGATGGCCTCAACTCCTCACCATGGTAACTGTCACCAGTCTGTCCAGGCCCTCTGTCCAGGAAGGAAGGCACGCCATTATGTTGCCGAGCCCCAAAACATCAGACATCAGGCATCGACGGCTATACTACCCAAGTACCAGCACCAGCATCAATACAAGCACTGACTGCACCAGCTTCATTGCTTCAAGAACCATTGTTAGTTTCGGCATGAGGATAAGCATGATGATGAGCACCAACACGAACATGAAAACTACCAGACTACCAGACCATCAGACCACCACCACCACCACCACCTCCCACACCACATAGTCCCTGACTCGAGGTATATAGATTAGGTCGACAGACCTCACTTCAACCAACAACAGAGAAAAGTGCGGTTGGCGTAGTGGTCAACGCGTTCGCTCAGTAAACTGTTGTCCTAATAGAGTCCAACTTGGGTCTGCATAGTCAGTGCCCTTACAGCGGCCAGGGGAGAACATCTGACAGCGAAAGAACCCGGGTTCGAATCCCGGACCGCACATCTTCTTTTTCTTTCCCCCTTTTCTCTCCCTTCTTATTTTTAAATCCTTTTCTACTGGGGGTGGTAGGGACGGGGTTTCAGCGGGGGCTGGATGGAGGAGGAGGAGGAGCAGGAGGAGGGGGCAGAAGGTGCTTGGTACCATCAGAATGACAGATATTGGATGAGCATTCGCTAATGGCTTGTCAAGCTGGTACTGGAGTGGGTCTTGGGGAGGGAACGGCATCTCGGAGAAGGAAGTGAGGTTGGAGCGAGGACTGTTTCTGAGGCTCAAAGTATCTTGTAGCGAACAGTCTGTGGATGGCCCCACTTTAACCCTGGCTTGGAAGGTAACGGAGGCAGCAACTCGGACAAGACACTCGTTCTTTCCTTCAACATAATGTCACAGCACATCAGAAAAATTCTTGTCACAAGTCACTTCGGACGAACTATTTGCAAAATCATTCTTCATTGTGGCAATTCTAGTCGCGCTCAAGTTGACAACGCTGAGTGTCTCCACCCTACCACGCAATCGAATTCCCACCAAAAACCATCAATCACCACTGTGTCCAAATTTGGCTCATATTATACACAATAACGCTGCCAACGCTTGAAAATGTCTAGAAGTTTACGGCAATGTTGGCCAGTTGGCTTCCAGTTACATACCCGGTGCCTACGTTCTGCTAGGCTGCCCGGTACTCCCATCAGAATCTTGACATGCTTGTCCTTGCTGACCGTATTGACGCAGTTGTCCTGCCCGCATTGTCTTGTGCAATTTATTCGGGCGTATTGACTATGACCTTGGGCGTAGGCTTCATAAGCCTCGCGCTTCTACTCACTGGTGTTTCGGGGACGGCGGGGCTGGACATAGCCGCTGTCTCAGCCCGCTTTGCTGGTGGTTGATCTTTCGTTGAGTCATCGGCCGCGCACTCTGCCAGTGGGGTGATGGCATTGGTCTTCCTCCTTCCCATTCCCGTTTTTGTCCCTTTTGCTGCCCCCTGTCGCCTCTCGTTTTCCCCAGATTGCGTTTTACAATCTGGTTCCTTGGCTCCTCTGGTTTCCTCTGCTTTGCTCTTTGGTAATGCGGCTGCCGAGCGCAAGCCTTCCCCGTTTTCGCGCAGGTTCCTCGACTGCGGCCATGGAGTGTTTCCCTTCTTAGGGACTTCACGACCCTCTGCAGACTTATGTTGCGCTACTTGCTCCTCTCTCTCCTTTTCGTTCATGACATCACCAGAGGCGCCATCCTCCTTTCTACCGTCTGCATCCCCGAACTCATCTATATCCAGGGTAGGAAGCTGCGACCGTGGTGACTGTTCTTCCTGCCATTTCAAAATCTCAAGCGCAGCAGTAGCCACAGAAACAGCAATAGAACCAGACATAGGAGCAGAGAAGTTCTCACTTACAGAGTGGATATCCGCACCATCCGCTCCGCGCCTCTTACGTCCACTAAAAGACGTAATACTGAGATCACTTGGGCCGACAGTCGCTGAAAGGGAGTTTGTAGGTTGGTTGCGAGTGCCAGCGGAAGAGGTGGAGGGCAAGCCGGTGTTAGAGCCTGTGGTATATACAGCACCAGCAACAGGAGCACACCCAGGTCCCAAGCCACTATCACCGGGGCCAGCAGGTCCTGAAAGAGAACTCGAAGGTTGAATGTGAGGGTCTGCGGAAGGGGCCAAGGGAAAGCCAGTGTAGGGACTCGAGAGAGATCCAGCGCCAGAAACATGAACAGCATGCCCAGAGCCACCACCATTAGGACTATCAGTGGAAGTCAGTCGACACCAAAGGCTACCAGCCCTGAGCGATTGCTGAGCAGTCTCACTCTCTAGCTGCCTCAATATCTTGGTCGCTGGTCTCCCGGCACCAGGACGGGCGCCGCCTCTATTGTGAAGTTTCTTTCTTGGCGGCTCTTCTTGCTTTTCTGGTGGCGGAGAAAACGCCGCATTGCTGGAGCGTTTCTTTTCTGACTGCAGCGTGGTGGTGAAGCCGTGCGAAGCCGCTGCACGCACCTGCTCGTGCTCGTCGGCAGTAGATTGGCGCAGGAGTGGTTCCTGCGAGATTATGTCATTGTACATGGCTGGCCTTGTCAGCCTGGTGGTCCTCTGAGGTATTGGCGACACTCTTGGCGCATTTGACGGCGAGGCTTGGGTTACGGGCTGTGATGGTGTTTTGATGAGGGGGCCTTTCACTTGGCTATGAGTTTGGGATTGGTCTGTTTCGACAGCAGTCGCCGAGGTTTGACGAAAGACAGAGGTTGGAGGTCTGGGAGACCTTGAAAACCTTATCCTCAAAGCAGTAGTCGGATCGGTTTTCACAAGGGCTTGGCGGACCGAGAATTGAGTGTTGTTGCCGGCGATATTGAGAAAGCTTGGCTCGCTGAGATTGGGTCTGAGTTCCGTCGCCATTACGGTCTCGATGTTGCCATCGTGAGACACGGTGTTGCCCAGTACGGAATTGGCGGCAACAGGCGAAGATTCAGGCAGCAGCAAGACTATGTCCCTGACAGGATCATAGAAGGCACCCATCCTTGCCCTGCTCTGTACCTCTTGTGCTGACGGTTGCTGATGTGGAGGAGTCATAGCCAAGCTACCCCCATCAATCAAGCGATGTGATGGTAGTTCAGCTCTCTCTTGGAAAGACCGTGCGCCACGCAGATGGCTGGTTTGCTCTTGACGCAAGTTTTCCACCAGCGGGTTGCTGTCCGAGAGCTCCATGGGAGTCGCCTGTGCTTGACTGTTGTTTGTACTTGCTACGAACCTTGCGGGGTGAGCGAAGTTCAAGTTCGGCGGAAGGACATGGAGGCTGCTTGGAAGTTCTTGGTTTACGTGGCGCAGCGTGAATCAAGCAAGGTCCTTCTCGTGCGCGAGTGATTGTTGTTGCCTGTTCAAAGGTTTAGCGAAGGCTATAGATACTAAGATTAAGGTGGATGATGGGTGCGGTTTAACGTACTGAAAGCAAGGTGAAATATGGAACACTGGTGTCCATAAAGGTGAAGACGATCTGACTCGCGGCAGGATAGAAGATACCGGAAGAGGTAGAGATTTGTGGTTGAGTGTTGTGTGCCGACTGAAGATGCAGCAATCGGACCAAGAAAGGTGTAAAGAGGTTGTGGCTTGAGGTCGCGCTCACAGCTTGGAAGTTCCGCGCAACTAAAGTCTACTACCCCAGGATAGCGGCGGAAACCACGAGAGAGAAGTAGATGAAGAGGGGACTAGGAGAAGGTTGTTAGAAGGTGAAAGACGCAATGTTTATTTCAGTAAGGCTGGACAGGTTCTCTGGCTCGTAATTTCCTTCGCAAAAAAGGGTAGGTACGCGCTACTGTAGTTTGGAGTAGAATACCGGGATTAGGAATGTTGGTGATGAGTTTTTGTGGAGGAATATTGTGCGCGCACTGAAGTAGGGCAAAAGAATACCTAGGTAGGTAGATGAAGAGTTCGCAAGCCTTTAATCAACCAAGTGCATGATGAATATTCCTGCGGCAGCGGGCATACTCAATATTTCCACTTGGATTGTAGGTATATATAGATATAGGAACATGAAGCAAGCAAATACGAGCAGGAGCAGTAACAGGCAGGCTTCGCGTCGCAGACAATAATGCATTACAGATGCGTGTCTAACATAGCCGCAGGTTGCTACACCTTAGCTGGTCTTCATCCTCGATGAATTACCTAGGTAGACGAAGCTGGTTGATAAACTCGAAAGTGTTCCTACTTTAGCTGGAGATGGGGGTGCAAGAAGCGCATTCTTCAAGTCGCAAGATGAAGGGCCCTTTTTTGGAGGAGATAAAGCTCAGAAGGGCGACTTTAGGTAGGTATCGGCCAGGTAGGACTTTAGCAGCCGGAGGTCGTGCAAGGTCGTCTCCAGAGGACAACGCTCTTTTAGTTCAACTTGAGATGAAAGTGATGTCTGCTATTAGCGGTCTCTGTGTACATAATAAATCCTGCTCAAGGTTCGGATCCGGTACAAATACCCCCCTTGAAGTCGACCTGTCAAGGTCGTGCACCGCTGAGTGTAGCTTACACAACTTTGGACTATTGTATCGGCTCTTGAAATTATTTTGACAACTCTAGAGGTACATATCATGAACCACATGTGGCGATTTCGCAAGGAGTCATCGGTGTTTCTCTTCATCCTTTATGTTAGGCCTATTAATTTACCTGAGCTGCATGTACTCTACCCCTACAATGCAGAATTCCTTCCAACGATCATCATCTCGTCGGTGGTGATATCGATAATAGCAGCCACATGAGCACATATGTCAAGATCGCGATTCATACGCCCCTGAATAATTAGGTTGTGCTTGGATGTCCGTCACGGGTCTTCCATAGAGGTATCTTCAGGTGCCTCTATCTAACGCAACTTCCCGAGTTATCAAGACAGCCATTCGCATGGTTCATGCAGGACACAAACTTGGAGAACCAAGCGAAACCAAGCATGTCATTTGCCCCTCCTTCAAGTAGCCACGCACCCAAACAAGCCAATTCCATGCATAGGTGCATACTCGCATACATGTTCCCGATCGAGCGGCTCAGGCGCTCAGGTCAAGTCGCCCTGACATCTCGGCCGTTTTTCGAACATGTCTTGGCCCCTTTTCCTCCTTCCCACATTAGGCTTTGCAGCTGGCCAAACTAGGCCGACCACCCAGCATGCCGCGCATCACCCGTTCCCATCACACCTATCCTGCCATGTAAACCAACCGCAAGGTTTGGGAACCAGTCGCACGTCACCCATCTTTGTCAGGAGTTTTGGGGATCAATTCAACATCATTAACGCGTGTGTCCGTCTGCGCCAGGCCTGGCCCAATCTAAAGTGACGTTTGCAGTTGTTCCAGAATTACCCCGGAGGGACACACCCCTGTTTCAGCCTTCCCGGTCTTGGAGCTCTCACCCGAAGCTATTTGAGCGGGAGACGTGCTCAATGTGATGATACCTTTTGAGTTTGGCATTACTTCATATAGGACGAGTCTCCCAACCCAACTTACCTTTAAACGTCGGTTCTCGTTCATTTCTTGGACAAATGCTGTAGGCTTGCATCATTCTCCTCCCTGAAAGGAAAAATCCATTCACTTTCTCACTCCATCAAAGAATAACACACGCCACTACAGCAGCTCTCACTCAACTTGTCAGCCACATATCACTTCGGCCAGTCCATGCAAAAAACAGCAGCTAGTTGGGTAAAGGGCTAGTGACATCACCTCAAAATCACCAACATATCCCAGCCCAGGGGCAAGCAAACACCACAAAACTGTGTAGAAGACGCAGGAGCCTGCAAACTTCACCAGACTACAATGAGACTCAAGACTCTCTTCAAAGACCGTCGCCCTTTCTCATTCGCCTCCAAATCAACCACCACCACCACCACCACCTCCTCCTCCTCCTCCCCCTCCTCAACCCCCACCTCCACCTCCGCCCCGGCCTCCCCATCAACTTCCTCAAGCGCCTCTCCTTCGGCATTATTCCGCAGAATGTCCATCAAAATCCAAGAACAGCTTCCGTCAAAGGGCATCCAAGTATCCGCCTACATCGCCCCCACCGTTGCCTCCTGGGGAACATGCAGCATCACTTTGAGCGTGCCCGGCGAGACCGTCGTCTTCCAATCCAGTCCCCCTTCATCGAGAGCAGCGCCCAGTCAGCAGCCATTCTTCTCCCGCGCCATCGAAGTGGAAGCCCGCAACATCCCCTCCCTCTTTGACAAAAAGGGTCGCTTTTCATTCCGCGTCAATTTAGCCTTGGGCCAAAACAACAACAACAACATGTTGATAACAGAGCAATGGATCGACGTCAACGCCGTCACTGGTCTAGCAACGGGGGGAACAATGGACAGTATCGCTTCGACGCCGTCCATTTTTGCGTGGGTGGATCCCGAGGGTACCACACCCAAACGAAGAGAAGCGGTGGTGACATATGGGTTTTACGAATCCGGGCCCGCGGGGCAGGATATCTTGCCGAAACGACATCAGTGCTACATTACCGTTTCCGCTGCCGGCAGTCGATGGATGGAAGACATGATCCCCCCTGGCTCATGGCAGGCAAACCGAAGATTCCGAAGACTGGTCCTGCCCAGCGCGCACGACGCGGGGATGAACAGCATGGCGAGCAGCTCCAAGTTGCTAAGCAAGATGGGCGGTGCGGTGGTGGGCACGCTGGTGCACGATAACCGCATCATGGCGGAGATTGCCAATGCGATTTCGGGACCCGCGATAGCGCTGATTGCGCCGAATATCATCTTTAGTCTCGCCATGACGCAAAAAGATAGTCTGGATGCAATGTTACGGATTGGCGCCAGGTACTTTGAGTTTCGCCCGGCGTACTGTCATGCGGCGGTGAGGTCGGCGATGCAGAAGGGCAAGGATGGGTTACCCGACAAGTTGTATTTCCAGCATGGCGCGATCCCGGGCATGGGATATGATGTATTTTTGGCGGATGTGGTAGCATTCTTGCTGGCGCATCAGGAGGAAATTGTGGTGGTGCAGCTGAGGTGGGATGGCGTGCCGAATGAATGTGTGAGGCCGTCGGATCAGGATAAGCGGGAGTACCTTGACCAAGCGTTGAAGAAGGCGGAGGATCGGATAGTGGCTGGGAACGAGAATGACCTGAGACACGCAACGATTGCGGAGTTGAGGAGGGATAAGAAGAGGCTGATCATGATGGAGAGCGTGGATAGCTTGTCGACGTATACGGATCAAGGAAATGCCACAATGGATGGTCAGAGCATTGTTGATGCCTTCCCGAGGATACTCGCCGAGAATAACTGGAGAGGCAAGGCTTTCATCAACATCCAGTGCCAGGCGACGGCGACGAATATTCCAAAGGCCGTGGCATATTCAGTTCTGGCCGCGGGGACGACATCGAGCTGTATCCTGGCGACGAAGGCAGCCTGTGATTCCAAAACGTTACCGTGGTGTAGGGATAACGTTCTGAGGACGTGTGGGTACGACACACTTGTCGTTATGATGAACGATTTTATTGACGGAGCGACGGCGGATGTTGCATTCCAACTCAGCAAGCAGAGACTGCTGGCATAACTCCCATGTCGATGTTCAAGGGGGCAAAATCATCGAGAACTTGTAGTTGTTCTAGCGACATTTCCATCGGACGGGTGAATTAGAGGATGGTGTAAACTGTCGGTCTGCTACGATGAGCTTCAACTGGATCATCAACACTTGCTTGATATAAACATTTTCTTATGAATCTCCTCTTTCCGCAGAAAGTCCATAGGGTACGGTGACAGCTTAGGATTATGGGCGTTGATCCTTTACCCACGACTGTGCCACCAACCGAGTGCAAACTGCTGTTTAGCCCGTACTGTTGATAGACCTTCCCTGCACGTCTTGACGATCTTAACGGCCGATCCTTGTGAAGAAATGAGAGCAGGAAAAGGCCAAGTTGTTGTTATTCTCGCCTTACCATCCTCCGGCCACAAAGCAAGAATGACAGAGTTCAAAGGATATCGAGAAGTCCACATGCATGGAGAGACGAGTGTAAGATGAGCAACGCATGCTTCAGGACCAGTATCCTGCTTCCCGTTACACATCATGAGGTAAGACGCGGAGAAGCCGACTTTGTTTGAAACTGGCCAACAAGGATAAAGTGAGCCAAGTCAAGAGCTAAAAGTCTTGATGTCTGAGCTGTGATTGAGATGGGACTCAGTCGGGAGGGAAGCCAGACTGCAACGCCGTGTTGGTGATCTTGTTATGGAGGGAGCCAAGGGTTACCCGGCAAGACTGCAGCAGCAACTGAAGAGCGTGAGTATCACATATGAACTGCTTTTGCACACTGTAGAAGCGGATAAAGTCGAGTCATGCACGTGTATCACTGGATACAGTTTGCTAAGTTATTCCACAGCAACCTTCAGATGGGACGCCAAATCAGAAGTTTGAAACGAATCTTCATACCACCGCCGCTAGGTAAACATCAAGTCTCTCTGGCAGTCGGCAGGCCGGCGCCTCGGATCTGGATAACTGTCTGGCGATAAACTGACAAAAAGAGACGAATGTCTCACCACGGTGGGCGACTGACGTCGAGGTGTTGATAACGGGCAAGGTCATCTTGATTAGCTCGGAGGGATCCGGCAGAGAGATTCCGCAAAACCGTGTGTCGGCGAGGGAGATTCGGCCCATTAAGGAGCAGCCAAGCCGGGGCCTACCATAGTAATAGTGGTACTCGGGCTTGGCTTGTCGATCGCGCATGCGGCGCCACCCAGTTTGCCGAGAACCCGGTGGTTGAGGTCAATTGTCCTCGAAGCCAAGCTGAGGCACCGAACAAATGCTTGCAAGGAGGGTCCGGCGATGGCTGCCATACTACCCGTTCCGACGACATGATTCGGCACGGCCTCGTCTTATCGTTATCACGCATTTGACGACCAACGGGTCAAGGGTGCCCATGACTCGTCTCCGTAGGCCAAGGCCGCTCCCGTATGATGAAGCATTTTTTGTGTTTTTGCGCGGGATCCGGGCGTTTCTCACTTGCATGCCAAATGCGACAAAACAGGACCGCATACCGTGGTGTCGCCGAATTCGATCATATTCTTGGCGAGTCAGCAAGTTAAGGACGCTTCGTTTGCAGCGCCAGCTCCGGTTGCGCGGGCGGCCGGTGGGGGGTTCGGTGGCAGGACGGGAAGGTGGGAGAGGCGGTAAGCGGCATGTGTGGCGGACCGGAACATCGACGGGTCCATGAATGGCTCTGCCAGATTCGGGTTCATGTACCCAGAAATCAGTGACACGGGGGCTGGCTATCAAAGCTCGATAGTTTGCCAGAAACTGGAGTGAGGACTGCTGGAAAATAAAAGGGTTTGTCAAGTGTTATGATTTGTGAAGGTCTGTGTCGGTGTATACACCGATGTGGCACATCCACCCGCCGTTGCCTGACTACTCATCACAGTCGCCATTCTCCTGAAGATTATGATCAAATGCTTGGCTTCCAAGGATGGGGATTTATAGGGTGGGAACGTTGGTCGGTGAAGTATGTACGTAGCAGTAGCAGAGATAATGGCATTTACGTGCGTACCTTTGTAATTGTAAAACTACTTGGTTTGGTGTTTTCTTGTTCGGATTTGTTGCTTGCTCGGGCGATGGGATCGTCAGGGCCAACCAACATGGTTGGGGTAATGATAAGCCATTGATTAACACCCAAGAGTGGAAAACCGACGCTCCGGCTGCGAGTATCGACAGATGGTTTGAGTGATTAAGTCTGTTGCCCGCCGACAGTGTTGCCGAACACAAGACGTCCAGAGTGGAAATGGCGATTCCTGGCCAAACCCACAAAGAAGTCTCTTTTCACTCCACTCGTTTTCCCCCAGCCTCTATCCCGCCCCCTGGTTGTACAATACACAGTAGTGCAAAACTTGCGGACTGGCGGTGGCGCACGTGTGTTGGCCCTTTTCCCCTCATTTCCCCCAGACGGGACCCTTTCAGCCCCAGACGACAGGATCGATTCTGGGGAAGCCTGCGAGAGCCGGTCCCAACAGCGGTAAGAGGGTCCCGTGATAGTTGCACTTTCTCGGGGTGCATGTGTCGGAATGGTCCCTAGTGGTTCAACGTTGGCATCGATGGAAGCCATCGCGGAAATTTCCAATGTTCGAGACCTGAAGCTACCCGTCCGTAGTGTAGACACAGACGCTTGGTTTGTCGGCTGCCTCTTCTGGCACTCTGCAGCCGACGGTTGGGCCATGGTCACTCTCTGGCGTGTGCGACATGCGGCGTCACATGAAAGGGAGGGAAAAATCGGGGTAAAGAGGGGGCGATCATCACGGAGGGTGGTCAAGCTGAGTGGTGCTGAGTGGTTGGAGACACGGACAATGCCCGAACAAGGGCCGAGAGCCCACAAAAAAGCAACGCGGTGGACGACCGTGAGCGACGCTGAGGGGTTACATGTCGAGTCGGGTGCTTCTCAGACTCCATTGCCGCGCTCCACTATGAGCATCAACGTTGCAGTGGTGCGGGTAAGGAACTGGAGAGAGGCGGGGAACAGGGCTGCGGGGGTGTGCCGCAGGGTGGTTGGAACTGTGTTGGAGGCCCGGCGGATTTTCATGAGCTTCGGGTGGACTGTGGAGTAAAAGGGGACCCTCGGTTTCAGGATTTGCTCTGACACCTGAAAGAGAGTCCTGTTTTTGTTGTTGGACGTTGGCGATGATGTTATCTATGTACCTAGCCAGCAGCGGCGGCAACAACAACAACAACAACAACAACAACAACAACAACAACAACAATAACAACAACAAAGACCTAGCGAGGTCTTGGTAGGTATCAGTGTAAAACAGATCTCGTTCGTTGCATGAGACAGAGTGACTTGAGTGCCCTTGGTCTGCCGACAGGCTGAGGTTTGAAGGGAGCGGGCGATGCGCCAATGGAAAGACAGTTGTCAAGTACTGTACTGAGTGCGGCAAGCTAGGTAAGTAATACGCTAGTCTACACTTGTACCACACCCACAGCATTTTTGGAAATGATTGAACAGCACCGCTTCCGTCTACATACTACACAGTCAAATCGTCACATTATAATTCGTCTCTTTTCGTCTCTTCCCAGGGACAGACAGGGGCAAGAGCGAGTCGGGCCAAAGCAGCCCGACAACAAAAGCTTCCTTGTCAAGGGCAACAACAAAGCCGGCAGCTCATTTGGTCAGTCCTGGGCTTTCTTGGCGGGTTCCATGTCATGAAAGCTGAGTAAGGGAAAAACAAAGTGATGGAATGCACGAATGCCCCACCAATGACCTCATATGCCCCCACGCTAGGTTGCAGTGGGACTTTATTTCTTTCTCCAGGCTTCACGGCAAGCGCTCCAAAACCCATCTGGGGTTGAGGGGGGAGGGGGGAAGAAGACTTCCACTTTGACTCCACCATTTTCTTCACCTCAGGTCCCAGTTCCATCTCTTCCTCGATGCGTGTCGCGAGGATCACAACCGTTTGCTTTTTCTCAACAACGTGGTATGAGACAATCTAAGGAACTGTGTGGTCTGTAGGCCATCGCACAAGTACCTATTCTAGTGTGCACTACTCCATAGTATGTAGTGTAGGTATGTATGTAGGGAATGGGTGCCCCGGACGAAGGAATGCAGCAGCGACCAGGATGGCGCAGAGACGATCCCTTTCTAATCGTCATCTGTTTACCTTACAAGTTGTTGCGCTTACACGGGCAACAAGGCTGCCTCATCCCAGATCCATGATGATTCCAGACGGGATTCCGGAAAGGGACAAGTCCTCCGTGGATTTGGACAAATGACAGCTCATCATGACATTAGCCATTTCCTGCATTTCCCACGACCCTGCATTTGCCTACCGCCTCTGGTGTCTTGGCTGCTTGGCTAACGATTGATTCTGATATCAGCACTCGCCGCGGATAGCCTCTTCAGGCGACACGAATACCACGGCACCGTCTTCACCGTGCGTACTCTACCGAACTGAGCACGCGGATGCGGCCCAATGGGGAGAAGATGATCGCTTCGGCTTTGTCTGCTTGCCCCGTAGTCCACCCGCTCCGGATCCGTGATCGTCCCCCATTCTCCACGCACCCAGCATCCAAGAGTTCCACCGCTCGAGTACTCTACCGCCTGTCGCTGGTTTCACAAGGCCATGGGGACGCCGTTGCGGTCGTCCTCGCAAGGCCCTGGCACAAAGATATTCACACACTAGTGTATACTAGTGTACACCTCTGCCGGCGAAAAATCAAAAAAAATAAAAAATCAAAAAGGAAAAGAGCTTGGAGCTGGGGTATTCACCGTTAGTGTAGATCGGTGGCAAGAGACAAGCCTCTACAGAAGAACAGCACTCTTACCGGCAAGTAATCCTAGTTTTCTGTACACTGAAAGTATCACGCTAACCTTTTTTCCCTCCTCCGGCAGAGGTGTAGTGTAAGCATGGCCGGCATGCGGCCTCTCCTTGTTTTCGATTCGTCTTGGCTTGTCCGCCTCCCGTGCTTGGGTTCGACCTCCATCAAGCTTAAATATCCACGGAACCCAGAGCTTGAGTCCTGATCTGGAGTTCCGTCATCCCTCACATTCGATCCCATTGTCCCAAGATGGCGCCTCCAACGTTCCTGGGCCTTTCAGGCCGACCACTCTCCCTAGCTGTCTCGACTGTAGCCACCACTGGCTTTCTTCTCTTCGGCTATGATCAAGGGTGAGTAGCACCATGAGTCCTAAAAAGACCAAGAAGAGGCCGAACGTTAACAGACTCCAAATAGTGTCATGAGCGGTATCATTACCGCCCCCGCCTTCAACAACTTCTTCACACCAACCAAAGACAACTCGACCATGCAGGGTCTGATCACTGCCATCTACGAAATCGGATGCTTGATTGGTGCCATGTTCGTCCTCTGGACCGGCGATTTGCTGGGTAGACGCAGGAACATCCTGGTGGGCGCCTTCATCATGGCTCTCGGTGTCATTATTCAGGTTACCTGCCAGGCTGGGGCCAACCCTTTTGCTCAACTGTTCGTCGGCAGAGTCGTCATGGGTATCGGCAACGGCATGAACACTTCGACCATTCCCACTTATCAAGGTACGTCCCGGCTTCGCCACCCATTGACCAATGAGAGGAAGAAATGTTAACAGAAGATTACGCAGCCGAATGCTCAAAGACATCGAACCGCGGTCTTCTCATCTGCATTGAAGGTAGTGTCATTGCCTTTGGCACCTTGATCGCCTACTGGATCGACTATGGTGCATCTTACGGTCCCGATGACCTCGTCTGGCGTTTCCCCATCGCTTTCCAGCTTCTCTTCGCCATCTTCATCTGCGTCCCCATGTTTTACCTTCCCGAGTCGCCCAGATGGCTTCTCAGCCACGGCCGGACCCAAGAAGCCGACAAGGTCATTGCTGCCCTCCGTGGCTACGAGATTGACGGTCCCGAGACCATCCAGGAGCGCAATCTCATTGTTGACTCCCTGCGTGCCTCTGGAGGCTTCGGCCAAAAGAGCACTCCCTTCAAGGCCCTCTTTACGGGCGGCAAGACCCAGCATTTCCGTCGTCTCTTGCTCGGTTCCAGCTCCCAGTTCATGCAGCAAGTTGGTGGCTGCAACGCCGTCATCTATTACTTCCCCATTCTGTTCCAGGATTCGATTGGCGAGAGCCACAACATGTCCATGTTGCTGGGCGGTATCAACATGATTGTTTACTCCATCTTCGCAACCGTCTCCTGGTTCGCCATTGAGCGTGTCGGTCGCCGTCGTCTGTTTTTGATCGGTACGGTTGGCCAGATGCTCTCCATGGTCATTGTCTTTGCCTGCTTGATCCCCGACGACCCGATGAAGGCCCGCGGTGCCGCCGTCGGCCTCTTCACTTACATTGCCTTTTTCGGTGCCACCTGGCTTCCCCTTCCCTGGCTCTATCCCGCCGAGGTCAACCCCATCCGCACCCGTGGAAAGGCTAACGCCGTCTCCACCTGCTCCAACTGGATGTTCAACTTCCTTATCGTCATGGTCACTCCCATCATGATCGACAAGATTGGCTGGGGAACTTACCTCTTCTTCGCCGTCATGAACGGCTGCTTCCTTCCCATCATTTACTTCTTCTACCCCGAGACTGCCAACCGCTCGCTCGAGGAGATCGATATCATCTTTGCCAAGGGGTTCGTCGAGAAGATGTCGTACGTCCGAGCTGCCAAGGAGCTGCCCCACCTCACTTCCGAGGAGATCGAGACCTATGCCAACAGGTATGGCCTCGTCGACCGCGATTCCAACGGTGAGGGCGGTAACCGCCACGACGAAGAGAAGTCGCGCGACCACCCCAACCAGAGTGATAGCGACTCCCCCGCCCACGTCGAGATCGATGTCATTGACGAGCACGGTGTTGAGTCCGGCTTCGGTGATGGTATCAATAGCAAGGAAGCACGTTAAACGAGTTGGAGAAAGTCTTTTATCATGACATGCGTGGTGTGGGTAAAAGAACAAGAAAAAAGGAGGTCATGATTGATTGGGATATGCATATGAAGCACGAAGGATGAAGAAGTGACAGAGGGTTTTAACGACAACAACCCTTCTGTGATGATACCCGCCGGGTTTTTCGGTTTTTCTGTTGGTGTTGGAATCTGTTCAGTGATGTTTTATGACGATTCCTCAGCATCATCATGTTTTGTTGTTTACTGGCGCCATTTGCGCTGCCTTGTTTGCAGCTTTTTCTTTTCTTTTTTTCCTTGCGCTTCGCATGATACCTCTGGCTTGATGGTTCGGTGTATAAATACCCCCCGCATATACCCATGGAAGTCGAGTACTTTGGTAGATAGATGGACTAGTTAGATACTAGATCTGTTGTATCCCATTTTGAATTAAAGAAAAAAGAAACATAACTTTACAAAATGCTTGTTTAACTGACCGTTAAGTGCGTGTGATGTTCCGATGATGTGTGATGGATGGAAGGGCATCTCCCAAAAGAAATCTTCGGGTAGGGTAATTTGGCTGGGCATGGCACGCCCGAACGTTTTCCTCTTTTCCTCCTCAAGCCACCCATCAAGCATTTTCCCAACCATTGCTCCCCATCGTCTCAGATGTCTGACCTGCCAGAACCCGATAACTTTGGTCGCGGCCTCGAATGGCAAACGCCCAAATGAGCTGCTTATCTACTATTTCTTTATGATGCTTGAACTTACAAGGACCACACCCAACAACAACACAACGAGTGTTCACATACGCGCCGCTTGAACAGCCAACCAACGCCTTTGATACGCCAACAGTTTCCAACAAATGCTCTCATCTTAGACGTCTTTCCCGTCAGGGGCAAGTTTTGCATAGGTACCTACCAACTCGTCTGGCCTGACTGACCTCAGTGTGGTGTCGCAATGTGCAAACATAACCCTCCATTCAATGTTTGATGTCGCCCCTCTCACATGCGGCCTCCCAGGAACAAGAACTCGAATATTTCGTTTCGTGGCAGCGGACCCTTGTCCGCCCATGAATGCGCTTGCAGGTTCCCTAACCCTCTCGCTCTCTCTTTGCCCCAAGATTCCTCATTGTCGTTTGAACAAGTTACGATGCGGCGCTTGATACATGGCCGAACCAGTCTTGACACAATGGGCGTCTAATCAACCTTGAGATGTTTGCCCCCCGTGGCTCACCTTGCAACATTGGAATGCGTCCTTTGCTATAGATCCTTGGCCTAGTGACCAGCCTATTGGTAGCCCCAAGTTTTATATATAAGATTTCACGCTCTGAAGTCCTTGTCTCTTCCCTGAGTTTTCCCTCCAAATCGAGCATCAAGTCAACTCACTAAATGGTCCATGTCAACGAGTTCAGTATGAGCACGGCTGCTGCCGCACTTCTTTTGTTTACAAGAAATGTCCACGGACACATGGTGATGCGAACCCCACCTTCCTACAACCTTGACAGTGGAGATCCCCTACTTCAAGTTGATCCTCTGGATGGAGTGAAGTACCTGTACCCATGCCAAAACAGCCATGAGGCCGGCAATGTCACCACGGTCAAGGCAGGCGAGGTCCAACTCGTCCAGTTCACCGGCGGTGCTCAGCATGGGGGCGGCTCCTGCCAGTTCAGCGTTTCGTACGACGACCCAGAGAAATCCAACGGGTGGAACATATCGGCCACATTCAAGACCATTTACACCATTATCGGCGGGTGTCCGGCGGAGATGAAAGACGAGACCCATAACTTACCGAACCAAGGTCATCCTAAGGATTCGCAACAAAGGCTGAACACCAATTTCTGCAACAATGATTCTGGCGTTGACTGCACTCGGGAGTTTCTGATTCCTATTCCTGACTTGTAAATTTCCCAGCAGATACATACCTCTATACTATCAAATGATAGCATCGGCAGCACAGTGGCTAACTCATGCATATCATATTCACCTATTTCCATAGTTTGCCACAAGGTAAAGCAACTTTTGCCTGGACGTGGTTCAACAAGATCGGAAACAGGGAGATGTACATGTACCCCCCCCCCCCCCCCCCCCATAAACTTGTCTAGACGCCAAGTACCTTATCTCTGTCCCTTCTTCTCCAACAACCAGGAACTGCGCCCCCGTCAAAATCACCGGCGGCAAACCCTCTCCCGAGAAATACGAGTCTCTCCCCAACATCTTTGTTGCCAACATCCCCGCTCAAAAGAACATTCCCGGCTACGATGGCTGCGTGACCGGCGGTGGAGCAGCATATGTCCTCAATATTCCCAAGCCGGGCAAGTACGGTCGCATCATCAACCAGCTCAACAAACCGTTCGGCAAGCCAGACGCTGCTCCAGCTGGGTTCAAGTTATGTCCCCAAATTGACGATGTCACGCTGCCCAAGTTCGAGGACAATCCCAAGACAATTATGAAGGGCAGCGGTGCTGCTGCTTCTACTGGAGGAGAGGTCGATACTGCCACTAGTACGGGACAGCCACCGGCTGTTAACACCGCCTCCGCTCCAGCTGCTGCTGGCACGTTCATCACCGCTCCTAGCGATGGGCTAGCACCAACTGCTACGGCTAGCGCTACTGAGTCCGGGTCCGGAGGAGAGAACAAATCAGAGGGAGGGCAATGCGATGATGCCAATGCTACGGGAACTGGAGCCGGGACTGGAGAGACCACCGTCGTGGTAACAAAAACCATGACTGTCAAGGTAACGGTAACTACCAATGTTCCACTAGGCGCTTCTGCTTCTGCCGCCGCCACAACCAGCCAAGCTCCAGGTGCTGACCCTGGTTCTGGTGGAGATGGAGGTGGCTCAGGAGAGAAGAAGAAGAAGTGCGAGAAGGATCAAGTAGCCGTCTGCTTCGGCGATGACTTCTTTGGCTTGTGCGATAATGAATGGGCCGTTTCTCAGAAGGTCTCTCCGGGGACGAAATGCGAGAATGGGCTGTTGGTGCACTCGGCGGTGCAGACAGAGGGTGTGAAGAGGGCAGAGGGTTATGCGGCGGGGGAGAGGCATGTGAGGAGGCATTTGAAGAGGAGGGACTAGAGGCTGCTTTGAGTGTTTTCTGAAGGGAAGACAGGTCACAAAGGAAACAAGGGATGGGGAGATGTTAGGCGCGTGACTATGAAGGAAAGAAGGACTTCTCAGGGCATGTTGGGTCAGTCTTTTWTTTTTTTTTTTTTTTTTGTTTTCGTTCTATACTGCGTTACTTCGGTTCTTCTTCGCGTAGTGCTAGGTCCGGCACCTCTCATCGTTAGACATGTTATAGCGTCAAAGGTTTTCGACTTGCTACTTGTGGGTAATGCAGTGAAATGCAAGACGAGATCTCACTGGTAAATCCACAGTTTTCCTGATGCGCATATTTCCAAGCATGACTGACGGCACTGATATGTAGAGATGGCAGGTGTCTTGAAATTCATTTGACAATCTATCATCATTATTAAGTCACTTGGATGTACGGTATATCCTTGAATATGTCCAAAATTTCAGAAGCGCCCTGACCCAAGAACCAAGATAGCCCGAGAAACCAAACTCAAAGTGGAACAATCTATCGTAAATCTTCTCAAATCCATTCAGAGTACTCCCTCATCGTGACAAGGCTCTCATTCTCATTCCAGTGACTCTTCCTCGGGGGAGGACTCCGTCCACATGGTGACCGAGTCCTGCTCTTCTTTAATGAGTCAGAAGAAGGGGAGAAAGGAAGAGTGGGCACACAAGGAATCGAAGAAGCCACAGTCGAAAGGGAGTCAGTTGGAGTCCAAATCCCACTCTCAAGTCTAGAATCCAAAGAAGATGTCTCGGCGGATTGCTCCTCCGACGACAAGCAACCCCAACTCTTCATCTCCAGTTCGATCAGCGCAATGGTTTCCTCTGAACTGGTTGAAGCACACGAAGAAGTTGTTGAACTTGCCATTCTTACCGGTAGAAGCACCGATGACATCGGGGAAAGACCTTCCAAGGCAGCCAAAGTAACAGTGTCCAGGAACAGGTCAGGCTGGGATATGGTGGCTTGAAGTTCACCATCTCCATCTCCGTCTCGATCAAAAGCTTGAAACGTCATGGACACGCCCAATTTCTCCAGGAGGGCATGAGCTTCGGGTTTTCCAGCCAGAAAGGAAATCAAAAACTCTTCTGGGACTTTGTTCTGGGACAGTCTCTCGCCCCGTTCCTCAAGCCGGGACAAAACCCAGAGGATGGAGCTTGCCGCTTCCTCCACTTGGTGGGTCTGCTGCTGCTGCTGCTGCTGCTGCTGGGCGTACGTAGAGGTAACTGCAGTAACGAACTCCTCCATCAACATCTCCAAAAGCACTGAGAGGGTAACCACAGCCGCTCGCGTTTTGAGCACCTTCTTTTCTGCTTCGGCCCACGTACCTGTGACACACGTTGGCATGCCCATTCCACCCAACCTACCCATTTGCTCTGTAGTTTTTACTACCACCGCTCTTACCTTCCCACTATGGTACTTGCCATCCCGCCCGGGCATAGGAACCTCAAAGGAACAACACCCTTTGGCACTGGAAACGACATTTGACGTCCACCCCTGCGCTTTCGCCCACCCAGAGATGATTTCTTCGTTACCATCGGGACAGACGATGCTAACCTCTTCAGGAGGGGCGTCGGAGGACGCCTGGCGGTACCCCCACACGTAAAGAGCGGCGCGGCCGCAGATGGCGTAGTGAGTGTGCCGAAGAGCTTTTTCGAGGAGGGAGAGGAGGTGAAGAAAGTCGGTCTCCTGCTGCTCGCTTCTCTGGTGTTGTTGTTGCTGTTGTGCGGGGGGTTCGGTTTGATTTTGCTGAGCCTGGACAGGATCCTTCGCAGGAAGACCCTGGGACCGAGAGGTGAACGCTGTCACTGGACAAGAAAACATAGGGTCTTGCAAGCGGGGAAGGCGAGGCAAGGGTTTGCTCAAGATCGGATGAGGCAACGAGGTAGCCTGTGCTGAGGCGGGCCAATTGGGAATACTCTTTTGGTTGGCTTCAACTTGCGCTATGTTGTTAGCTTGGGGTTCTCCTGAGAGGAACGAACCAAGGCGAATGGGCCTTGGGCGAGGGGAGGAAGGAGGGGCGGGAGGGGGGTGGGGAGGTAGGTACCGATGGTTCTGCTTTTCCTGGGTAGTTCTGTTGGTGGTAGTCCCTTGATGCTGCCCTTTTTGGGAAAGCATCGTTCTGTGTTGATGGCTTCCTTTCCGGTTGCCATTACGGCCGCTGGCTTTGTTACCGTGTCTTTGAGCACGTTGGTTCTTGTTGGGTAGCAGATCGCTGAGAATCCTCTTCAAGTAGGCTGTAAAACTCATCTTGATTTGTTGTTTGTAGTGGTCCAGTATTGTTGTATGACTGTAGATATTGGGTGCATGACAAACAGATCGCTTCTAGAAGTGTGAGGAACTTTTCGTTACTTATATTTGGATGAAAAGCCTCCAAGGGATGAGTGTGTATCATGAACACCACACGTAAACAATGTATATATGGGCATGGCAGCGCTGTGCAGAGCACCTGTCAATGGACAATGGTATGTAACCAAGAACAGCTTTCCGTGCACAAAGACGTTGTGCACCACTGATCCCTGTGGCATTAAGTCTGGTGAAGAATCGGAAACAAAGAGAGATTGAGGTCACTTACACCAGAACTAGTCACTGCAAGTCTGTACCTGAACAGACAACCCCATTCACGGAAAACGAAAAACCAAATCTTGAACATGGCTACCGGTCTAGCTGCCCATCCTTGTACCTAACGCCTAGTCATACAAAATCACAAGTCGGAGGTATGCGCCTGCAAAGAAAAACGTCATGCATGCTTATCCTTTGGGTTAGGTAGGTACCTATAGCTGCTCCTCCTCGACCTCCATCTGGTCGCCTTGTGTGGTGCCGTTGGCCCCGGCGGGGGTATCCTTCTTCGCAATGGTCGCCTCCTTGTCGATCATCTGCCTTGTAACGGCAACAATGTTGTCTTCGATGAGTTGCTGGCCGACATCCTCCAAATGCTTCTTGGGATCCACCTTGCCGACGTAGCGTGTCTTGAGTTGGTCCTTGGTCAGCTCTGTCTCCTCCTTGACTCTCTTCTCGTAGCCATCAGCAAGGCTGACGAGGCGGTCGAGTCTCTCTTTCGTCCTCGATCCCTCGCAGCGGAAGTCCTCCATTTCGAGGGCCTCGGTCCAAACGTGCTTGTGCAGATTCATCAACATGTTCTCCTCCAAGGCGGTCTTGCGGTAGTTGATGCCGATCGAGTAGTAGTGCCTGTTCAGGCCGTGGATGAGCGCCTGAATCGAAGGCTTGTTCAGATGTCCCAAGTTGGATGTCGTCTGGCGGGGCTCCTGGCCCAGCATGAGCGACTGGGGGTTGATGAGGCGGAAAGCGTCGATGACAACCTTGCCCTTGACGGACTGAATGGGGTCAATAACCACGGCGACGGCGCGGGAGTTCAGCTGTTCGAAACTTTGCTGGGTGTTGATATCAACCGACGAAAGCCAGCAGCCGAAACCGGGATGCGAGTGGTACCAGCCAACGACGGCCTCGGGCCTGCGAAGGGTGATGCGTTAGTGAGTGGTGGAAGATCAAGTTGAGCTGGGTATCCTCTCACCTTCCCGTTTGCCTGAGCATGTCCATCATGTTCATCTGGAAGACGGGGTCGACAGCCTCTACACTGACACCCGTACCGCTTTGGGGCATGGCAAACACATCGACGACGCGAACGGTAAAGTCGTCGACAAACTCGCCCAGCATCAGGCCCATGACTTCCATGGGCACACCGGCGCGACCGTGGCGCAACATCTTGAGGAGGGCTAGGGAGGAAATGTAGACGGTTTCCGAGTTATCGATGAGGTTGGTGTTGTCCTGGCCAGACCCCAGCACATTAGCATCATGCCCTTGCCATATTCATGCTAGCCAAGCAAGCCTGCGGTTCTGTTATTGCAGTTGTGGATGGGAACAAACATACGGCTCCTGGCGCAGTGGCACCGCCCATTCCCAGGCCGCCGCCCAACAAGCTGCGCATGCGATCCATCTTTGAATGTGTTGGTTGGTTGGAAAGTGGTGTATTATATCGACGTGGCTGTATGTCGGGGGTTTGGGAATTATTATCGGCGTCGTTCCTCGGGTCTGATGACGTCGCGCAAAAGTTGGTGGAAGGCTGCGATGCAAAGGGTGGTGGTTTGGTTGTAGAGATTGAAGTGGGATGTAGTCGATGACAAGAGACGGGTCGGTTTGTTGTTTGGTGGGTTGAGTAGCTGGGCGAGTCTCCGCGTTAGGTTGGAGCATGGAGCATGCAGCATGGGGAGCTTGCCGCAGCTGGCTGGCGGCGGCGTTGACGACAAGCTGTGGCAGCCTGCAACGCCAACTGCCACAAAGTCCACTGCAGGGCAGTGACGGAAGGTTGGAACTGGAAAGCTGTGGATTACTTAATCTTATCTGGCCTGGACCACCTCGGCAGGCAAAGCGGTCGACCTCATAGGCGGGTCTTTTGGATGATGGTCGACGTTGCCTGCCGACAGGACGACAAAAGCTACTCAATTCGTATACTGATTGGTTTGAGTTATTGGAGAACGGAGAACAGCTCAATTCACCCCACCGACTCGCCCGTTGGGGTTGCTGGTGCCCGGGCTTGCGCTTCCCCGCCTGTCCGCCCACGGCTTCAGGGCCCACGCAGGCCCGGGACACGCACCGACGGGACCTCAGCGCTGCCGTGGCTCGTACAATGCTTGAATTCTGCCAGTGACAGGCACCCCGGCCTCAGGAACCTCGAACTAAACACCATCTTTCTTTACTGGAAAGCCATGACGATACCGCCCAGGTGATTCGCCACATCACGGGGATATTTCCATATCATACTCCGTCATTCTATCGATACCACGAACCTCAACGTGTGTTTCCCCCCATTCAGCCCGGCGCCCTGAACATTTCCTCTCACGAAGGGGTCCTTCCCAGTGTCTCCCGGTCAGCGATAACTTCCACTTGAACATAATAACTATCCACCACCACGACACACACACCACACAACCCACAATCCGGATTTGTACCACGATAGTTCTCCGTATCCGCCAACGCAACACAACGGGCAACCCGGCAATATCTGCCCACCATGCCTTCCACGTTTACCGATCCCGCCGGAGTCGCGCGTGACGAGCCGTTGTATACCGTCGTCCACAATGACAAGAAGCGGGTTGCCTACTTCTACGACTCCGACATTGGCAACTATGCCTACGTAACCGGCCATCCTATGAAGCCTCATCGTATCCGTCTCGCCCACAGCCTGGTCATGAACTACAACGTGTACAAGTTTCTCGAGGTTTACGTAAGTTTGCTGTTTTGGTGGTGCTGGCTTTGGTCAACAGCAAACTGACGTTCTCTTTGTTAGCGTGCAAAACCAGCGGTTACTGCCGAGATGACCCAGTTCCACACCGATGAGTACATCGAGTTTCTACAGAAAGTAACGCCCGACAACATGGACGGCTTCATGCGCGAGCAGGGCAAGTACAACGTTGGCGACGATTGTCCCGTTTTCGACGGCCTGTTCGAGTTCTGCGGTATCAGTGCCGGCGGAAGTATGGAGGGCGCCGCTCGCTTGAACCGCGACAAGTGCGACATCGCCATCAACTGGGCCGGTGGTTTGCATCACGCAAAGAAGAGCGAAGCTAGCGGTTTCTGCTATGTCAATGGTATGTGGCCATTCACAATTTCCCGGAACCCCTACGACGCCATCCATGCTTACCCTCCTTCCCCAAACAGATATCGTCCTGGCGATCCTAGAGCTGCTGCGTTTCAAGAAACGTGTTCTTTACATTGACATTGATGTGCACCACGGCGATGGTGTCGAGGAAGCCTTTTACACGACGGATCGCGTCATGACCGTATCCTTCCACAAGTACGGCGAGTACTTCCCCGGTACCGGCGAGTTGCGAGACATTGGTATCGGTTCCGGCAAGAATTATGCCGTCAACTTCCCCCTCCGTGATGGAATCGACGACACCACCTACAGCTCCATCTTCCAGCCCGTCATCAGCGCTGTTATGCAATACTTCCAACCTGAGGCTGTTGTTCTCCAATGCGGTGGTGACAGTTTGTCCGGTGATCGTCTTGGTTGCTTTAACTTGAGCATGCGTGGCCATGCTAACTGCGTTAATTACGTGCGGAGCTTTGGATTGCCCACGCTGGTTCTCGGCGGAGGTGGCTACACCATGCGCAACGTCGCAAGGACTTGGGCCTACGAAACCGGTCGTTTGGTTGGTGTCGAGATGAACCCAGTCCTTCCTTACAACGAGTACTACGACGTAAGTGGATTCGTCCATTCTGGTTTACCACCTTGCTAACCAACTCGTAGTATTACGGTCCCGACTACGAGCTTGATGTGCGTTCTTCCAATATGGAGAACGCCAACAGCCCAGAGTACCTGGAGAAGATCAAGATATCAGTGATAGAAAACCTGAAGAAGACCGCCCCAGTTCCCTCTGTCCAGATGCAGGACGTTCCGCGTCAGGGCTTCGGTATGTCGGACGATCAGGAGGACGAGCTTGACGACATGGATGAGGACGAAAACAAGGATGTCCGGCGGACACAGCGCCAATGGGAGAAGGAGAGGGCCAGGCAAGACGAGTTTGAAGAAAGTGACGACGAGGACATGGCTCAAGCCAATGGTGTGTTCAAGCCGAATGGACCGCCACGCCGGTCCATTCTCGACTACAAGAACCCCAAGGCAGTGGAAGATATGGATCTCGACATTGGAGACCCAGCTCCGCCTTCAATTGCCGCTACCGCCGCCGCGGCCACCGCTAAGCCAGCGGAGCCTATTGCTGTCGACAATGACGAGACCATGATCGACGATGACGAAGCCCAACCTGCCGCCGCTGAACCTGAAGCCGAGGCCCCCGCCACGACAGCCGCGCAGCCTGCAGCAAGCTCTGCGGCCAAAGTTGACGAGGATGGCGATGTGGATATGGGCGAGGCCGAGGAGAAGCCTGCAGAACCTGAGGCGGAGATCAAGACCGAGGAAATTGAGACTGCTCCTGCTCCGGAGCCAGAGGCAGAGCGTAGGCCAAGTCCCGCCGCCGCCGCCGCCGCCGCCACTGCCGAGCCCGCTACCGAGACAGCAGCAGCAGCCTCCCCCAAGGCCGCCTCGCCGGTACCCGAAGCCAACGCTGAGAAGCCAGTGGCAGAAGAGCCAAGCAAGGTTGCCGAGGAGACCTCTGAAAAAGCACCAGCAGCAACAACAGATGACAAGGAAAAGGAGGCCGATAAGCCTCAAGAATAGGACGCATCCCCCGGACAAACACTCAGTACACGTCTGATATCTCAGACTGTCGGACCCTGAGTACGTCGGCAAATTTCAGTTATGTTGTCCCGTGAGCATGATTGGCATTGGCGTTTGGAGATTTAGAGGTGTTGTGACGAGAAAAAAATGTTATGTTCAATGATTCCCCCACATTACATCAAGGCTCTTTGTTGTTTGTGCTTTCTTTATTCCCCTTTTCTTTCATTCATCGGAAAATTTACTACGAGTTAAGCGTCTAATAAAGGTGACTTTAGCTACACATGACTTGTTGCTATGTGATTGTGCCTGGTTCCGAAGCCATGGATGTTCACTAAGTGGTGGACGCTTGCCCCTTGTTGATCAAACTTGTGCCACTTCCTTCACCCCGTTTCTGAAGAGCTTGATCGATCCTGGATCGCCAAAGATGCCCCGGCCTCCACCTCAGACATCGCGTTGTCTCATGCGGGGTTGCCCTGCGGATCAGGACAAAGTCCAATTGGGCGTGCAGTTTATCCCCGCCAGTTCCGTTTTAGCGGCTTCGTTATTGGAGCCTTTTCTCACGTCTGTTATCCGGACAACGAGGGACTGGACCCTTTGGCTCTAGAATAGTGTACATACACAACCTCCATTACTTTACACGTACGTAGGGTGTGCAGGAGCTATCTACAATATGGTAATCACGCACACCTTGAGTGAGCTGGCCAGAATCCGCTGTCAGCCAATCTGGATTGCTTTATCTAGCTGTCAGCTGAAACGCAACTTTCAATGGCGCCAAAGACTTCTGAGAAATGATCAACAAGCCCGACGGGTCTAATGAAGGCAAATCGCCGAGTCATACAGCAAAGAGTTCAGCTGGTGTTCAGCATATCCACATTACTACTTTAGATACAGGTGATAGCGCCTTCGTCAAATTCTTCCTGTCCGTCTGCTTGTCAACCCCGATGGACTTGTCAGTGTCTAAACCAGCAGGAATCCTCCAGAGGCGCCCATGGTGAGCAAGTACACGATGGACAGCAAACGCGGAGCGGGTCACCCGGTGTCTACCATCAGTGAGCGGCATCAATCAAACCGGAAAACGCATTTGGGAATCACAAAGGTTGCACGATTATGTATAGCTGTAGCATTAGCTGTACTGGTGGTGCTATCGTTGTCAGATTTGTTCGCACTTTCCTGGACAGCAAGACCAAAATGGCCCCCTACCAACGCAGCCTACCCGCTGGACAAGGACCAGAAGAAGGAAGACAAAGTGTTTGACTGGGTAGATGTTATACCCAGTCCATCACCGATCCAATGGCACCCATGCTACGACGACGAGCTTGACTGCGCGCGACTCGACCTCCCCATGGACTGGCAGCAACTTGAAGCAACTAATGGCTCTGCTTCAGGACGGCGCGTCATCTTAGCCATCGTCCGTCTCCGAGCTGCCATGCCTTTAAACAGCCCCGACTACCGAGGGCCGGTTCTCTTCAATCCCGGTGGACCAGGAGGATCGGGGATCTGGGCACTCCGCGACCATGGCCGCAACCTGCAAAGCATCGTGGGCAACAACTACGATATTGTTAGTTGGGATATACGGGGTGTCGGTGCTTCAACACCGCGAATTGACTGTTGGGCTTCCACACAGGATCGTGTCTACTGGTCCTTGCAGGACCCAGGTGTCGTGGATGCTCACGAAGGCACGGTGTACGATGCCTTTGCTCGGGCGGCTGCGTACTCGCAGGTTTGCGAGCGAAATCTCGAGGAATCAGGGATCTTGGAGCATAGCAGTACCGCGTACCATGCTAGGGATATGCTCGCGATTCTTGAGGCTATGGGGGAAGAGAAGCTGAAGTACTGGGGGTTCAGCTATGGGACGGTACTGGGTGGGACGTTTGCTGCTATGTATCCGGACAGGGTCAAGAGAATGGTTAATGATGGTGAGTTTGACCTATAAAGCACCGGGAAGATTACTTGCTTTGAGTGCAGCTTGCTGACTTTGACCATGACAGGCAACGTCGACTACGAAGAGTGGTACAACGGCACATATCTCAACTTCCTACGCGATACCGACAAGGTAATGGAGGCCTTTTACACCTTCTGTCATTCCGCCGGTTCTGATCGCTGCGCCTTTTACGCCCCCTCACCACTCGAAATCAAATCTCGTCTCGACACCCTACTTACCAACCTTCGGACGCATCCCATTCTCATTCCTCAGGGCCAGCTCCCATTTCCCTCTGGAACCCCACCCAACCCGTCACCTCCATCCCTAGGTTCAACCGAACCTTATCACGTCCCTCAACTAGTAACCTACTCCCACATCCGCCGCATGCTTTCCACAGCCCTCTACCAACCGATCCTTCGCTTTCCCCACATCGCCCGTGTCCTATCCAGTCTCGAAGCCGGTGACGCCCTCCCCTACCACCACTACACCCTGTCCGACTATCCACCACCGGCTCACTCCTCTCCAACCACCTGCCAAGCCGACGACGAAGACAACACACCTCCTCTCTCTTTCATCCCCAAAGAAGAAGAAGGTAACCCCGACGTGTTCCCAGCAGTCATGTGTTCGGACGCTTTACCGTTTACCTCCACCCCTCACGACTTCGCGCTCTACGCCCAAAAGCTCCTTAACATCTCCCAGGCCGCTGGGGCGGTGCAAGCCTCTGTTCGGCTATTGTGCGCCGGGCGAGCTGTCAGGCCTCACTGGGAGCCGTTTAACTCTTCTTCGTTGTTCAAGGATGTACAGACAGCTCATCCAGTGTTGTTCGTCAGCAATGAGTTTGACAACGTCACGCCACTGATGAGCGCAAGAAAGAATGCCAGGGGATTCAAAGGGGCGAGGGTGGTGGTGCAGAAAGGAAGTTGGGGGCATACGAGTCTGGCGGCACCGTCGGTATGTATGGCGAAAGTCATAAGAAGGTATTTTCTTAGTGGAGAGATGCCAGGAGAGGTTGAGGACGGGATGCAGTGTAGGGGCGATGCGTTGCCTTTTGGGGAGGTTTATGGGGACGTTGAGAGTCAGAGGAGTGATAAAGATGGTGATGAGGATAAGGAGTTGGGAGGGGCGCTGTGGAGCCTGACGACGAGGCGGAGGCGATTTGGGGGGTTATGAGCAGGGGCTTGCGATGGATTTTTTGGTAAGTCAACAAGACTAAGGTATGACACTTAAAGTTGGGATGAAAAGTCTGAGGCCCAGTAGGATTCACAGCAAAGCTGTAATGGTAAAGACAACGATTTCTACGCCAAAGGCGGTTTATGGACCTGATACTTGATATACACAAACAATTTCTCCGTAGAGGTATTTCACAACGCATCCCACGATCTCTCGGCCCTACGACCCCAAAGTTGAAAAAATCCTTTTGGGAACGGATTCCGCATCCGATTCACACATGGAAGGATCATCAAAAATCTCATTTACCAAGACATAACTGACACGGGTTAGGCAAGGCTTCAACGGTACCGGGTCGAGGCTGATTTTGATGTACAGAATTCCGCGTAAAATGCCGTCAGAATGTTGAACATGTGCGGTTAGGGGTCGATGTAGTCCCGGCTACCTCGAGTCTTGGAAGCGTCTTCAAGACCACGACTCTCTTCTTTGCAAGAACTGAACAGAACGTGGCATTGATGATAACTCCATCTCCTTCGATGATCACGTCCAATCCGTTTTCCCAAACTCCAACCAAGTGCGTTCTACCTAATGTCATGACCTTTTCCCCCCCAATAGTCCTTCCAGAGTCCACAAATGAAGAGTGAACGCAGTTCATTGTCATGGATCTTACTCCAATATCACCATGGATCTGCTTCCTCGACTCCACATAACCCTGCTTTCCAAAGTTCCTGAACATAAGACCTAAACAGCCACAGTCTCCCCCTCAACCAGAACCTTCGGCACCTCATACACCTCCCCCTTCCCATCCCCCAACTTCTCCAGACCCGGCAACGCCAAGAGCCTCCTCGTACCCTTTCCACCTTGAATGGAGATCCCCCCCACTTCTTCTTCTTCTTCTTCTTCTTCTTCTTCTTCTTCTTCTGGCCCCTCCCCAGGAGCATCAAACACAAACCGCCACTCACACCCATGCGCAAACAAGACATAGCCAAAACTTGCACACTCCTGAATGACGCCCTCTAGGTTCCTCTCTTGATCAAAGATGGCTCGGCGGTCCGAGTGGACAAAGATGCACAAGAACTTGTTCAAAGAGGCGCGGAGGCTGGTTACTTGGGCGGCTATCGTGGCTGAGGAGTAACGGCGGTTGGGGTTGGAGTCTTCGAGGGACATGTTGCTGGTAGTGATGGCGAGGGAGGGTTTGTCGGGGAGGAGGAGGAGGAGGTATGCCGAGAGACGGCGCCAGAGGTTTAGGGCTGTTGCTGCTGCATTCAATTAGGTGATAGGTACCTCTAGTTAGTTTGGTTACTGTATCTCTACCTACCTATATTTGGCGGTACAGAAAAGGGGGGG